>JAZKJV010000536.1:600000-1161152 GCA_037367405.1 Ottelia alismoides | reverse complement strand
TGCATCGGCATTGCATCTCTGACACTGACTGTCCCAACAGCTCTCTGACAATCTGGACAACTCTTCACGAATGTGCAGGCATCTCTAGTAAGAGTCGGCCACCATAATCCGCTCTGTAGTACCTTCTGCGTTGTCCTCTTCCCTGAATGATGTCCTCCTGACTCTAAAGAATGACACAAAGTGAGGACACTATTATATTCCTCCTGAGGAATACAACGCCTGTAAACGCAATCCGGTCCAGGGGGGGGGGGGGGGCTTTAAAAAACTGTTATTATCGTGCCTCAGAAACTAGTTTCTTAAAACGGTTCTTTGACCAACCCTTGAGGACTTTTTTGTGTGACCAGAAAGTTCACTATATCTACAAACCACGGAAGTTCAGTAATCGCAAAGATACTCTCGTCAGGAAATCTCTCTGCGATCTCTGGCGTGTACTCATCTGAAGGCTGATCTGATTGTAATCGGGAGAGGTGATCAGCTACCACATTCTTTACTCCAGGTTTATCTTTGATATCCAAATCGAATTCCTGAAGTAATAGAATCCATCTAAGAAGGCGTGCCTTAGCATCCTTCTTTTCCATTAAAAATCTGATAGCTGAGTGATCTGTGTATACTGTGATTTTAGAGCCAAGCAGATATGATCGAAACTTGTCTAATGCAAACACTACTGTCAACATCTCCTTTTCTGTCACTGTGTAATTTCTCTGAGCATCGTCTAAGGTTCTGCTGGCATAGTGAATGGCAACGGGAAGTCCATTCCTCCTCTGTCTTAATACAGTCCCGACCGCAAAATCTGAAGCATCCGTCATGATCTCGAAGGGTAGAGACCAATCAGGCAGCTGTAGGATAGGAGCACTGATTATCTTCTCTTTTAAAGTGAGGAAAGCATTAAGACATTTATCATTTAACACGAACTCGATGTCTTTGCCTAGCAATTCAGTTAACGGTCGGGCAATCTTGGAGAAGTCTTGGATAAACCGTCGGTAAAAACCGACATGCCCTAGAAATGACCGTAACTGTTTGATGTTGGATGGTGGCTTGAATTTCTTGATGACATCCACCTTGGCAGGGTCAACCTCCATGCCTCGTTGGGAGATGATCTGCCCCAACACGATCCCGTGAGTAACCGTAAAATGGCTCTTTTCCCAAGACAGAACAAGATCTGCCTCACAACACTTTTTCAGAATCTGGTCTAGGTGCACTAAACAATCGTCAAAGGACTCACCATAGACCGAAAAATCATCCATAAAAACCTCTAGAAAATCACCGACCATGCGTACCTGATCTGGATGCCTTCTCTTGTTGTTCGGGTTAATCTGAGGCTGGGCTGAGAGAGTGGTCTTTGGCACGGTTAACTCGTCCAGACGATGGTTAACCTCCTCCATCTCAGTCTTGTGTGCAATCTGGAGCGTACTCAGCATGTCCATGATCTGGTTGAGCGTCTGGGCCTGTGAAGACATCTCTGGTTAGGTGTGATGGCCCTGGTTTGCTCCTCTCTCCTGCCTTGGCGTGTAATGCTGAGAGGTGGAAGGCTGGGAGTATCGCTGAGGTGTGGAGGAATACTGCTGCGGCTGCTGATAAGAATAATGCGGTGAATAATGAGCAGGGTGCTGATATGAATGATGTGGTCTCTGATGGTATACATTCGGATGAGACTGCTGTGGCGTGAAAGTCTGACGGTGCTGGAAGTTCGGACGTCCATGCTGTGGATGACCGTACGGCTGCTGCGGCTGCTGATTCGGTATACTCGGATGTTGCATCGGAGTATACCAAATCCCATTGATCTCGAGAGTGCCTTGCGGCTCCACCTCCATCTCTGCGGTGCTGGTGATCTGACCGGGAGTGGCATGAGACTGATCCTCGTGCCAATCGATTTGCGGAATCTCGGACTCGCTCTGGACGTAGTGGATCTGACGGGTGGGTGGAGCGGGTGCGATCCTCCGTGTTGGTTGCGCATTCGAAGAAGTCTGGCTCTGCTGGTACTGGATTTGAAGATCAGTGACCTTCTTCGAGAGATCACTCAGCTGCTGAGGTAGAGATGAGAGTTTCTCCAACTCTCCAGCGGCTGTAGGTCTTGGACCTGCTTGTGAATCACATTCACCAACGTCAATTTCTCGCTAATAAAGCCCACGTTGGTGTTGGATTCAGAGTCTGAGATGTTCGCCACCTTGTAATGATCATGGTGATGTGGTGGCTGCGGGGATTTCTGAAATGCCCGAGTAGAGTCTACGACTCTCGAGTTCTCAGCCATCCCTTCGAAGATGGCCCAGACTGACTCGGCGTCCTTGTTCAAGTAACTGCCGCCACATGCGGCACTTACGAGCCCCTGGATTTCTGGCTGGAGTCCTCCAAAGTAATTTTGTACGAGCACCTTCATCGGGATCTCATGATGCGGGCATCTCTCCGTCAGGTCCTTGAATCGATCCCATGCCTCATGGAATGATTCGTGCGACAATTGCGTAAAGTTGGAGATCTGGCTCCTCATCATGTTCATCCTTCCCAGAGGAAAATATTTGCGCAGGAAGGTGGACTTTAGATCGTCCCATGTAGAGATTTCCCTCCCCAGATGACTCAGCCAATAAAGAGCCTTATCGGCTAAGGCAAAGGGGAAGGTCTTGAGGCGTACGGCCTCCTGCGTCACTCCTGGATAGCAAGCCGTTCCGCAAATCATCTCGAACTGCTGTAAAAATGTGAACGGCTCCTCTGCGGCATTCCCATAGTACTTGGGAAGCAAAGAGATGAAGGACGGTCTCAGTTCGTATGGCCCTTGATTCGGTGGTAGCCGAATCCAATGGTGGAGCGTTCTTGCGCCCGGGTCATACTCGTCTCGTAAAGTCGCGGGAACCGCAGGCGGTAACTGGTTCCCAGCCCCTGCTCTCAGCGTGGCTAATTCAGCCCACAGTTTAGTTTGAACTCTAAACTGTTCTCGAATCTGTAAGTTCATCTGCTGAAGTGTATCGAGAATGTCAGTTGTAACATCTGCGTCTGGTCTTCCTTCGTGCTGCTCTCCAGCTGGTGGCCTCTCGTCTGATGCCGGTCCTTTGCCGCGAGCCATCTGATCGTCTGTGAAATGAAAACTCTCGTAAGAACTCAGCGAAAAGTATGTGGGAGATCTAGATGATGTATTGAGGCAAGGGTCTGCCTCAATAATCTGGCCAGGAGGCGAGGGAGTCTGGGTCAGACTCACCTCGAGATCTGATGGGACCGGCTCGGAAAGAGGGTCATCCCGAGCCTGTGAAGATGTACGCTCGACGGTGGACGGTCGAAAGCTCATGGAGTCTGAGCCGAAAAGCCGTCGAGACGTCATCTTCGATGTCAAGAGGAATAGTCGAGAGAGCACGTTTACGATTCAAGTGAGAGACAAATGCGAAAGCCGCGGAAACTCACGCCCCGCAAGCAAACACAAAGCAAACCCCGTGTTCACCAACTCAACCCGATGAAGACCGTAAGAGTTCGATCTTTTTATCTTTTCGGTTTTAGGGTTGTAATTAGCAAACAAGTTTTGCGGTTATCGCAGGCTGAGCAAGCCAATAGGTGATCGATGGTTTCTCCGAAACACTGGTCCGAGTCCTTGTAAAAGACCACTCGCACTCAGCCAGTATGGGAGTAAGTACGGACCGTTTCCGACTACCCGTGTTACTTGAGGACGGAGCCTTGCGCAGTGTCCTGTAAACCTCCCACTCTGCTAAGTAAACCCAGACCGTTTCTGGCTACCCGAGCTTACCCACTGAGGAACAGTGATCAGGTGTATGAACCCAGTAGTATTTCGTGAGAAATACGGGGTTTGGGCTCTAACCTTATGGGTCGGCTCTCTAGCTCGCGCACTCTGAGATGTGTGTGGGGGTTACTCTCCCAAATCAATTGAGTCGTTTTACGGCTTTTAGATCAGATAGGATTAGCAGTCCCGATTTAGTTTGTGGTTTTGAAATTTTTTTGGTTTTTTCAAACGTCTACCGATTTTTTTTTCTTTTATTATAAAAACCCTAAATTCATACACCTAGGTTGCGAGTCCTAAGACTAACTACGTAGGCGCAATCAGATAGAGTCAAAAATCCTAAAAAAGCATCTAGAAAACCGTGGAAAGCCGATAAGCGATAAAAACCGCGGTGGGTGCCCTGATCCTCGGATACACGGTAATCGGCGAATCAGGCCCCGAAAAAAATGGGGGGGGTGTTGTTTATTGTTTATTACAGCTTCTCTCTCTTTCTCTCTTTAAAAAAAATACTCTAACTACTCTGTCCTCTGCAGCCGACTCGTGAAGAAGGAGCCGGCCTCTGCTCTTTCAACTGATTCGGCTTCCGAAGAAGCTGGCTGATCCTGCAGGACCTGCAAAGATAGTTAGCAGAAAGAACCAATCGAGAAAGCCGAGAAAGCCGTAAGAAAAACCGCGAGAAACTTCAAAAACAAAACACGAAGAAAAGCCGTACGAAAAACCGTACAAAAAGCGAAACAAAAAGAAGAGAAAAAAAATAAAATCACAAAGAAAGAAAAAAATCAAAAAGTTCTAACGCCTCCCCGGCAACGGCGCCATTTTGATAAAGCTGAAAATCGGTTTCACGGCTTTTTTAAGGGAAAAAGTGGTCGATGTAGAAAAAGCCGCGAAACAAAAATGATCTCAACTCGTTTCAAACAAATTCGGTTTTCGGGTCGAAAACCTACACTAAATTTTTAACCAGGTAAGTGTGCCTGGGTCGAACTCAAGGAGGCAGAATAGAATATTTTGATTTTTTTTCGGTTTCATTTTTGCGATTTATTTTTATCTCTTCTTAAAGTTATCAAGGCAAGAGACCTTTTTTATTGATTTTTATTTTTATTTTTTTATTTGATTTTATTCTTTTCAAATTTTTATTTAATTTTCAAAAAGGAATATTTTTCAAAAATATTTATTTATTATATAATAGGTGGATATTATATAGATGGTAAAATATAATAGATGAACGCGGGTCGAGCAGCGAGCTCGAACAACACAAGAAACCAAAACAAAACGAATGCGAAAGTCGAAGAACCAAAACTCGACAAAAACATGACAAAAACTTACGAAAATTTAATACTAGGTAAGTGGGGTAATTGCGTAACTACCCTAAAGAAATCGTCAAAAACAGAGGTCAAACGAGGTCAAAACAACCCCTACAACCCAGGGGCATAAGCGTAAAAAAACTATATTAATTGTTTTGCAAAAAGGTCCTCGCAGGGACTGAATTGTAAACAAAATACAAATGTATTACATTTAGGTCCCTGCAGAGGGACCTAAATGTAATTTCGGGAAATCTGGGGGGCGGAGCTGAAGATCTGGAAGCCTGCTGGGTTTATGATACAATTTCTCCACCGGTTCGTAATCAACGTACAGGATTAGAAGTTCTCAGACGCTGATCAACGGTTCTGTGCTTGCCACGTGTCGAGCACCTGTAGCTCGACTGTTCTTGAGGTTGTTACGCAGCTTGACGAAGGGCGCGTCTTCTCCTAATTTCTCCGATCGAATGCCGGCGATTAAGGTGCTCCGGCGGGGCCAGAGGGGTGGCCCCTCCACATCTCGAGCTCGCCCGCGGTAGGGGACGGCCGGAGGTGGCTCGAAGCGGCAGCGGAGTCGCGATGAAGGTGACGGTCTAGAAATCCTGAAGGAGATACAGTCTGGCGACCATTCTTTGAGATTGAATCTCTTGCTGATCGAGGCTTCCAAAAGCTTGGATTTTTGCTCCAGATTGGTTATGAACCTGCAAACCACAAAATGATATGCTCGATTCACGATGAATCGGCCAAGAGATTTAAGTTTTGCAAGCTCAAAACATGTCGAAAATGTTGGTTTCCAGACTTATTAGGAACTGCGTGAAAATAGCGATAAAATGAAACGCAAATCGAATGGATTCTAAACGATTTTGAAAGAAGATTTGGACCTAGCGATTAAGCTGAATGATTAAGTGATCTAAGAAAGGGATTAGCCACGCTAATCGTGGCACGCAACTCGAGAAAGAAATCCGATAGATGAAGGAGTAGGTCTATGGGTTTCAAGGATTATTACCTGGAAATGTGCTCGACGGACGACCTTTGGCCGGAGCTGGACGCGGCGGTTGCTGCGATGCAAGGCTGACTAGCGCCTTGGAACGCTTCCTCAGACTTCCCTCCTCCACGCACGGCGTCTCCGAGATGCTGTCACCACCGAGGAAGGCCGGTATAAAGTGGAGAAGTTGGGGGGGTCAACTACTGGAGCTGGAGGTCCAAGGTAGTTGGAAGGTTAGGTTGTTAATGGCGATCTTTGGGGGGTTTTTTATAGGACGATGGCGTGAGCTCCAAGTCAGATCCAAGGGCTGGCGTTGAAGAGGGTAGTTAGGAGAATGGATTGGATGGATTAGATGGCCTGAAGGAGTTAAAGGTTGCGCGGGAGAATTAGTTGAAGTCGGCTGGCCAGAACAGAAAGGCAGTTCAGCCTTCTTTGAAGAAGATGAACCAGGTGATGACACGTGTCAGCACTTGGTTGGCCAGATATTCGAAATTCAGTATAAATTCAATATTAATTAGTAACTAAAGTTATTTTAATTAAGTATAAATACAAGAAATGTAAATAAATTATTTATCTAATTTTTGGAGTAATTACTTTTATTAAATAATAAATATTATATTAATATTATATTAATAATATGTGTATATAAATAGGTTTTGGATTTTTACTTTAATAAATAAATAACTAAAAATTAATTTTCTATTTTCTTAATTATTAGAATAATAAATAAGGTTTGTGGAAATTTTTATGGATTTTAATAAGTTAATTTACATATTTTAATAAATAGAGGTATAGGTTATCTACTAGTTCATTTATACCTATAATTTAGGGTTTTTGATTTTATTAAAATAATAAATAAGCTCCAAAAATTATGAAATAATTTAGAGTGAAAATACAAGATCATGAAATAATTTAAAAATTATAAAATTAAGAAAACTATAAATAAGGTGTGTTATATAAAATAAATAGCCCAGAAACCCCGTTGTCTTTTGGTCCCAAAACCGACTTTTTGCAAACGGACTCCGAATTCGATGAAACCACCTTTATTAATTAGAGAATTTTATTTTATGAACTTTAAAAGTGAGAGAGTGAAATTGGAGTTCGTATGAAGAAGTTATGATGTTCGGAAGTTGAGATTTTGACAATTTACAGGCTAAGTTTCTTGGCATATATACAGGGTAATATTTTTAACTTATTTTTATATTTTTATATACATTTTTAGATATAATTAGGAGAAGAGTTTGGTGAAAAATATGTTCATATGGATTAATGAAAAATCTTTGAAATTTTGTATTTAATTGTATAAATAGTAGAAGGTGTATGTGTGTGTGTTAATTTATTTTTTTTCTGGTTTTCTTTCCTTATCTTCCCCTACTTTTTGGTTTGTCGACCAATCCATGCTGACTTGGTCTCGAGGGTTAGGCTATAAATATACCTTACAGTAATATTTATATTTTAAGTCATATTGTATATATTTACATATATTCAATCTGTCTTTTCTTTCTTTTCTTGTTCTTTATTTATTTACATGATTTTAGTGGTTAAAAGTGAATATTTATACATGAATGATGATTTGTTAAAAGATGAGAATTAATGGATATTTACATGCATATGTTAAGGGTTTTAAGACAAAATGCGACAGAAAAGTTAATGAATCATGGATTCATCACCCACCACCAAAGGTAAGCTAAGATATTCAATAGGAAGCTCACCTGGAGGAGAACCCAACAACCGACCGAACTCCGCCGCCTCCTCGTGCGACAAGCCGAAAGGAACCACCTTGGATTTAGAACCATTAATCGTCAATCCCGACAATTCGCTGAACAGGGCAAGAGTGGTCGTCATACCGGAAACCTCCGCCGCACCACCCTCAATAAAGCATATTGTATCGTCCGCAAATTAGATCAAAGGCACACAGAGATTGCCCTTACAGAATCTGTTAGTCAGCCCAGCCTCAATAACGCGGTCCACCATACGCGCAAGAACATCCGAGGCCAACACAAAAAGGAGGGGCGCGAGGGGACACCCCTGGCGTACCCCCCTTCTTGGCTGGAAGAAGCCACCGACCGACCGGCCATTGATCAGCAACGAGAGGGAGACGGTGGAGACGCACCTATGCATCCACGAAATCCAAAGCTCAGGGAAGCTGCGCCTTCTCAGAACAGACCACAAAAACCGCCACTCCACGCAGTCGTATGCCTTAGCAAAATCGACCTTCCAAAGAACCCCCTTCTTATGATCGTTCTTCCATTCAGCGACCAACTCCGAGGCAATCGCAATGCAATCCGCAATCTGCCGGCCCTTAATAAAGGAGGCCTGGGCCGGAGAAACAAGAGAGTCCAATACCCGCGCCAATCGTTTGGATAAAACTTTAGCAACAATAAGGTAAATGCCATTAGAGACGGAGATAGGCCGGTAATCCTCGATACGCAGCGGCACCGAGGATTTAGGGATCAGAACAATGTTGGCCCTATTAATCCGATCAAAGCCAGAGTTACCCGCACAAAATTCGGACACCACCTCCATAACATCACCAGCCACCAGCTCCCAGAAATTACGATAAAACGCCACCGAGAAGCCATCGGGACCCGGGGAAGAATCACCATTTAAGTCCCACACCGCCTCCTTAACCTCCGCCAAAGAGAAAGGTCGAGTTAAGAGGCCAGAGTCGGAGGCCGACAGAGAAGGCGCCCCAAGACCCAGCCAGCGTCACCTACGCGGGGAGCAAGTCGACGAGAAGCGCTTGAAATGATCCACAATGGCAATCCCCATCTCCCACTCCCCGCAGACCTGAGCACCATTAATAGATATATCCCGCAACAAATTAGCACGCTTTCTGCAACTAGCCACACGGTGGAAGAAGGCTGTATTCGCGTCACCCTCTTTGAGCCATTTCAACCGCGACCGCTACCGCCATTCAATATTTCTTTTCTTGTCCTCCGCCGCGACCTGAATCTGAGCAGAGAGCTGATCGTGAAGCTCCTCAGGCAAAAGGTCCCGCTCGTTCTCCGTCTGATCATGGCGCGAGATGACCTCCTCCGCCGCCGCCCGGGTAGCAATACGCGCCAACCTGGATTCATTCTTGAAGCCCGCCAGCACCTTGCGCAACGACGCAAGCTTCTGGTCAAGTCTATGAGCCGCAGACCCCATAACCGAGGCATGAACCCAATGCTCCTGCACCACCTCCTTGAAGTTAGGCTCCAACAGCCAACATTTCTCGTAACAGAAAAGACCCCGCAGTCGATGGTCCGCGCCAGACTCCCACATAATGGGAGAATGATCGGAGAAAGAGCGGGGGCTAGAAGACACCGCGCAAAGAGGGAAACCCTCCAATAGCTCTCCAGAGGCCAAGAATCGATCGATTCTAGAACGAATAGAATTATTCCTCCAAGTGTAAGAGATGTCATTAGGGACCAAGCCCTCCAAAGCAAGCTCGTCCAAAATCTCAATAAAATCAAGTGACCCCGGATCCTGGCCACCCCTGCCCCGGGGGCGATTGGAAGAGTGGAGCGTGACATTGAAATCGCCCCCCAAGAGCCAAGGGAGCCCCCTGATGAATCTGTGATTCATCACTCTAAAAGTTGAAAATAGAGCTTTGTTCCCGAGTAAATAGTTGCATATTTCCACTTATATTGCATAATTAGCATTCATGCATGCATTGATAACATCTGCATTTTAGCATTCATATTTGCATAAAATAAGAAGCCAAATTTACTTGTAAATATTCACCTGTATATTAGATAAAACACCTTATTTGTATATATTTTATACTAACTCCAAATCCAATAAAACCAACTCCTTAGTGTATATATTACTAACACTAATTAAAGAAAATATCAAAAAAAATACTAACTTGTAAAATTGACCAATAAAAACCGAATCCAAGTTTGAGACCTTGAACCTTAAAACGCACATATCTCTCTCATACAACCTCCGAATAAGATCTACTCACTTTTAAAGTAATATACATTCAGAGACCTTCGAAACAAGACCAATTTCATTAAAATTGGAGCTCGTATGCAAAACTTGGGTTTTGGGCCCCTTTTGTATATTGTATATATTGACCAAAATGCCCATGTATTTTATCATTTATTTTTCTTAATTATTAAAAATGACAAAAAAATTACAAAAGATAAAATGCGGTATTTTATATCTATAAGGTATCACCCAAAAATATATTTTTGTACAGATGATCTCGTTTGATTTTCGGTTCTTCACGAAAGTTGTAGATATCATCGGGACGAGCGACATTCGTGTTGACTACTTTTTGATCTAACCTCTTTTATTATTTCTTTTTTATTTTTCTTTGTATTTAGTTGTGGATTTTTCTCGAAGTGACACGTGGCAACTCCTAAAGCCACCACATGTCGCCTCCTCATTCATCCACTTATATCATTTCTCTCCTTTATTCTGGGCCGTTGGATGAAAGGGTATTTCATCAAAGGTCCACCTTCTCCTCTACCCATTCCTCTCCCACTCTCCCTTGACTTAAGGGAGAAGCCAACCATCGACAACCACTCCCACCTCCAACTCCCCCACTCCATCTTCCATCTCTCCCACTCTCTCCATCTCCTCTCCAACCTCCACCTCCTCCTCTTTATATTCTCCTCCACTCTTCCATTCATCCCCATCCGCCATTTTCGAGAGAAGTGAGGTCGAGCCCCTTTAACCTTCAGGTGATAGCTGTAGGAGACGAGTCGAGCGACGACAACCTCAAGGCGAGATCCGCGGTATCATTGCCGCGTCGTGAGATCCAATTGGACTTGTTTAGCTTCTCGGCTTTTCGCCAAGCTGATCGAGGCCACGACGGAAGCAGCAAACTGTGGCTCCACTTTCGGCGAATCACAGGTAAGTACCCTATCTTCATCTTGTCAATTTTTTATCTAACAAAAATTTTTTTCCTTGTTGTTCCACAAATCATCACATCACCACATCATTTACTACCACCACCACCATCCATCAATCATCTTCATTTTATTTCCACCACAACGCCATTGCCATATATTTCTTGTTAAAAAATTACAACAAAAAATATAAAAATTGCAAAAACAAAAAAAAATTGCAGGTCAACGGCCAAGCCCCCATCTCCACCAGGCCGGCCATCGCCGTGCTCCCCGGTGCTCCTCCGAGCGCGCACCACCTGGCGTGTTGCTCCTCCCCCCGACCATAGAAGCCGCCGCGCGAAGGTCATCCCACAATTCCTTCCTCAGGACATGACAAGTTGGGGCATAAATACACGAAAACACCAAAGGCACAAGAGACTCAGCCCGAGTCAATACAACCGAGATCATATGTCTCCCCGCCAGAACCGAGTTGAAAGAGAAAAGCCCCCCGTCGAGCCCACCGCATCTACCGCTCGGAATTCGTCCAAAGCACCCGCACCAAAAGAGCGCCAGAGGGTATCATCGACACCTCTCAATTTCGTTTATTGAATAAGAGCAATATCACAGCACCACTCGGACAAACGCGAGCCCAAAGAACGACGCTTGTCGGCCTCCCGCACCTAAATCGTAAGTTGTCACGATAATGCACGCATCCTCTGACCAGAGACAAATGTGTTACTATATGTCTGACTATGTACATTAGGCATACTATTAGATTGATGATCTAATCAAGGTCTATACACAGACGAGCTGGTGTGCATACAAGGGTATATAAGTAATATAAACTCTCAAAGGGAACATACAGGTTCACTACTGAACTAGAAAACATGAGCTCACTAATGAGATATAGGAACAAGCCAAATTCCATCAATGATCGTCTTGCTTTGGAAGTATGACAGGATTTGTACGTATGATATCTACTTTTGGAAAGCATATGATCGATACCAACCCTAAATAATCGAATTAGAAACTTAATAATGAAACCCTGGAGGAGACAATTCAAATATGATCAGAACTTGGGGTTTATTCTACGTATTTCCAATATACATGATGTAAGAGTATTGGGCATACTCGAGGGTGATGTGATCGTAATCGATTGTATAACCATGACACTTCAATTTCAAAGGAGTGATTAAACATGTTTGGATTTTAGTGACTCAACTCAGTAGACTAGTTATCTAATCTTAGTCCAAATGTTGGACATTGATCTAAATATGATTCAAATGCAATGAGAAGATTAGATATTCTGTCTGACTTGATCAGACATCTCTGAGAAGTTATCTAGATCTATACATGAGATTAGATCTCAGTATCCAAGTCACTATAATGGAATATACAGTGGTCCTGTCCTTATCTCCAAGTATCCGCGGAGAAGGCATATTGTTCTGGAACGGATTAAAGAATAGTTTCATTATTGACAATATCTGAGCATTGAAAACTGATGATTAAATTAGATTTAATTATCATTAATAATATAGATATGATTCACATTATTTGAATATGTGTAGAGAGATATATAAGATAACTAAATTGAATTTAATTATCATAGATATGATTAATGTCGTGGATATTATGGATGTGACACATTATATTGTATAGAGAGCAGTGTTCACGAAAGCGGCCCGTGCGGCCGCATATGCGGCCGCATATGCGTATGCGGTGCCCTCAGCGCACCGCTTTCATGAAGCCCCCCATTATGCGCCCTGTGCGCTTATGCGGGCCGCATATGCGGGCTGTGCGGCCGCATATGCGGTCTGTGCGGCCGCATATACATTTATTTTTTTTATTTTTTATTTTTTAATTTGTGCCACATTTTTATTGTGTTTTGTGCCACGTTTTCCTTGCTTTTGCATGTATGCCAACCAAGCATTCCATGACCATTTAAATCCATCATCAAAGTAGTTGTACTACGAGATTGGAGTAAACACGAAAGGAAGAAAGAGAATAATGTACTAATAATTTAGCAAACTAATTTAGTCAACCAATAGTTATTATGAATGCAATATATTATATGTAAAGTTTGGTACTTTTGATGGAGGATCAGTTATAAATATAACGATAGAGATAAATGACATTATATTCAACAATAGAAGCATTTTGTATGCTAACTTTTCTATTTTATTGATTGTTGTCATTTATTTTGTGTGCTAACCGTTCTATTGAAGTATTGATATTTGATTGATAGAGATTGTTTTGAACTCTATATGAAAGTTATTTTTCTTAGATCTTCTGTTGGACCATAATTATACATAAATTTAGTTCTATTGTAGTCACTTTTGTATATATTTATTTATTTTTAAATAAAAAATTAGGAAACCGCGTAGAACTGCATATACCCCGCATATGCCCCCGCATACCGCTTAAGCGCTATTCAGTGACCTGTCCGAACGCATACGCATACCGCTTTCCTGAACCTTGATAGAGAGATTTAATTGTAAATAGGAGCCACAATTTACAAGTTAAATTTGAACTGGATTAGTGTTGTTCAATTAAATGTGAATATGATTTACATTTAATAATGGATGGTTGAATATGATTCATAATTATCAATGGCATGCGTAAAATAATCATAAAATAATTTGAAATTATTTTGATGATAATTCAATATTAAATTGTTTCACGTGTAGAAGATTTGATGGAGATTGAGATCTCACCAATTAAGGATTGAATTGGAAAGCACTCCACTCCTAATAGGAGTGGACGACCATTGTGGAGACACCATGATGGCCATCCACCATCTATTAGGAAGGAGGCTTTCCTCTTTCCTAATTCTTCTATGCTCGAGAATGATGAAGATGATCGCATAGATCACAGAGAGCACAAACAACTCCAATAGCTAAAAGCTTTTGATTAGAGAGAGGTCAAGAGCGCGAAAACGTTGTAACAACTCGAATGTTGCATAAAAAGATCACCCTTTCTTTTCTTTTAAGAGTAGAGGGTGTTTCTCTTCGTCATGTCTTAAATAATGAGCCATTGGGTTCCTTATATAGGGTTGGCTTCAAAAGAGTTGTTGGTGTTCAAAAATGTAAAGTCTAGCGTTCTGATTTCCAAATCCATGAAATGATTGATCATGTAAACAAGGTGATCGATCATGAGTGATCGATCCGGTCACAAAAGTAATCAATCATAGGTGATCGTTGGTCAGAATTTTAAAAAGTGATCGATCATGGTCAAAAGGATGGTCAATCAATGTTGATCGATCATGAGAAACAAGATGGTCGATCAAGGGTGATAGATCATAGGTGTCAAGGTAATCGATTATATGTCCAAAATATCGATTCGGTAAATTGATGATTCTAGCTTAAGTTTGCTTGTTGATCAAGAATGTACAAGAAACTATACAGTGTCTTTCAGCATAAAATAAAAGGCAATGTAATGTCACATCAGCATCCGAAGTCCGCAAAACTTAAGCTTTTAGAATTGAGTCTTTCTTTGATTCTTTCATCCGAAGTCTTTCATCAAAGAAATTCTACGAGCTTTTACTTGAAAAATTAATCAATGTATAAAATAAATATGCAACTAAGTCGTTAGCAAAATCTAAGTCACTAACTATCTCCCCTTTTTGTTAATGACAACTTATATTTGTTTTTCAAAACTTTTTAGCTATAATTATTTTATCCTAATTCAAGTATTAACTCCTTTGTTTTTGCTTTTAAACTTTCTTCAAACAGTGTACTTCTCCCGTGACACTTCTCCCCTTTTCTTTTGATGTCTCGATAAAATAATAACACTTCTCCCCCATTTTTGTCATTATCAAAAAGATTTACCAGTAAACTTCTCCCCCCTGTCTTCAGGATTTCTTGCTCCTCCTTTTTCTCTCCCCTTTTGTCTGAAACTAAAGAATTATGCATCTCCCTTTTTGTAAAAGATTGTTTGAAAGAATGATTTTTAGGAGACGTTACTAGGTTGGCATAAACCTAAGTGTCTTCTGAGATAGGCAAATCTATACAAGGTTAAGTGTTCGGTAAATATATTAGCAAGTTGATCTTTACAAAATCTAAGGCAATTTCTCCTTTCAGAACAGAGTCTCTTAGGAAATGATGTCTAATGTCAATGTGTTTTGTCCTAAAGTGTAACACTGGATTCTTATAAAGATTTATAGCAATTGTATTATCACAAAAGAATTTTAAATTTTTTGAAATTTTAATCCTAAGTCATTCAAGGTCTGCTTCATCCACAACACTTGCGAACATGCAAGAGAGGTAGATATGAATTCGGCTTTTGTTGTTGATACGGCTACACAGTTTTGCTTCTTAGAGAACCAAGAGACCATTACATTTCCAAAGAAATGACATATCCCACTAGTATTCTTCCTATCAGTTCTACTTCCAGCATAATCAGCATCATTATACGATTTTAATTCAAGGTGTGGTGATCTAAGGTAAAACAAGCCATAATTAAAAGTATCTTTCAAACATTTTAAGACCCTTTTTACAGCTTTTAAGAGAGTTTCTTTAGGGTATATTGGGACCTAGCACACAGACACGTACTGAAAATATGGTTAGTGTACTAGCGGTAAGATATAATAATGAATCAATCATATTGTATTGAGTCGCACCAATATCATTATCCTTTTCATCTACATCACGCCAAGTTTGAGCTCTCATCGATGTTGTCTTTCCTTTTGTACTCTCCAACCCAAATCTTTTGAAAAGCACCTGAGTGTACTTTGTTTGATTTATGAAGAGATTGTGGCAGTTGTTGAATCTGCAAGCTTGGAAAGAAACTGAGGTCTCCCATGAGACTCATTTCAAACCACTCCTGCATCAACTTAGCAAAATCTCCACACAAATCTTTATTAGTTAGTCCAAAAATAATATCATCAACGTATATTTGAACTATTTAAAGACCATTCGAAATTCTAGTAAACAAAGTTGAGTCTACTTTCAAATTTCAAAGTTAGCAGATAACAGAAAATATTTTAGTCTATCATACCAAGCTCTTGGTGCTTGTTTAAGTCCATATAAAGCTTTGTTCAGTTATAAACAAACTCAGGTTTATCTTTATCAATAAAGTCATGTGGTTGTCTAATAAAAACTTATTTCAGATAACCATTGAGAAAAAAGCACTTTTTACAACTGTTAAAAAAACTTCAATATAAAACTATATTTTCAGTTTATTCTTCTTTAAGAGGATCTTGTAGAGTCTAAATCTTAGCAAAGTCTTATTCTACAGAAAACAATGGATAAAGGAAGTTTAATCATACCTAGTTAGTCAATGCCAACAATATCGTCCTTCCAATAGTTCCCAACAAGTTCTTCCTTCTTGATATTGATGTCGACAAATCGATCCTTCATCTTGGGCATTAGACTTAGTTCTTTGATTTTCATTTGACCATAAATAACTTTCATGATTCTTGTCCATCCACTTGAGCTTCTTCTTGCTTCTTGTGATTTTCTCCAATATTGATCTGCATTTGATCTTCTTTTGTTCCTCCAATGATCTTCATTTGATTTTTGTTGTTCCTCAAATGATCTTCAATTGGCCTTATGTGACTTCTTTTTTTATTTTCTTGCAGAGAAAATCTCATATATTTTCATGCATGATGTGATGTGTCTTTTCTTCTTTCACCTACAAGAAAATTGTATGGTTCCCTTTTACTTTCGATTCCAACCATGTTAGTTCTTAGATTTCCCAATTCACTTTTGGAAATGACCTTCCTCACATTTTGACCAAAAGAAGTTATCACTAAATGAGCATTGGACAAGGAACTGGACGCAAAAATATTTTTACTGCATTCTAAATCATATTTGGATGTGCTCATAAGTTTAATTTTTCCTTTCACAACCTTGTCTAGATTATCCACTAGTCTATTTGTATTCTCTTCAATACTAACAAATTCATTGTAAGAAAATATATTTTCTTTTCTAACACAATATTTTTTATTTTCTTGCTTTAACTTCATCCATTGTTTTTCACTTTTTTGTAAGAGCTAAATATCCCCTTAAAAGCTTCAACAAGTTCATCATAAGAGGGCTTACTTGTTTCATCATCAGATGATTGATCTTCAGAGTCGCAATCTTCAACATGCCCGTCTTCATCATTATCAGTCATGGATACAATACGTGTTCTTTCTTCATAACATGAGTTGATGTCGAAATCAGTGTCATCCAATGTCGATTTAACTTCTCCTCTTGTCAAGTTGTTTTATGCTTCATATTTATCTTTCTCGTGTCATAAACATGATTCTCGAGCATCTTCACTTTCGAAATCGCTTTCTCATGTATCTTCCTCTCTTTCATCATTACTATCAGAAGCTCCCCCAGTGTAGATAGTTTGGAGGTTTCTCCAAATTTCATTTGCTATCTTGCATTGGAATACCTTCTTGTTCTCTTTAGGTGGAAGAGCACAATATAACAAATTCATTACCTTCACGTTCATCTCTATCTCTTGGATTTGCTTTTCAGAGAAGTCATATTCTCCATCTTCTATCTTAGTAAATGTGAACGGATTCGAAACATATCTCCAAATCCTGAAATCAGGACTTTGCACAAAAGTTTTGAACTTATTAGTCAAAATAAATTAATCCTTACCTTCAAAATATGGCGGTCGGTTGACTGTATATGCCAATGAGGTAGAAAGAGCGACAGATTGCACTTGTGCCATACAGGATCTGCAAGTAGGTTGTTACACCTGCAAAAACTTGAACCCTTTCTAATACCAAATGTGAGTTCAGCATAAGAGCGGGTGAATCGTACAATATACAATTACCCAATAACAATATCCAAATAAAAATAATTCACAAACCATTGAGATAGAAAGATAATGAACCACAGAGACATGGTGCTTTTTATGTGGAAACCCAAGCCGAGAACCACGACCCAAAACCTTGTTCTAGGATTTTCCCTTTGCTCTCTGGCAAAGCTTGATTCTATTATTCTAGCTATACTTTAACCTGAGTATAGCACAACCTCTCGTACAACATGTACCCTTCCTTGGACAACTCCTAAAGGAAGATTTTATCTCTCTCAGAGAAAGGAATCCACGACTCGGATACCTATACAGAAAATGCGAAACAACATATAGTTAAGTAGTGAAACTTGAATTCACAAGCTTCCAAACTTTAAATGCAGAATATGCTCGAGAATGATGAAAAATGATCGCAATAGAGCACAGAGAGCACAAACAACTCCAATAGCTAAAAGTTGAAGAGAGCTCGAGAGTGCGGAAACATTGTAACAACTCGAATATCGCATAAAAAATCACTCTTTCTTTTCTTTTGAGAGTAGATGATGTTTATCTTGGTTATGGGTCTCAAACAATGAGCCATAGAATCCCTTATATAGGATTGTCCTCAAAAGATCCATTGATGTCCAACATTCCGATTTCCTAAATCCACTAAATTATTGATTATGTAAACAAGGTGATCGATCAGGTCACAAAAGTGATCTATCATATGTGACCATCTGTTTGAATTTCAAAAAGCGGTTGATCATGGGACGGCCTAGGATTGTGGAGAGGCAGACGTTGTATGTGTATAAGGATAGAAAGAGTGTTTCATCTATACAACAATTGCATATGACTTGTTCATTTGAGGTCTAAGGTTAGCCCTCCTTTTATAGGATTTTGAAAGCACAGGGATCCCAATCCATGTGCTCTTAAGATAAACGGTTTAGATTCATTTGTGTTTCTCAAAAAAACACAAATAATTATTAAAAGAATACTTTTAAACAACAATATCCAAATTTATCTCTTTCAATTAACTCAAATATCAATTAATTAATAAATAATTAGAAATAAAGAAACATTTCACATTCTAAAATAGGGTGGACGTCTACCATGGTGGCACCTCACCATGGATGTCCTCCCTTGATAAGGGAATGAGTCGACATTATTTTTTATTTATTAATTAATTTGAGTATTTGAATTAGTTGTAGTTATCATCAAATAACAATATTTGTGATAATTGCAGCTAGACCATTGACAAATAAGAATTGTTAGATTTATTATATCTACATTTATGTTTGTAATCCTTCGGATTCCGTACCCTCTCGTGACCCTTCGGGTTTTGTAACCCTCCCAAGACCCTTCGAGTTCTGTAACCCTCTATGACCCTTCGGGTTCTGTAACCCTTGTACTCTCTAGGGTTTTCTCTCTATATAAGAGAACCTACCTCTATGGAATAAACATATCATCCGTTCCTCTTCTTAACATGGTATCAGAGCGGCAGTCCTAAACCGAAGCCTAATACCCTAAATCTGCTACCACCACCAGCCCTCTCTCCGCCCATAAGGAGAGAGGGCTGGACCTCATGCGTCGCTCGTAGATTCGATGGTCTCGCGCAAGGCAGTCCAAGTCCCCATCACCATCAGCTGCCACCTCCTCTCTGTTGGGGCTTTAGAGAAGATTCTTCAGGATGTTTGCTGCCAAACTACTACTCAGGTCATCCGTCTTCACCGGACATCGACTTCTTCATCAGGGCGTATACTTCTTCTTTTACGACCCTAATATTAATTTGCGTTGGACTTCTTCTTCTACAGCGATTCTTCTCCCGGCACGACAGAGATATGTTCCGGTGACCTGCAGGCACGACAGAGATATGTTCCGGTGACCTGATATCGCAGCGACTCTACAAGCATGGCAAAGATACGTTCCGGTGACCTGAAAGCCGCATACCCGTCCTCGAGTGAGGTCTTCTACCAACAGCGGACATATGCTCTTATGATGCATTGTGTGAAGATGTGGTGTATACTGTTTCTTTTTTGTTACAAGCTGCAGCTTTCTCAGCTCCAGCTTGAGGGGGAGTGTTAGAGTTATTATATTTACATTTATGTTTGTAACCCTTCGAGTTCTGTAACCTCTCGTAACCCTTCGGGTTCTGTAACCCTCCCATGACCCTTCGAGTTCTGTAACCCTCTATGACCGTTCGGGTTCTGTAACCCTTGTACTCTTTAGGGTTTTCTCTATATATAAGAGAACCTACCTCTATGGAATAAACATCTCATCCATTCCTCTTCTCAACAAGAATCAATTACTTCCATCCTATATTTAATGTAAAACATATTTACATTAAATTATGTAATGTGAATCCAACTCACATGAACATATAAATTGTGAATCTCATTCATAGTTTCTCTCTCCATGATATTGTGGATCATATCCATAATTATTGTGGATAATATTATCCACATTAATCATATCCATGATAATTAAATCTAATTTAATTATCTTGGATATCTCTATCCACACATTAACTCAACCATGGCCGGTCCCAAGCCCGGGTAAATTGAGGACGGTTGCGCGTTAAGTAGCCGACAACCATTGCAGGAGAGATAAATTCCTAAACTGTGTTCTTTTAAGAAAACTATTTAGGAATTTGTCTCGAAACCGTTTGGATAAATTCCTAAGAAGTGTTCTTTTAAGAACACTATTTAGGGATTTGTCTCGAAATCATTCAGATCTTTTAAACATGGATTTAAGCGAACATCTAGATTTTGTTGGGGCATTCCCTACTTGCGACGCGTTGCATCGCCCGAATGCAACGAGAAGTTGGCAAGGGCCGCTACATCGCTGCTCGGATGTAGTTCAAAATTTGCTAGGGCTATCGCATGAGGAACGCATGCGGATAAATATGCTAGTTCCGTTGCATCGCCACCCGGATGCAGTCCAAAATTTGCAAGGGTTCTCGCATGATGGACGCATGCGAGTAAAGAAGTTAGTCCAAAAGAGATTGCAAAGGAAGTTGCAGATATGTAGTTGGAATATTGGCACTTTGACTGGCAAATCGATGGAAATAGTTGATACAATGGAAAGAAGGAAGATTCAGTTATTATGTCTACAAGAGACAAAATTGGTTGGAAAGAAAGTAAGGGAGATCGAGAAGACATGCTTTAAACTTTGGTATTCATGTAAAGATAAGAGCAGAAATGGTGTTGGAGTGGTTGTTCTTAAAGATTTAAAGGATTTTGTGGTTGAGGTGCAAAGATCTGGAGATCGGTTTATATTTCTAAAAGTGGTGCTCGAAGAAGAAAATCTGAATATCATCTCAGTTTGTGCACCACAAATTGATTTAGATGATAGGACTAAACAAGCTTTTTAGGAGGAATTGGATAAGATTATGCAAGGAATCCTACAAAGAGAGATGATTTGCGTAGGTGAAGATCTTAATGGACACGTGGGAAAGGATGCTTCAGGGTATGCTAGTGTTCATGGAGGATATGGCTTCGGGAATAGAAATGAAGAGGGAAAAGTCTTTCTGGATTTTGTAACAGCTTATGATCTTTTCATTGCAAACACTCTCTTCAAGAAGAGAGAGGAGCATCTAATTACTTATAAGAGTGGCTTGATTAGAACTCAGATAGATTACTTTGTGTTGAGAAGAAGAGATTGCTTGGGTTGCAAAGACTGCAAAGTAATCTCATGAGAGAGTTTGACTACCCAACATCGCTTGTTAGTCATGGATATGCAAATAGAAGGGCTAGTAAAGAAAATGAGGGTTTCCAAGATGACTAGAACTAGATGGTGGAATCTTCAATTGAAGCAATCAAGCTTCAGGGAGAAGGTTTTAGAAGACTTATATTGGTATTGTAATGAAAGTGCTAATGAGATGTGGGAGGCAGCAGCATCTTGTATCCGAAGGGTAGCCAAAGAGATGCTAGGCGAGTCAAAGGGAGGAGCTCCAGGACAAAAGAAGGCTTGGTGGTGGAGTGGAGGGGTGCAAGAGAAGCTCAAAATTAAAAGAGTTTGCTTTAAAGCTATGTATAAAGATAGAATAAATGAAATTGTCACAGACTACAAAATAACGAAGAAGGAAGCAAAGAAGACGGTAAGCATAGCTAAGTCAAAAGCTTACAAAGTTTTGTACAACAATCTTGGCTCTAAGGAGGGTCAGAAGGATATATTCAGGCTGGCTAAAGTAAGAGAAAGAAAGACCAAATATTTTTCTCAAGTGAGATGCATTAAGGATGAGGAAGGTCACGCGCTTGTTACTTAGAAGGATATAGAGACTAGATGGAAGCAATACTTCCATAAGCTTTTCATTGGGGGAGAAAATAGAGAGATCACTTTGGAAAATCTAGCAAGTAGTGAAAGATACTTGAATCGTACAAGCTATAGACGAATACAAAGGAAGGAAGTAGAGGAGGTTTTGAAGGTTATGAGACATGAGTAAGGTGTAGGACCTGATGACATTCCTATAGAAGTTTGGAGAGTTTTAGGTGAGCGTGGTTTGACTTGGCTTACAAATTTATTCAATGTTATTTGGCGAAGCAAGAAAATACCTGAAGAATGGAGGAGAAGCATCGTGGTGCCTCTTTATAAGAACAAAAGAGACATTCAAAATTGTTCAAATTACATAGGTATCAAGTTGATGAGTCACACTATGAAAATTTGGGAACGTGGGATCAAAAAAAGGTTGAGGCAAGTTTCCAAAATAAAAGAAAATCAACTCAGATTCATGCCAAGTCATTCAAATATTGAAGTCATCCACTTGCTAAGGAAAACAATGGATATTTACAGAGCTAAAAGGAAGAACCTCCATATGATTTTTATTGATTTAGAGAAGGCTTATGATTCTGTCCCACGAGAGATATTGTGGAGAGTTTTGGAAAAGAGACAAGTACATGTCCTATACATTAACCTCATAAAAGATATATATGATAGAGCTTCATTTTGAGTAAGGATACAGTCTGCGAAGACTGACTATTTCGACATCAACATTGGTCTGCAACAAGGTTCAACTTTGAGTCCATTACCTTTTACTTTGATTATGGACGAGTTGACAAGTCATATTCAGGATAAGATACCTTAGTGTATGCTATTCGTTGATGATATTGTATTGATTGATGAGACTATAGATGAAGTAAATGAGAAGCTTGAGGTATGGAGACATGCATTGGAGACTAAAGGATTTCATATAAGTAGGACTAAGACTAATATATGGAGTGTACTTTTAAAGGAAGCGATGAAGGAATTAAGGTTAAGATATGTGATGATGACATTGAAGAGAGATTCTTTTAGATACTTGGGATCTATTTGCAACATGATGGGGAAATTGATGGAGATGTTACAAATAGAATAAATGCAGGTTGGCTAAAGTGGAGTGGAGCCTCTAATATTCTCTGTGATAAGAAAATTCCTTTGAAAATCGAAGGAGAATTTTACAAAGCGGTTGTGGGACACGTTATGCTCTATAGATCTGAATGTTGGCATGTAAACCATAGACATGTGCAGAGAATGGCAGCAGCAGAAATGAAAATCTTAAGGTGGATGTGTGGACACATACGTGAAGATTGTATTCGGAATAATGCCATCAGAAGGAAAGTTGGTGTAGCTCCGATCGAGGATAAGATGCAAGGAAATCGCTTAATGTGGTTTGGCCATTTGCAAAGGAGGTCAGCTGATGCACCGGTGAGGAGATGTGAGTTTTGGAATGTTGACCTAGCTAAAAGCGGGCGAGAACGGTCCAAAAACTGTTGGAATGAGACTATACAAAGGGATCTTAGTTTTTTGGATCTAAGCCTGAGAATGACCCAAGATAGATCTGAATGGAGGCAAAGAATCCATGTAGTCGACCGTACTTAATGTGGGAAAAGGTTTTGTTGTTGTTTGTTGTTATACAATTTCTAAATGCTTTGATAATGTCGTTCATGAGACAATCCTTAAACTCTTTTAAAAAGTGTGTACCTTCTCTTCAGATGCTTGGAGATAAGGTTAGGGTGATTGTATATGCTATGTATAGTGACTCGGATAATGAGATCTAATCTCATATCCTAATCTAGAAGACTATTTAGAGTTGTATGATCATGTCAGACATATTATCAAATCTTCTCATTGCATTTGAATCATATTAATATCAATGTTCAACAATTGGACCAAGATTGGATATCAAGTCCATTGAGAGGAGTCACTAAAATCCAAATATATTTCATCACTCCCTCAGAATGGAAGCATCATGGTATACAACCGTTCCGTACATCCTGCATACTAGAAGAGCTAGAATAAAATATGAAGTTATGATCTTATTTGAACTGTCTCCTTCAGGATTTTATAGTTAAGTTTCTCGTTCGATAAATTGGAGTTGGTATCGATCATATGCTTTCCAAAAGCATATATCATTGTTGACGCATAATATAGATTAACTGTACCTGTTCGTTATTTTATTTTTCTGTTGTTCTCCCTATGTAATTTACCCATAGGCTACTCTCCTATATAAGAGAGCCTAGGGCTTATGGAATAGACAGATCATTGGTTTTTCCCAACATGGTATCAGAGCGACGGTCCTAGACCGGAGTTCTCGAAACCCTAACCCTAACCCACCCCACCCGCCGGCCTCTCTTCTCTCTCTCTCTACTCGGCGCCGCCCACCTCAGCCGATCGGAGGTCTCCTTCTCCGATCTGCGGTGCCCCTGCGCGCCTCGCGCATCGCGCCTTGCGCGCCTCTCGCGCATCTCCTCTGCGCTCCTGTGCGCACTCCTACGCGCACTGCTGCGCGCTCTCTTCAGCGCATCTGCGCCTCGCGCCTCTGCGCGTTGTGCGACAGCGTGCGCCAGTGCACGCGATAGCGCCTGCACCAGGAAGCAAGCCAGCACCTACGCCTGCCTGATCTTCTGTGCCTCGCCAGTACATCACCTGCGCCTGGGCAGGTTCTAGTGCACACCTGTGCACCTCCAGTTGCGTGCGCGCGTGCTCCTTGCACGTGCCTACGTGCCCTAAGCCCCAAACCCTAGGGCACACACACATCTTGATCTACATGGGGATAGTTGCTTGACGTCTACACACGCAACTAATCCCGTCTATGTCATTGTAGACAAAGATTATCTTCTCTCAGTCGCTCCAGTCTTCCGTCTCCAGTATGTCAGAAAGCAAGGCAGACATCCCGTCTATTGGCGCATTTCGTGGTCCAGCACCCATTGTCAAGATGGATGGTACGAACTATGAACTGTGGGCAATGCAGTTCATGAGTATGATGAAGTCTACAAGTAAGAAGCACATTCTTACCGAGCCCGAGCCTGCAGAGAAGACTGGAGTCCATGCCTCATGGGAGGCAGATGATGCATATGCCAAGGTGTGGCTATCTGGCACATTGGCTATTGAAATTGCCAATGACATTCTACATCAACCCACAGCCAAAGACATGTGGGATATCCTGGCAGCGACATATTCTCAGGCGAAGAACGAGACGAAGATCCTGCAACTGCAACATGATATATTCACAATAAAGCAGAACGGCCGTCCTTTACATTCTCTCTATACATCACTGAGAGGGATGTTCGAGAATCTCTATAGCTTCATGCCTCTTACCGCCACGCCAGAACAGCAGAAGACATACAGGAATGCGACGATGGTGAGTGTGTTTCTCGCGGCACTCAATCCAGAGTATGAGGCAGCACGGTCTCAGATTTTGGCTGACTCGACTATTCCTCCCATGGAGGAAGCCTTTCACAGATTGAGTAGGATTACAGTGCCTGCAGCAGCTGCGAGTCAGAATTCCTCAGTTATGGCGGCAAGCAGAGGCCGCGGTTTTCATCACCAGGGCCGTGGACGTACTCCTCGTGGAAGGGGTGGCCGCACTAGGCCAACATGCTCATATTGTCACCGAGTCGGACATAATGAAGACACATGCTATTCGAAGCATGGATTCCTTGCATCTGCACGAGCCGCTGAGCAGATAGAGCCCCCATCTGCTGCTACACTGGATCAACGATTTGATGATCTAGTTGCCCGCCTCAGGGGCATTATCCCACCATCTGGTCCAGCACCGACTACAGAGAGTCATACTGATGCTGCTGCTTCTGCCTCTTCCTCTACTAGTACTTCAGGTAGTACACTTGCACTCCACAGTAGTAGATCTGATACATTGCCATGGATCATGGACTCGGGCGCTACACATCATCTATGTGGCGACCAGAGTCTACTTACAGGATACACTCAGATTCCTCCAGGACGGACAGTAGTGATTGCCAATGGCACGCACTCCCCTATCACGGGTCAGGGGGAGATTAGATTGACATCTTCTATGCAGCTCAAGAATGTCCTACATGCACCGCATTTTTCTATGAATCTGTTGTCAATTAGTCAGATTACGAAGGATCTCCATTGTCGAGCTATTTTTGATCCATCTTCTTTGATTTTTCAGGACATCCGTACGGGCAATGTGATTGGTCATGGCTATGAGCAAGGAGGCCTTTACCGTCTGAACCAGTCCCCATTTGCCGGGACCACATCTTCTCCTGCTGGACAAGTATCTCCTCTCCTGTGGCATCTGCGTTTTGGTCATTTACCGCTTCAGAAGTTGCGTCTAGTTCTACCCTATGGTCTCTCTCACACACCTATCCAGTGTGAGGCATGTCAGTTGGGAAAGCATCACAGGTCGTCTTTTCCCAGTAGTCAAGGTCGGAGTAGTACGTCCAAGTTTGAGTTGTTTCATGTCGATGTCTGGGGTCCGAGTCGTGTTCCCGATCATCAGGGGCACAGGTTTTATATTGTATTTGTGGATGATTTCTCTAGAGCGTCATGGATCTTTCTAATGAAAAATAAATCTGAAGCAGGAAATATTATTATCCACTTTCTCAATGAAATTCAAAATGTTTTTTCCACATCTGTCAAGATTGTGAGAAGTGATAATGCCTTAGAGTTGTGCACCAACATTCTAGCCAATTACTACTCCTCAAAAGGAATTATTCACCAAACATCTTGTGCTCATACGTCTCAACAGAATGGGGTTGCTGAAAGAAAACACTGTCACCTTCTTGATGTCACAAGGTCACTTCTTATTCAGAGTCATGTTCCGTACTCCTACTGGGGTGATGCAGTCCTTACTGCATGTTACCTAATCAACCGTATGCCTTCGTCTGTCTTGAATGAACAGATTCCTTTTTCACTCATTTACCCTGACAAGGATTTGTTCATTCTTACCCCTCGTGTGTTTGGGTCAGTCGCATTTGTCCATCAGTTGTCGCCTGGTACTGACAAGCTCTCTCCTAGGGCTGTCAAGTGCGTCTTTGTGGGGTACTCCAGAACTCAAAAGGGGTACAAGTGTTTTGATCCTGTGCGTCGGCGGTATATGATCAGTGCAGATGTTACATTTTTTGAATCTATTATGTACTTTTCAGAATCTGGAAACATGCAGCTACCACCTATATCTCCTGATGCCGTATTCATGGCACCACCACCACCATTGCCACAAACAACACCACCGTCACCACCACCGCCACCGCCACCACCACCGCCACCACCACCGCCATCGCTAGTATCCCCGCTACCATTCCATTACACCCGCAGGCCTCCTCCAGCTCATGGTCAACTAGCTCGCCTATGGTATGTAATGAAAATATTAATGTTGATGGATCTGACGACATTTCTCAGCAGGGTGCATTACAGGAGCATGGTGATAACACAGATGATCTGGATGTTCCAATTGCTCTACGCAAGCCGAAGAGAAGCTGTGCCAAATATCCATTATCAGCAGCTGTATCTTTTGAGAGGTTATCTGGAGACTTCAGGAAGTTTGCATTGGCACTTTCAACTACAGACATTCCACGGAATCATCATGATGCTTTGCAGGATGCTAGATGGCGGCTAGCAATGGAAGAAGAGATGGCGGCACTTCAGTCTAGAGGAACCTGGAGTTTGGTTCCTATACCTCCAGATGTCAGCCCGGTGAGTTGCAAATGGGTGTTTACAGTTAAGCACAATGCAGATGGTTCCATTGGCAGGTACAAGGCACGCCTGGTTGCACGGGGCTTCACACAGACATATGGGGTAGATTACCTTGACACATTCTCCCCTGTGGCGCGTCACTCCACTCTACGGATCCTGTTATCAGTTGCAGTTGCTAGAGACTGGCCACTTTATCAACTGGACGTGAAGAATGCATTTCTGTATGGCGACTTGCAGGAGGAAGTCTATATGCAACAGCCACCTAGTTTTGCTGTTGAGGGGGAGTGTTCCAAGGTTTGCAGATTACATAAGGCCATCTATGGCCTTAAGCAGAGCCCCAGAGCATGGTTTCAGAAGCTTTCAGACCTCTTTGAGAAACAAGGATATAAGCGCTCCAATGCTGATCATTCCTTGTTTGTACAGAAGACGGCTAGAGGTATCATTGTAATCATGGTTTATGTTGATGATATCTTGATTATAGGTGATGATGACCAGGGCATTAAGCAGGCAAAGGAAAGGCTAGGGACCGAGTTTGTCACCAAGGACTTGGGAATCCTTAGATATTTTCTGGGGCTGGACTTTGCTAGAAATCCATATGGATTAGTCATGTCACAGAGGAAGTATGTTACAGATCTACTGAGTGAGACAGGTATGCTAGGGTGTCGACCTGCTATGACACCAATGGATCCTAGCATGAAGCTGTATGATGATGACACAAAAGAGGTGGACAAGAGAAGGTACAGGGAACTGGTAGGCAAACTACTGTATGTCACGATCACTAGACCTGATATATCATTTGCAGTGAGTCGTGTGAGCCAGTTCATGGAGCAATCACGTCAGGCCCATATGGATGCAATACACATGATTCTGAGATATTTAAAATCATCTCCAGGTGCAGGCTTGCTATTTAAGAAGGAAAAGAAATCTCTATCACGGCATGTGCTGATGCAGATTATGCAGGATGGCCCAAGGACAGGAAGTCTACATCAGGATTTGCAGTCTATGTTGGGGATGCTCTTGTTTCGTGGAGAAGCAAGAAACAGACAGTGGTAGCTAGATCCAGTGTTGAATCCGAATACAGGGCTATGGCCCAGGCTAGCACAGAAATGATGTGGGTGAGATCTTTACTTGCAGATCTATGTATTGATATACCTCTTCCTATGAAGTTGGAGTGTGACAATCAGGCCGCCTTGTTCATTGCAAATAACCCAGCCTTTCATGAGAGGACCAAGCACATTGAGGTCGACTGTCACTACATACGTGACATGGTTCAGAAGGGGTTCATTGCTACATCTCACGTCACATCAGAGAATCAGACTGCTGATATTTTCACCAAGGCATTACTTCAAAGTCCATTCCAGAAGTGTGCGTCCAAGCTGAGCATGATTGATATCTATGCTCCATCTTGAGGGGGAGTGTTGACGCATAATATAGATTAACTGTACTTGTTCGTTATTTTATTTTTCTGTTGTTCTCCCTATGTAATTTACCCATAGGCTACTCTCCTATATAAGAGAGCCTAGGGCTTATGGAATAGACAGATCATTGGTTTTTCCCAACAATCATACCTTCAAATCCTGTCTTGTTTCCAAAACAAGACAGCCAATGTTGGAATTTGATTTATCACAATATCTCATGAGTGAGCTCATGTCTTCCGGTTCAATAGTGAACATGTATGATCTCTTTGAGAGATTGTATTACTCATATGCCCTCGTATGCACACCAGCTCGTCGGTGTATAGACCTTATTTAAGTCATCAACCTAGTCTGCCTAATGTATAGACTTAGACATATAGTAATACTCTTGTCTCCGGTCAGATGATGTGTGCCTATAGGTGACAGCATACAATATAGGTCTTAGTTATCTTTCGTTAAATCAACTCTTTACATTAACACATCTGACACCTCCAAATCTCTATTCCTATGCAGATGACTTGCATTAAGAGGTCGGTCGGATATCAACCTTTGGAGTAAGGATTGTCATCTCCTTCTTAGGTTGGAGATCCTTCTTGATAATCACTTGACGATGTGGTTGAGTCATCAATCTAACTCTTTAGATATTCAACCCTACACCAGCCTTTATGATCCAACCTTTGAATCAACAGTTGTATGATATCAAGATGGACATGGTACATAATCTTAACTGTACTAAGGGACCTATTATGCAAATTAGGTATTCTTCATTTCAGATTAAGGAGTGAATTGCAATAACTTTTATTGCATAATGGCTTGTTGTGAGCTCATATGTTCAACACCCTCACTGATCAAAGGATGTGTGCATGATCATGATAGTTACGATTCAGGTCTTAGTTTATCTCGACATCATCAAGTTAACTCTTTGACCCGACTATTCCAATACTTCTGAATCTATATTCCTATGTAAAGAACACGCATTAAGAAGTCGGTGGGAAATCAGTCTTTAGAGAATGATTGTTATCTCTTTCTCAGACTGGAGATCATTATTGAATATCATATGTTAATGCCAGTTGTGCCCTCCCAACTACAAGGTATTCAATATGGTTATGGTACATAACCCTAATTGTACAATGTGACCTTAATATTAAATGTATTCACAATCATTTAATTCAGATGGGAATGATAAAACAATAACTTTTGACGCATTAATGGGTCATCAAGGACTTACAAGTCCAACAGTTTCACACAATGCAGGAACCGCGTGCCAAGGAGACGTTCGGAGATGGCGCAATCGTTGCCGCCTGGAAGGAGTTGGGGAGGTCTGGTCGTAGCTCAGAGTAGGGTTCCAGCACCGCCGAGGATCATCGTTGCTAAGCTTGAAGAATATGCTCGAGATGGACTTAGAGATCGAGGCATCACTTGAGGGTTCTTACAGTCAAAGTTAAGGCATCAGATGCGCGCATCTTTGCGCTTGGGTGGGTTGCGCACAAGGATTGGCCTGGAGAAGATGATGTCCTGGAGAGCATAGAGGATCGCAAATTTTGGGAGATTCAGACAATTACACTGCCATAGAAGCGTTGCCTAAGCACTAGAGAGCGATGAGCATCAGAGACTTCGTGCGCAAGAGAGGTTCCATCGCCTAGGGGGAGTTGATGCTCGAAGGTCATGTCGTTGTTAGTGTTCCATATTTTCTCAGACTTGGCAATAACATGTTGTGCAAGGAAGGGGCTATGTCGTGAGGCCTGGAACTACTTTCTAATCCGAGAAGAGGCCCTCTTGGAGAGGATGTTGTACATGGTTGCGCCTTAAAAAGGTCTCGGATCTCAAAGTTGCACTCCTGCATGTGAACTGCGAATTGGAGTTGCGCTAGGATTTGACCGAAGGAAGTCATCAATGACAACAAGATAAAACTTGTGTCCAGAGTGATCTGGAGCATGACTGGAGTCCCCAAACATCAAAATGGACTAATTCAAGAACAAACTTAGTGACACGACGATGACAACTTGGAAACGAGCTTCTATAAATTTTTCAAGTTGACAGGCTTCACAAGAGACAGAGGTGGATGCAAAAATTTGAGGAAGATTTCTTCGTAATTTTGGTAAAGGTAAGTGGCCAAGAAAAAGATGACATGTGTAGGCAGACGAATCTCCGATAGAAATAGAAATGTGACCAACAAAAAGGAGACTATATCAAGTGGTGTACATCCCTTCTTCACAACCACAACCAATCACCCAATTCATCAGCATATGCAGAACAAAGGGACATCGGGTTAAAAATGGCTAAACAATTAAGCTCCTTAGTAGTTCTGGAAACAAATAGTAGACTCATCAGAAATTCAGGAACCAAAAGAGCAATATTCAAACGAATGTTTGGAGCAACGTGAACCTCCCCCTGGCACCGTATAGGGGGATTGCATGCCATCCGCCACAACAATGGTACAATATAGTCCGACCTCACTAAGTATTGAAATTGTTTTTTGTTGGGGTATTTGGTTATGTGTCACTCTTATAGTAGATGGGTAAATGGATCACTCCAAGATCCATTTACCACATCTAGTTGTTTAGTCCCACATCTACCAGTTGTGGGATGTGGAGACTTAGTAAGGGCTATATAAGAAGCCCCTCACCCTCTATATCTAGTGAGAAAGTGCAATGCATACATCAGCACTTTGAAGCGTTCTCTCGTGGTTTCATCCCGCTCCTTAGGGAGTAGAGTTCCACATTAAAATCTCGTTGTTCAATGTTTATTTTATTCATCTCTGATATTTACTTCCGCATTTCTATTTTCTAACATAGTATCAGAGCGGATTCGATTTTCCAGGAATCATGTTATGTGTTTGATTTAGTCGAGTTTCGATTCAATTATTGTTCGTTCTTCAATATTTATTATTCGTGGATTTGTTCTTGGAGAATGTTCAAATTTAGATTCAATTATAGGGTTTCAATCTGAAACCCTAGTTCTTCGTGGATTGATGCTTCTATCCAGATCGGTAGGGTTGGATCTCCAACCACCAACCTTCGCCTAGGCGCTGCCAGCCAGCCCTCTGCCGCATCTCCAACGACATCGCATGAAGCATTATCGGCGGCAACGACACATCTACAGGCCGTTTTTCTCTATTCCTCATGCAGCCCCTCTCCTCAGCAACGAGATCAGCAAGTCCAGGCCACCCGCAAGTCCCATGCATGAATGTATTAGAGCCCCTATTCTCGCTAAAATCAGTTGCAGTATAGCTTCCAGCCGCTCGCGCTGGCCTCCCCATCGCATCGCCCCTCCAACTTCCTGTCAGCGGCGAAGCGCTCCAAGCGGTGATCTCGTGCTGCCCCAGGGTTCCAGGCACCGTCACACCTCAAGGCTCGATGCTCCAGGCAGAGCATCGCTAATCCTCTAGTCCATCAGCGAGCCCCAGCCCTCCTCTCCATATCAGCGCAGGTGACGCATCTCCCAACCGCCCTCCAGACCAGCACGTGCTCGGCACCTCCAGGCGGGGCTGCCGATCCTTCTAGTTGTTCCTCCCTCTAGGCAATGGTGCTCCTCCAGGCGAGAGCACCTCCAGGCGGCGGACCTCCAGCTCCCGTTCGCACCTCCTCCCAAGGCCTTAAATGTCGGTTTCGGTCACCATTTCGGTATTGACCAAAACAGAATTTCGATGGAATTTCGGTGGAATTTCGACCGAAATTTCGGTCATTTCGATTATTTTTTGTACTAGCACCCCCATATTTCGGTCATTTCGGTCATTTCGGTCGAATTTCGATTTCGACTGGATATCGATATTCGACAGAAATTCGACCGAATTTCGCTGAAATTTGAGGCCATGCCTCCTCCCATCCGGGTGGTGGCGGCAATAGTACAGAAAACCTCCCATCGGGGGGCGACGGTATTTGGGAAACCTAAATAGAGGGTGAGCCTTAAGTAGGGGTGGTTGTTTAAAAAAATGAAATGATGAAAGAGAGAGGATGGGATGTGCAGCCCGTTGTTAGAAAAAATCTACTGCGTTTTCTAAGACCAAGTGGGTCGTCGTTATCAAAAAATTGTGTTTCTGTTGCAATTAAAAAAAAGGTAGCACAGTTTTTGTTTGGGTACTGTTTGGGCTAACTTTAAAAAAAGATTTATTTAGAGAAAAAGGTACATACAAAAAAAACTGTACGCGACGAAAAAAAATAAAAGCCGAAAAAAATGTGAGCGGATTATTCTAAAAAATTGTTGTTGTGACAACTACTAAAAATATGATGAATGAAATAGCTGAGAAGGAAAAAAATTTATGAGAAAAGCCAAAAAAATGTGATGGCTTATTTGATGTTTTGTCCCCTATTACCTTGTCTTCTCCCAACTTGGTCGATGTTTGTTATTCTGACAAGCATGGGAGAAAGGGAGAGTATTGTGTAGAGTCACAAGCTACAGATTCAGATACTCCAGTACAGACGCTAGTCTGATTTTCAGACTCTACAATTGTCAGATATTCAGATTCGACGTCAGATTGGTTCTGACTTCTGAGTCTTCAGTTTCAGACATGCACATGTATGTGGTTTTTTTCAGATGTGCACATGTTTGCCATCATTGTTTGTGGTCCCCATCTTTTGTATTCGGCAAGGTTTTCATGTGATCCATAGGGACTCCAGAGTAGAGATCCCATTCCCTATGCCATGTGGGCTAGGGTTTTCATGTGGTTTCATAGGACTCCAGAGTAGAGATCCCATTCTCTGAGCCAGATGGGAGAGACTCAGTTCTCCGATGAGGAGACTTTTCATACTCCATTCTCTAGTGATCGTGAACTCCAGTACGAGATCCTTCCGAGGTTCCTATAAAAGAGAACCCATTTTGAGGTCCCTATGAGAGAGACCCATCTTCAGAGATCTACGTATGGATAATTAGCGGCATTCTTTATTCAGCCGTTTTAGAGATGGAGCAGTTGTTCACGTGTTGTGGCGGACCAGAGTTCTCCAAGTGGAGACTCATCCAGTTGCAATGACTCTGACATGCGCACTACATAGAACATGCTCTCCGCGAGGAGATTCGGTTCAACTCACACTCCAGCTTGTTTGTCCTCCTCACCTGCACGGCATGAGAAGCAACGTCCTCGACAGCAGCCGACAGTTCTGCGCATTGAGTTATATTACACGTAGTGTCCTATAGCGTGAGTTTGAGATTTCTTTCTGTTTGTCCAAGCTGAGCATTGCATGCTCCAGCTTGAGGGGGAGTGTTGGAATATTTGGTTATGTGTCACTCTTGTACTAGATGGGTAAATGGATCACTCCAGGATCCATTTACCACATCCAGTTATTTAGTCCCACATCTACCAGTTGTGGGATGTGGGGACTCAGTGAGGGGTATATAAGAAGCCCCTCACTCTCTATATCCAGTGAGAAAGTGCAATGCATACATAAGCCCTTCGAAGCGTTCTCCCGTGGTTTCATCCCGCTCCTTAGGGAGTAGGATTACACGTTGAAATCCTGTTGTTCAATGTTTATTTTATTCATCTCTGATATTTTCTTCCACAATTCTATTTTCTAACAATTGTTATTGCCGCAAATGTATTATGATTCACCCGAGTCTTCCAGCCAATCATATAAATTTGTTAAATCCTTACATACACATGACAATGGATTTTTATACCCGAGGGATCATCGAATGGTATAATATTGGCAGTGCAGGTGCTCATGGTAAGTCTAGCTCCTCAAAAAGATGATGGTTGTTGGGATGTCATCTCATGTGGATTCAGTCACTGCATCAGATCATCGTATTCTTTTTTTTAGATGAAAGAGGGTGCAGTCCCTAGAAAGGAACCCACCACAAAATTATTCATTTAAACAGAGGAACGATTACAACATATGGTTCAACGGAACCATAGCCAAAAACTCAAAAAAAATAAAATTTCAGGTCTTGCCACATAAGCATTAAAGCCCTAAAGTGACCCAACACGTTGCCACACACAACGGATGGTTCTGAAAAATCTTATTGTTTCTCACACACCAGATGGCCCACAGCAAGGCAAAAGGAACAACCGTGTTCTCCTGCGTGTTACCACAAGCTGCTCTCACCGAACTCCAGTAAGACTCACTGTCCCCCGGCTTAAGCCAAGACATGTTTGCATGCTCCCAAACCGCACCTGAACAAGCGCACCCAAAGAAGAGATGCTCCGAATCCTCCTGCTCGATGTCGCATCTTGTTATCCATGTGAGCCTGAGGCAAACCATTCCTACAATAAATGTTATTATAATATATGATTTATCAATAAAAGTTATTAATTATTTTTCACTCCCTTTCTGAGATTACATGAATGAATGCACTATAAGGTCCCTCTGTACAATAAGGGTTATGTACCATGGCCGACTTGATAATCATACATCTGTTGATTCATTGATTGAATCATAGAGGCTGGTACTTGGATGAATATCTAAGGAGTTAGATAGAGGACTCATCAAGCACCATCAAATGATTATTAAGTGATGATCTCCAACCTGAGTAGGAGATGGCAATCCTTTCTCATTTGGCTAATATCTGACCGACCTCTGGATGCAAGTCCTCTACATGGGAATAGTGATTCGAAGGTGTCAGATTAGTTGAGTCAAAGTGTTGACTTGACGAGATCGAGATAACCAAAGACCTATGTTAAATGTTGTCACAACATAGGCACACATCCTCTGACCAGAGACAGATGTGTTACTACATGTCTGAGTTTGTACATTTGGCAGACCAATAGGTTGATGATCTAACCAAGGTCTATACACCGGCAAGATGGTGTGCATGTAAGGGCATATGAGTAATACGATCTCTCAAAGGGATCATACAGGTACATTTGTGAACCGGAAGACATGAGCTCACTCATGAGGTATTGGGACCGATCAAATTCCATGCATGGTCGTCGTGCTTTGGAAGCATGACAAGAATTTGAAGGTATGATATATGCTTCGGGAAAGCATATGATCGATACCGATTCCCAATGACCACGACTGAGAAACTTGGTGATCAAACCCTGAAGATGACAGTGTAAAATTGATCTATATCTTCAGGTTGATCATAGGTCTTCCAGTATGCAGGATGTACAGGTGTTAGGAATACCTGAGGGTGATTTGATCATAAACGATTGTATAACCATGACGCTTCCATTGCGAGCGAGTGATGAAACAGGTTTGGATTTTAGTGACTCCTCTCAGTAAAGAAATAATCTGATCTTGGTCCAAATGTTGGACATTGATCTGAATGAGATTCAGATGCAATGAGAAGATTAGATTTGCGGTCTTGATTTAATCAAGCATCTATGAGAGGTCCGTGAGATCTGGATTTGAGATGAAATTTTAACATCCAAGTCATTATACGTGGAACAATACAATCGTCGTGTCCTTATCTCCAAGTATCTGCGGATAAAGCGTATTATTCTTGAAAGGGTTCAAGAATAATTTCATAGTTAAATTATATCTAAGCATTGAGAAATGGATAATTAAATGTGATTTAATTATCTTGAATAATGTGAATTTGATTCACATTGATGGATGTATGTGAATGATGATCCAATATAATTAAATGTGATTTAATTATTATGGATAGGAATAATGTGGATAGCAATATCCAATTATTCATATTATATTATAAATGTGATTTATAATGTATTAAAGAAAGCTTATTATGATTTATATTTGTTGGATTAATTATTGATGTGAATTGGATTCACATTGGATAATTAATTAAAATGTAAATCACATTTTGTTTTGGGTTGTGAATGAGATTCACAAACTTCCAATGGCAAGATTGCAATATTCTCAAAATAATTGTGAATTATTTTTGTAGAATATTATACAACAATTGTTGTTGTAATTAAAGATATATGTAATCATGAAATCTTGGATTTCATTGGAAATTCTCACATTCCAATTAGGAGTGTGGACGGCTAGCCATTCCAACATGGAATTGGTGGCCGTCCATGGCTCCATATGGAATGAGGAGATTCCCATCTCCATTATCTCCAATTTTTAGTGATTTGATTTAGGATTAAATAATATTTGATTTATCAAATATATTTAATCTAAATTAAATTAGTTGTTGTGTTTTTACCAACAACAATCTTGACCATTGAAAGAAACACAAATCAATCTCATCCATTGATTTTGTGTCCCATGGATTGAGATCCATGGACTCCCAAACCCTATATAAAGAGAGGCATCTCATGCTCTCTGGGGTTATAACAAGAACAAACATCATAAGCTCTCTCCTCTTTCATATTTCACACGCCAACTCTTCTCTCCTCCATTGGTGGCTGTCCACCTTAAGAGAAGAAGAGATCTACTTCGTCGACTCGCCGTTGTGACGCCGCTTCGACGACTCTCGGTTCTCCACCTTCTTTGGTATGCTTTGCTCACAAAGAAGGTGTTTGATCTCGTGTGACGAGATCAGGAGTTCCACGCTTGGATTCAACATCTTGGATTGCGAGGATCACGCGGTTCATCCCCGCGCTCGCAAGCGTCTTCTCCGAAGATAGGACTTGATACAGGAGGTCTCTTTTCGTAGAGACTCGATCAACCACGCTTCAAGAGGTATTCCTATATACTTGATGTGGTTTACATGAAACGATCCGAGAATCGTTCGTGGATCATGTGGTTTCATCACATGAAAATTTTTTAAATTTCGTTGCATAGAACAACTAGTTCGACCAGTCGTTCTTCATCGTATATGATACGATGATCACGCTTCTGCGATGCGCTTGAGGATTTCTCCGTATCCTTCACATCTGTCACAGATGGTGCCCTTGTTACCAAGTATCCTCGTCCTACGCATCTTTGAAAGTAAACGTCCATGTCGCGCCAACCACATGAAGACCTTTATCTTCGTTGGAACCTTGCTGGCCTAAATAACCTTGTATATCCGGTCTTCCTCCCCCATGCTCTGCTCTTGCAACCTGCAGAAAAACTTGTACACTTTCTTCACAGAAAAGCCCCCCCCCCCTCCACACAAAAATGATATTTGCCCCCTCCAGGGCCCTCGACATCCGCCAGGTGCCCCAAAAGGGCCACAACCTCCTGTACCTCTGGTCCAATAGAGCAGCCACGAAAGTGGGGCACCAAGTTCCTACCGACCGAAACTGGTGCACCAAGGCACCTTTGTCGGCTGCAATGGCATACATGCATGGGTATTTATCCCTAAGAGGTCCTTACCCACCCAATCGTCTTCCTAAAAGGCAAAATTATGCCATCCCCTAACACTAGTCTTACCACCTCATCCAGCTCCGGCAGCACACTAAACATCCCTCTCCAGAGAGAAGATGGCCGCCTGCAGGACTCCACTCTCCACTGACCTTTGAATCCATAAATGCTTCGCAGCACATTGCATACCAGGTCACCCTTTGACTCCACTCTCGTATTCTATTTGAAGAACCACCATCATATATTGTGGAGGTAGAGATGGCTTGATGAACAATTGGGGTTTTCCACGCTTCCTCAAAAATTGGTCTCGACATGCATCTCTGCTAGAAGAGAAATAGAAAACCTGCTCAACCAGTTGCAGGCTTCTTCCATAGAAGAATCTTGGATGACGTGATAATTTGTGCTCGAGCAGCTTCATACATAGGGTCTAAGCCTCCAAAAAAGAGCATGGCCACCAATTGAGATCTGAAAGCAATCTAAGTCGAACAGGTGCAGATAGGAATATAAGAGTTCAATCTCTGCAAATCAGATTCCAGTGCCGAATAGAACTGGGCTAGAGGCCAGCCATTTTTCTTTAGTTGAGACATATCAATATAGGTTTGAAGAACCTTCAATTTTCTCTTCTGAATATGTTTGACGAAGGTTGTCCCACATATAGTTGACTGTCTTTTAGTGTATAATATCATTCGCAACGTGAGATGCAACTACTCATAATCCAAGCTTTTATCATTGCATTATCTTTCTTCCGTGTTTCAGTCTTAGTGATCTTTTTAATTGGTTTTTCATTGGTGATAATGTGCTCTTTGTCATGTCCCTCGATTACATTCTGAAGACATTGGGACCATGGCACATACTTTGCGCCATCTAATTTGGTTATCGTATCCAAAAAGGGCCCATTTATTTCCCCTTCATGAGTAGATGAATCTACTACATCAAACATATTTCATGGTATGCACGGAACCAATTACAAAAATCGCAGCAACAGCAGCAACAGTTATAAATCACAATAAAATTTCATATCATATGCAATCTAGGTCATGAGAGAATGCTTAGATATTGACCATGATAGGCGCTCAGAAGAAGCGCTACTCAACACTATTAGGGCAGAGAACAAGCACCAAAACTCGTGCGAGAAGGAGCACATTATGTGACTAGGAGGTATTGAAACAGCGTGGGGAGGAGGTATTCGGTCTGGAAGTGCTGAGTGGTGGTGAAACCTTCGGGCAATGGCAAAACTGGAAGTGATGGGCGATGATGTTGGAGCTTTGAATGATGCTAAGGCTTCGGATGACGAAAGGTGATGGCGATAAGAGATGTGGATGATCGGTGAGGTCTTGGAATCGTATAGTTGGGTATGCTCTTCTTTCCTCTATCAAAGGCCTATGGTTCCATGGAAGATCTATCTCGATAGGGCTCCCTAAGCCTCAGAAAGTGATTTTATCCAAAGCTTTAGTAAATACATGACCTCAAAAATTTAGTTCCATCGTGAATCGAGGAGCCTTTGAAAAAGAAGTGGGATTTAGTCTAGTTGCCCGATGACATAGGATGACGGTCCCCCTTTTGAGGCAGAGTGAGAGGAATGCCCTATGTTATCCAAATTAGAACAATACTAATTTATTTTTTTAGTTTATAAGAATGGATTCTTACTATTTTTTATTAGAACTGGAGTTTTAAACTTATAAGATACGAGATAAAAATGAGGTGATCATGTAGCGATGGAGAGATGGCGAGAGGCGATGGTGAGAGGCGTCGATAGATTGTCTTATGTTTAGGTCAGGGGACCTGTGAGAGGAACTTCCCTCTCAATGCTCTGATACCATCTTGAGAATAAAAGAATATGGAAAAGTAAACATTGCATTAATGAAAGGATAGCATTTCCTTATTGTAGAAGTTTATTACATGTTTTTGTATCTTTTATCTATTTTCTTTTCTTTTGGTCTACCGTTTGTAATTTGCCCATAAGCCTCTCATATATAAGAGAGCCTAGGTCTCAAGGAATAAACAGATCTCTTATTTTTCCCAACATGGTATCAGAGCGGCGGTCCTAGACCGGAGCTCTTGTACCGAACCCTAACCCTAATCCCTCCACCCTTGAGCTCTTATACTGAACCCTAACCCTAATCCCTCCACCCTTCAAGCCTCCTGCCACCGCCGCCCAAGGCTTCACCACCGTCTCCGCCCAAGGCCCCTCTGCGTCGCTCTGCCTTGTGGCCCCCTCTGCTCCTCGGGCCCGCCACCTTGGACCCCTCTGTTCCTTGGACCCCGCCACCTCGGGCCCCTCCAGCTGTCGTTCCCTTCCTAAGGGGCCTTCCTCTCGCACCTCTATATTGATCGGTTTGGTTGTGTAAGTCTAAACATGCAACCAAACCTCGGCATGTCAGTGTAGACCAAAGTTTATCTCGTCTACAACCCTTGTCTCAAGTCATCATGTCAGAAAGCAAGGTAGAGATCCCCACCATAGGCGCCTTCAGAGGTCCTGCGCCTATTGTGAAGATGGATGGGTCGAACTACGAGTTATGGGGCCATGCAATTCATGAGCCTAATGAAATCGATGTGTAAGAAACATATTCTTACCAAGGATGAAGACGAGGTTGTATGCCTTATGGGAGGTTGATGATGCATATGCTCAGGTCTGATTGTCTGGTACCTTGATTCCAGACATTGCTAACGATGTCTTGCATCAGCCTACTGCCAAAGCCATGCGGGACATTCTTGCTGCCACGTATTCACAAGCCAAGAATGAGACAAATCCTACAACTTCAGCATGTCATCTTCACGATAAAGCTGAATAGTCGAACCCTGCATGGTCACTACACTACATTACGGGGAATGTTTGAGAAGCTTCATAGCTTCATGCCCCTCACTCCAGAGCAGTTGAAGACATACCGAAATGCCATGATGGTGGGAGTTCTTCTAGCCTCTCTAGACTCACAGTATGAGGCTGTTTCTTCTCATATTCTGGCAGACGCTATCATTCCTCCCATAGAGGAGGCCTTTCAGAGATTGAGCCGAATCAACATCTCAAGCCCTGCTCATGTGCCAAATTCTTCTGCTATGGCAGCTTCTCGTAGAAGAGGTAGCCCATCTCATTTTCATGGACGAGGACCACGTGGTAGAGGTGGGTGTGGTCGTGGACCACAGTGTACTTATTGTCATCGGACTGGTCATACAGAAGACACATGCTACTCCAAGCATGGTTTCCCAGCATCTGCCCGCGCAGCAGAACAGATTCAGCATCATAGCGCTCCAGCATTAGACCTACGATATGATGAACATGTATCTTGACTGCGAGATATCATGCCCCTAGCCAGTACTCCTCCACATGTTTCAGAGAGCAGCTTGGACGTTACTGCTACTGCAGGAGCTAGTTCCGCAGGTAGTGCTCATACTTCTACCTTCTACCAGGGTTCAGTTACCTCAGAATGGATTGTAGATTCAGGTGCCACACATCATTTGTGTGGAGACAGACATCAACTCACATCCTACGAGCAGGTTTCCCAAGGAAGGATAGTGGTCATAGCAAATGGGACTCATTCTCCAATCACATGACAGGAGGAGATTGCCTTGATACCTTCTATGCAGTTGCAGAATGTGTTGCATGCCCCTAATTTCTCAATGAATTTACTGTCAATTAGTCAGATTGCTAAGGATTTACATTGTCGAGCAATATTTGACCGATCATCTCTTGTGTTTCAGGACATTCTCACGGGCAACGTGACTGGGTGTGGCCGTGAGCAAGGCGGGTTGTATCGACCGGTCCAAACACCTTATGCTGGAGCATCGTCTCATTCTACTGGACCTGTCTCTCCTTAACTATGGCATCTGCGCTTTGGTCATCTTCCATTTCAGAAACTGCGTTAAGTCCTTCCTCAAATCTCACCTCGCTCGTCGTCAATTGTGAAGCATATCAATTAGGGAAGCATCATCAATCCGTCTTCCCTAGTCGTCAGAGCAGAGCAATAGCTCTCCTTTTGAGTTTTTCCACGTAGACATTTGGGGTCCAAGTTGTGTACCCCGATCATCAGGGACAGATTCTATTTAGATGCTATGGATGATTTTAGTCGTTTGTCTTAGGTTTTCTTGTTAAAGAATAAATCAGAAGCGGGCAATACTTTTATGAATTTTATTAAAGTGCAGAATGTTTTTTTCCACCTCTATCAAAATTGTGCGAACTGATAATGCTCTTGAATTATGTACCCATATACTATTCTTCATCAAACATCTTGTGCTTAAACGTCCCAACAGAATGGTGTCGCAGAAAGAAAGCACCGTCAGCTTCTTGATGTCACTCATACGCTCCTTGTCCAGAGTTGTGCTCCACACTCATTCTGAGGCGATGCGGTTCTCAGAACAGGTTACCTCATTAATTGCATGCCCTCATCGATGTTGGGGGAGAAGATACCTTTCTCCCTTGTTTTCACTGACAAGGAGTTGTTCTCCTTTACCTCTCGCGCTTTTGGGTCTGTTGCGTTCGTCCATCAGTTGTCTCCAAGGATTGAAAAGCTCTCTCCTAGGGTTGTCAAATGCGTTTTTGTCGGGTATTCCAGGATTCAAATGGGTTATCGTTGCTATGATCCGTTACGTCGGAAGTATTATGTCAGTGCAAATGTCACGTTTTTTGAGTAAGTCATGTTTTTTTCTCTCCTACAGGCAACCGGTTGGCACCATCAAACACAAATGATGAGATCTATATTCCTCCTCCACCCATGTATCCACCATCAACTCCACCACCACAAGCTCCAATACTTCCACAACCACCTCCACTACAATCACCTCCACCAGCATTACCTCCTCCCATTGTTTTGGTTCCTCATCTACCACACCACTACAGTCGACGACCAGCCCCTGCTCATGATCATGGTCAATCATCAAGCATGTCCCAGGTTTGTTCTGACAACAATACTTCTAATGATGGGTATGATGGTGTTTCTCAGCAGGGGCTATTTCAGGAAGGGGGTGATACGAATGGTGGTACAAAAGATGCAGAACTTGATTTGCCTATTGCTCTAAGGAAGCATAAGCGTTCATGTGCTTCATATCCGATTGCTTCTCATGCCACCTTTGAGCATATGATGGGGGGCTTCAAGAGGTTTGCAGTTGTTTTATCCGCTATGGACATTCCACGGACTTACCAGGAGGCATTGGCCGATAGTAGATGGCGCCTGGCTATGGAGGAAGAGATGGCGACCCTTCAGTCGAGAGGTTCTTGGAGCCTTATTCTATACTGGGCATCTATTGTAAGTTGCAAGTGGGTATTTACAATGAAGCACAATGCAGATGGTAGCATTGATAGGTACAAGGCTCGACTGGTTGCTCGGGGATTTAATCAGACATACGGGGTGGATTATCTTGACACATTTTCTCCAGTTGCTCGTCATTCTACCTTACAGATTCTTTTATCTGTTGTTGTGATTCGAGATTGGCCCATGTTTCAATTGGATGTCAAGGATGTTTTTTGTATGGTGATCTTCAGGAAGAAGTCTACATGCAGCAGTCGCCAGGGTTTGCTGCTGAGGGGGAGTGTTTACAGGTGTGTAGACTTCATGGCCTTAAGCAGAGCCCCCTGAAGCTCTCAGATTTGTTTAAGAAGCAAGGGTTCAAAGGTCGAATGCAGATCATTCTCTCTTTGTACAGAGGACTTCCAGAGGTACGACTGTCATTATGATGTATGTTGATGGTATACTTATTACAAGAGATGATATGCTTGGAATAAAAAGACAAAAAGAATTTCTGGGACGTGAATTTGTTACCAAAGATCTAGGAGCTCTTAGATATTTTCTGGGATTAGAGTTTGCTAGAAATCAACAAGGACTTGTGATGACTCAGAGAAAATATGTCACTGACTTGCTGAGTGACACAGGTATGCTTGGATGTCGACCTGCTTCTACACCCATGGATCCATGCACGAAGATGTATGATGATGATACTGATGAGGTTGACAAGAGGAGATACAAGGAACTGGTGCGAAAGCTTCTTTATGTTACCATTACCAAACCTGATATTTCATTTACAGTCAGTAAAGTGAGCATGTTCATGGAACAACCTCGTCAGGTACATATGGATGCTATACATATGATACTAAGGTATCTTAAATCATCTCCAGGTGCAAGACTGTTGTTTAAAAAGGTCGGCACTATTACTATTTCAGCATGCGCAGATGCAGACTACGCAGGGTGCCCAAAGGATAGGAAGTCTACATCAGTCTTCGCTATATTTGTCGGGGAGTTACTTGTCTCATGGAAGAGTAAGAAGCAAACTGTGGTTGCTAGATCCAATGTTGAATCTGAGTATAGAGTTATGGCCCAAGCATGTACAGAAGTGATGTGGGTCCGAGCAGTCCCGGCAGATCTACATATAGATGTTTCTCTTCCCATGTCGCTGAAATGCGACAATCAGGCTGCATTATTCATTGTCAATAATCTTGCATTTCACGAGAGGACAAAGCACATCGAGGTTGATTGTTATTATATCCGTGATATGATCCAGAAATGCTTCATTTTTACATCCCATGTTAGCTCAGGAGACCAGACAGCAGACATTCTTACCAAAGCCTTGCTTAGGGGGCTCTTCCAGAAGTGCTTATCTAAGTTGAGCATGGTAGATATCTATGCTCCATCTTGAGGGGGAGTGTAGAAGTTTATTTCATGTTTTTGTATGTTTTATCTATTTTCTTTTCTTGTTTGTCTACCGTATGTAATTTGCTCATACGTCTCTCCCTATATAAGAGAGCCTAGGGCTCAAGGAATAAACAGATCTCTTATTTTTTCCAACACTTCTATATACTTTTAGCAAGCCCAGTAATCAGCACAGATGAGGCATATGGCCTTTACAAGATAGGTGTTTGTATTAATTCAGGTTAAACCAATTTCCTTTCTATTGTGCTTAATCTATTGTGCTTTGTATTAATTCAGGTTAAACCAATTTCCTTTCTCCAACCTCACTCCAACAGATAGGTGTTTTGCATGGTCTACCATACAAGGCTTCATAAGATGCCATCCCAATACTAGTATGATAGTTGTTATTGTATGCAAACTCTATAAATGAGAGATGTTCATCCCAGCTTTCTTTAAAGCTCAGTGCACAAGCTCTAAGCATGTCTTCTAGTGTCTGGATAGTCCATTCTGATTGGCCATCTGTTTGAGGATGAAAGGTTGTACTAAATGCTAATTTCGTTCCCATAGCTCTATGTAAGCTTGGCCATAGCTTAGAAGTAAATCGTGGATCTCTATCAAAAACAATTGACACAGGAGCCCCATGACGGCTAACTATCACATTAACAAAGATCTTTCCCAAACGGTCTAGATTGTATGTCATGTTAATGGCTAAGAAATGTGCAGACTTAGTTAATCTGTCCACTATGACCCATATTGCATCGTGGCCTTGACAGGTCCTTGGAAATCCTGTAACAAAATCCATAGTGATGTGTTCCCATTTCCATTCTGGTATTGGAAGTGGCTGTAATGTCCCCGTAGGTCTCAAACGCTCCGGTTTTGTTTGTTGGCATATAGGACACCTAGAAACATACTCTGCAATCTCTCTCTTCATGCCAGACCACCAATAGTAACTTTTAAGTGTTCTATACATCTTAGTACTTCCTGGGTGCATAGTATACATGGAGTTATGTGCCTCCTCCAGAATCTCAGTCTTTATATCAAATTTCTTTGGAACACACAATCTTCCTTTAAAGAATAAGACCCCTTGATCATCTATTGTATACCCGGCTTCATTTCCTCCCTTAATCTTTTCAATCATTCTAATGATTTCAGAATCATGGACTTGTGCCTCCTTAATTTTATCATATAATATGGGTCTCACTTGTAAGGATGCTAATATGGCTCCAGAGCTATTTATGGTTAACTTTGTACGTAACTCTTTCAACTGATAATATTCTCCTTTTAAGTGAGATAGCTAACCCTTAGATTTTCTACTGAGAGCATCAGCTACGACATTGGCTTTCCCCGGGTGATATTCAATGGAACAATCATAATCTTTGATTAGCTCTAACCATCTTCTTTGCCTTAAATTCAACTCTTTCTGAGAGAAAATATATTTCAAACTCTTGTGATCCGTAAAGATTCGACAAATTTCTCCGTATAGGTAGTGTCTCCAGATTTTGAAGGCAAATACTATAGCAGCTAACTCAAGGTCATGAGTTGGGTAATTTAACTCATGTTGTTTTAGCTGTCTAGAAGCATAAGCAATCACCTTATCATTCTGCATTAAGACGCATCCCAGCCCTTGTCTTGAGGCATCGCTATAGATTACATAATTACCTTTCCCTGAAGGAAAGCTAAGTATAGGTGCTGAGGTGAGACGACTCTTGAGTTCCTTAAAACTCTTCTCGCATTCTTCGTCCCAACTATACTTCACATTCTTTCTAGTTAATCTTGTCAATGGTGCGGCAATTCTAGAAAAGTTTTCAACAAAATCTTCGATAATACCCAGCTAATCCAAGGAAACTTCGGATTTCTGATGCATTTATCGGTCGTTCCCATCTAAGAACCGCTTCTATCTTTGATGGATCTACTGTTATTCCTTCTCCAGATACGACATGGCCTAGAAATGCAACATTCCTTACCTAAAACTCACATTTACCAAACTTTGCATATAATCGGTGTTCCTTTAGAGTTTGAAGTACAATTCTCAAGTGTTCTCTATGTTCTTCCCCTGTTTTAGAATATACTAGAATATCATCAATAAACACGATCACGAACTTGTCTATATATAGACGGAAAATCCTATTCATCAAGTCCATAAAGGCAGCTGGGCATTTGTCAATCCAAAAGGCATTAGTAGAAATTCGTAATGTCCATAACGAGTTCTAAAGGCAGTCTTAGGAACATCTTCAACTTTAATTTTGAGTTGATGATACCCTGATCTCAAATCTATCTTTGAAAACATAGAAGCCCCTTGCAACTGATCAAATAAGTCATCTATTCTGGGCAGAGGATAGTTATTGCGGACAGTCACTCTGTTTAGTCTCCTGTAATCTATATAAAGTCTCATGGAGCCATCTTTCTTCTTGACAAATAGAACAGGAGCACCCCATGGTGACATACTGGACTGTATAAATCCCTTATCTGTCAACTTCTGCAATTGAGTTTTGAGTTCTTTAAGTTCAGCTGGGGCCATTCTGTAAGGAGCTAAGGCAATTGGATTGGTACCCGGAATGAGGTCAATAGTGAATTCAATTTCCCTATCAGGAGGAATTCCTGGTAGTTCATTTGGAAACACTTCTGGAAATTCCTTCACCACAGAGATATTTTCTAAACTGACTGCTTCTGCCTTAGTATTAAACACGTAAGCAATATAAGAGGAATACCCCTTCCTTATCAACTTCTGGGCTAAGAGACAAGAGATGACATGGGTAGGATATATCCTTCTTTCTCCATAGAAAGTGAATTCAACATCACCTGGTTTTCTAAAAGTAACATGCTTCAGATGACAGTCTAGAAGAGCATGATATGTACTTAAGCAATCCATTCCTATGATAGCATCAAATTCCCTTATCTCCATAGGAATCAGGTCTACTTCAATATAATTCTCTCCTATCTTTACCAAACAATTTCGGAGGACATTCCTAATAATTTCTGGTTCTCCCTTAGGCAAAGAAATTGCTAAAGCATGCTTGAGAGTACTTGTAACTTTATCAACATATAGAGAGAATCTTTGTGAAATAAAAGAATGACTTGCACCAGAATCAATAAGAGTATGTGTACTTCTACCAAAAATAATAGTGGTACCTGATACAACATCGTCTGCAGATATGGCCTCCTCTAAGGTCATGGCAAAAGCTTTTCCCTCTCTCTGGTTTGATCTCTTCTGTGTATTGTTTTTATTTTGTCCCCTTGTATGTGGAGGACGACGTATAATAACATCACGATTTTGATTTGTTGCAGGTCTTCTCATAACCCGACGGCCTTGGACAAGTGCGGGACAATTCTGACGTATGTGGCCTATCTCGCCACATTGATAACACCCAGTGGTCCCCTTGCGGCAAGTTCCCGGATGAAACTTTCCACAGTTTGTACATTGTGGAAAAGAAAGAGTTCTGTTTTCAGAAGTCCCAACTGTATATCTATTTGTTTGATTCCCTTGTACTCTAGGAGCTGACCTGTTATTTTTCCTTGAATTTCCAACTATTCTTGGTTCTTTGTTCATGGTTCCTCTCCATAGGGGTTTATCTGCAAATCTTTTCATTCCGTGATCATTGCACTTTCTTCTTCCTATCACCACTCGTTCAGCCCTACGAGCAGCCTCCACCAATTTTGCATAATCAGTATATCCCGTGGCTGAAACCATTTCCTATAGGTCAATATGCATACCATCTTCTAAACGTCTACACCTTTCTTCTTCTGTTGCAACCAGAGAAGCAGTAAACTTTGAAAGTTCGGTGAATTTCTTCTCATATTCATCAAACATATTGCTCCCCTGAGTAAGGAATAGAAATTCCCTACGTTTCTCCTCCTGATAAACCCTTGGGTAGTATTTTTCATTGAACTCTTTCTCAAAGATCTCCCACGTAATATGAGATGGGTTTGGATATTTCATTTTCACCGATGTCCACCAATCATCAGCGCTATCCTTCAGAATAAATATGGCATACTTCAACTTTTGTTCATCTGTACAGTCCATTAGAGCAAATATTTTCTCCATATTCTTGAACCATTCCATAGCCTTCTTTAGATCAGTGTCTCCAACAAATGGTTCTCCTCCCAGCTTCTTTACGTGTTCAAATGGTAACTGGTGCTCAAATTCATGTCTTTTAACTGAGTGGGGAGCCATGCCTCCTAGTGTTTGAGCTATCAAGGTCAACGTGTCGTACACGTTGTTATTGTTATCATTCTCGTGACTAGGGCCTTGTGTGGTCATAGGTGGCTGCTCTTCTGCCATGGTTTCCTATAAAAATAAAACTTCAGTTAGATCCTTCATCAACAAAATCCTTCAATAATGATTCTAGACATCCTCAAGATTATAATATCAATAACTAAATTATCTTCTAATACTTATAGGTCAACTCCTAATATAATTCTTGCTCAAGGTCCTAAAACCTTTGCTCTGATACCACAAGTTGTCACGACCCGTCCCGCTAACCAGAACGTGTCGCGACAGAGATCTTTCTTCTTCTTTTTCCTCAAGTAAACATGTGGCAATCTCAAAAAATAACATCTTTGTATTTCAAGTTCACAACAACAAGAAGTGTATTACACAAGTTCTATCTATTACAACTTCTTACAACATAACACAGACAGTACAAAAACAACGAAAAGCAAAAGACACCTCCTCCAAGTGTATCATTGGTCCTTTTCCCTGCTATTCGTGATTCTGTTGATCTATACATAATTATAATATAAAGGGATGAGTCTAAACCCATTTGTGAGGTTAGACCCAGTGAAAGGATCTCAAGCTTTTTAGATATTGCTAAAATCTGAAATATGAGCTTCATGAAAAAAATTTATGCTGAATACTGTGAAATAGCTTGAAGAGAGACTTTATGATAGAAATTACATATAAAACATGCTAGTTTTGCATTTAAACGTTGAAATCACTTCAAAAGCAGATAAACTGAAATATAATCATCACTATCAAGCTGTTTGTACTAATCACCACTGTGGCTAATTTATTGACTCATGAACGCTGAAACAAAGCTAAGTCATACGCGCAGACGGTCCCAAAGACCAAAAACACCCTGCATACGGCCCAAAGCCTATACGTATACAGAATGCGGACCCAAAGTCCTCTTGATACCATATCTAATGGCGGTTTCAGGGTCATATCTAATGACATCACCATATCTAATGGCTAGTTCATGATTTGTATAAAAGAGCTACTGTGGTGCTTATCTTCTGATTCTGGTTCTTTTCTTGCCACTAATAAATCGTACTTTTGCTAATTCAAGCTCATAACAGCTAATTCATGAACATAAAACAATCTTGACATAGTATGCATATTCTGACAACTAGAACTATTAAGAACTTGAAATCCGATTCATATTGCATAGTAACTGCATACAATATATTCCTTATATAAAAAGCTTGAATCTAAGCAGTGAAACTTACGATTCGTATTCCACAAAGAACGAAATGCTTAAAAACGTGCTATCATGATAAAACACTTGAAACGACGTATGAAATACGTTCTAAGGCCCTGATTTCATATCAACTGTATGGTACTTGTAATTCATGCGTAAAAGCTTTAGAAAATACGATTTCATACTTGTTATTCAAAACCATGTATAAAAGCTAAAGACTAGTGCTTTAAAATAACGCTTGAGAATCCCTCACCTGAACGCTATCTAACTTGAGTCCGAATCACCTTCTTTAGTGAAATCCCCCCGTATAGCCGTCTTAGATTGAATACTACGGCTTGGTGCGGACAGAACTTCATTACGGCTTCAAAAACGCTCTCGATCACCGACAGGGCTTCGCCGTGGCTCCTTTCGTGCTCCTCCCGCAACCTCGGCGGCCTTGCGGCTCTAAGGTGGAGAGATGGGCGTGGGATGAAGTGAGGAGGAGTATGGGGGGTCATGGGTATTTATAGGCCTCCACCCTCTTTACATGTGTGACATGTGTCAACATGTAAGGGAGCCTCTAAGCCACATGTTGCCCCTCTTCCATGTATGACGACACATGGCATGCCACATGTCTTATTCATGAGAAAACTTGTTGCCCAAGTAATAGGTTTGGTTTATCCATGAGATAACTTATTGCCCAAGCATTGTTTGGCTTATCCACGAGATAACTTGCTGCCCAAGCAAGTGGTTTGGCTTCTAGACGAGATAACTTGTTGCCCAAGCAAGAGATTACACCATGACATGTGTTAGTCTTAGGATGATGACACATGGCACTATTGAGTTTTTGACACTTGTCATGACTATATAACGACACGTGTCCCATGATTTCCTCTCCATGTGTCCTACTTTTGCTAATGACGCTTAATTATCACTAGTGACGGGTAATTAGCACTAATCATGATTAATTAATCTTAATGATGTGATTATGGCTAATGAGTGTAAATCTATGCTAATGATGCTTAATTATCACTAATGATGGGTAATTAGCATTAATCATGCTTAATTAGTCTTAATGATGTGATTATGGCTAATGAGTATAAATCTATAACATTATGGGCACTATGCAAGTAGTGGCTTCTACTACTTATAAGGTACTACCAAAATTCCAGATTAGTAGATGTGGTACTATGTTTTGATGTGCTACACAATTCAAAGAACCTTTTGAAGTCCATTTTTATATGCAATGAAATCATTGCATCAAGGCGAATCTATTGACTATGGTATCTGTAAAGTGTGAACACTATCAATCCAATATTTCCTTTAAACAACACTTGATAACATTCAAAGGCATACTGTACAAAACGCGTATTACACGGTGTCTCTGGGGTGGCAGTGGGGATCAACAACAGGAGCGGCGGGAGGGGGTGGCGACGACGGGGTTGGAGTCGTAGGGGCGTGATCTTTTGAAAAGGGGGTAGCAGTGATGGAATTGGGGAGATGGGAGGTTTTTGCGCCAATGGTGGGGCCGAGAGGGTGGTTGTGGTTGAGGTGGGCCTCGTAGACAGTGCGAGGGGGGTTTTGGGGGCGTAAGGACGGTAGGGGAAAGGGAAGCGCGAGAATGAGGGCTGGAGGCGGGGGCGTTGGAATCGCGGAGGGGGCCTGCGGGGAAGGGGTTGGCGATGGTATCGGGGGGAGGTGGAGGGGGTTCGGGGAAGGCGTTGTCGCGAGGGGAGGGGTATTTGCTGGGGGTGTGGGGGTGGGGAAAACAGGCGCGAGGGCCGGAGGCGGTACTATAAGGGGTGTTGGGGCTGGGCCTACGATTGGGGAAGGTTGCGGAGGTGCAAGGGTGATGGGGGGGGGGGGGGGGGGGGAATTCGTGAGAGGGCCGCGTGTGGGCTGTAGATTGATTTTTGCGGGGTTTTTGAGTCGGAAATCACCTGGACAGCAAGTATTTCATCGTTTTTTTCTTCTGGAATGGCCTGGACAGCGATCAAATCTTCCTCAACAGCGAGGTTTTCTTCGTCAAAACTCTGGACAGCGGCTTTGGTAGTGGAAGACTTTGATAGGGCGGCGCACATAGCCTCGAAATTGGCCATAATATCTCGACATTTGGACTGGAAGTCTTGACATTTGGACTGGAAATCACGCAGTTCGTCCATCTCCTTATTGTAAGCTTCTTCGGCTCGTCGTTTCGACAGTTGTGGAGGTAGAGTTCATCTTGGATAACTTGACGAAGTCCTTGCATGTAGCGGGCGACTTCCTGGACAGAAGTCTCCTGCAGTCGGTTGCGATGAATGAGGAACTGGAATCCTTCGGTGTACTCTCTCACGCTCTGCTACCTTGTCGCCAAGATTGTAATCGCGCATACAGATCTCGCTGGTAATCTTCAGGCACAAACTTTGTTTTTAGTTTGGCCTTTATCTTGCTCCAACTGCGAATCTTAACTTTTCGTTTGCGTTCAGATTGCAAACGGTCCCACCATAGCAGGCCATGTCCTTTTAATTTGATTGTGACAAATTGAACTTTTCGTTCGCTAGGCATAGTCTTCCATACAAAGAAATGTTCGACGGTTTGGAGCCAATCCAAAAAGACATCAGGGTCTCGTCCTCCGTCAAATTCAGGAACATCAAGACGGATGCCTCGATCCCATCTGTCATCGGGCCTAGGGCCTGGTCGTGGCGGGAATTGATATCCACTAGCAGGTTGTGAAGTATATCTAGGAGTGTGTAGATCTTGATTCTTTGAAGTGAAAGGGGTGTCATCTCATAATCCTTCATCTTCGCTTTCCTGTGAAAGATAGTCGCTAACGTGTCCATCAGAAGTAGAAGAGCTAGAGTCGCGGGATGTGTTACTCCGGGAGTGTCGTCTCCGACTAGTACGCCGACCTTTGTTTGGCGTCTCATTACTATGATCCTTCCCTAGCATGCGACTATTTAGGGTGGCAATTTGTCCGCTCATTTGTTCGTACATCCGCTGCATTTGCTGTATTTGAACAGACAAGGATTCTAACGATAGCTCAGTGTGTGGGGTATAGCCGGTTTTAGAGGTAGTCGGTTTTTCGGCTATGGGAATCCTATGCCTTCCTCTCTGATGCAGATCAATTGATGCAGATACCAACTGATGCAGATCGAAAAATCGGTGACATTGGTGAAAATAATTTTTTTTGTGGATTTTTGGTGGAGGAAGAAATGGAGTGGTTGAGAAGAGAAGCTCGTCGGAAATACGAGGGATTTGGGGAGGAAGAATCGTGAAGACCACGTGAGGAAGGAGAGAGAGATAGAGGGAGATAAAATCTCAAATTTAATTATCAACTAAACTGTCTAAAAACACTAGCCTATCATCCCTTTATATAGGAGGGATGAGGTTACAAAAATAGAACTCTAATTCAAATTCAAACTAATTATCCTAAATTGACTCTAACCGACTAACCGACTAATTTGAAATTCAAATCTTTAACTAATTAATTGAGATCACAGGTGATCTCGTTTATTTAATTAAAATACGACAATTCAAATAAACGTAAATAAAATTAACGGATAAAAGTAGAGAAAATGTGGCCCTATTTCTCCATCTCACGCTGCATCACTCTGTTTTATCATTCTGCTCCAGCTTCCTATATTTCTAACAGTATAGAAGAAGAGAAGGCACTTTGTGCCACATACCCTTATACGAGCACTTGGCTCCCTATATATACATGGTAAGTTTTTTGGGGATCACGCAATGAAAGGTACAAACAAAAGTTTTGATTTTTGGGGATTATGTTTACTTTTATATGTGAGAACTGACAAATAAGTTTGATTCACACAGGTGTCCTGCTTTCAGGAAATAGTTCGGCTTGCGGATTGTGATCTGATGACATCCACGGTATGAGGGAAGTGGCCTTGGAAATGGGCGTCGGGTTGAACAAACCTAGCAGATGTGGTACCTAGGAAGTTAGCCGCCTCTAGTGGATGCGGTGATCAGACCATAAAGCTGCCTCTACGAGAAGCAGCTTACCTTTGAACAAAGCTGCCACCGTACGGTGCATAACAAATAACATATTTGCCGACTGCACATGGCCATCTGGGCCGAATTTTCCTCAATCTATATGAGTTTGTCTTTTCTCCCATAAAACCAAAAAGTCAATAGGCAGAACAGATAAGAGAACTCATCCCGACCTAAATCCTTATGCCGTGGAGATTCACGCATCAATCCTCGGCAGAAGTCATCGCCATCTTTCAGCGGATTCCTGTCCAAGAACCCCATCAGCTCCCCATACGCCTCTGGATTATAACTCTACATAAACCAATACAAAAAATGAACCAAACAGAATTTTCGATGCAAAATATATTCAGACAGACACCTGGAGCTGAGCAAGGACAATCTTGACAGCCAGGAACGTGAAGAAGTCCTGGAGGTTCCTCGCCGCCTTCGCCTCTGGGGAAGTCTCGCCGAACCCTGATTAACAGTACAAGAAGATGAGGGAAAGCGAGCAGAAACTCGAGGAGAGAATATAACGGGAAAAGCACCGCCAACTACGACCAGGAACGAACATCTTGCCGCAGCGAGCGGGGGAGAATCGAGGCCCTCGGGGGAAACGTGCGAGGAGGGGAGGTAATGCGCCTCCGTGGCATCGAGCAGAAGAAGGATTCGTGGGGAGGAAAGGGAGAGGAGATGGGAGGAGTAGCATGGCGGAAGGCCGCGACTTCGCTAATGCTCTCTCTCTCTCTCGCTCGCTCGCTCGCTCACTCGCTTGCTGCTGTGAAGGCTTAAACTCTGGTGACAAATTTGTGGTGGAGCATTGTCGTTATAGGATTTTTTTTTACAGCGGTGCGGATTATCTCACCACCAACCAACGGTAGGGATTATTTTTTGCAAATTGTTTTTGGTAAAGGGCTTATTTTTTGCAAAATGTTTTCTGGTAAAGTAAGTCGATGGTTATTTGTTTAGTATTTTGATTATTGGACGATTAATTTGTAGTGGCGATTTTGCAGTTACGTGATTTTTTAATTTTAGGAAAAGGATTGGTTTGTGATTGTTTTATAATATTTGAAATGAGTGGGTGATGTTAATATATGTTTTTTTCCTTTTGTGGCTTTTTTATGTTTATAGTTTGTTTTGCTATCTGGTTATTATTATTAGCTAACTTTCAAATGTATTTATATTTTATATTAATTAAGTAGGATAATAAATCATTCTTGAACTAAGTAGCTATCCCATTCTTTAATTAAGTATTTATGAAATATTTTCCAAAATTTTAAACTTACATCTAGGTATTTTTGAATAAAACTTATACCAAATGACTTCATCGTACGTTAAATGTTAGCTTTCCATCATCACGGGAAAGGTATGTTTTCAACCTTTCCAAATATTACAAAAAGGATATTATGTCGTAAATCTCAAATTGTCAAAGAAATAAAATTATAATCCACAACAAAAGAATAATTACATGAGAAAGACAATACGTGCAAATATTTCTACCCCTAACTCACATGCTGTCAATTGTGTCACGTGTCATAAATCACATGGACATATAGCTCCACAGTAGAAGAAGGAATCTAACATCCACCTACACATAGAATAAGTACGTTTTCATAAACATGGATTGCTTACTATTACAATAAATTATATCTTATTATTGTATTCCAAGATTTTTCAATCACCATTGAGGGATGTACAAAATTGACATCATCGATAGATTATAATCTGAAATATTTATTAAAGAGATCCACAGGTGGTGCGTGTAAATGTTGTAATGATGGCCAATAATAACTATAGGAGACATGTATGTGTGGTCATGGGATGCATATGTGCACATACAGTATGTGTGGGAGAGGGGGGAGGTGTTGCACAGCAATGTAGCAGCAGTCAATGTAGCCACAGCAAATGTTGGGACATTTATGTTGGTTATTAATTACCCGTTGCAAAACTAACATAATATTAATAACATGGCCTATTGACGGTGCTTGTAAAATCGTCGAGAAAACATTTGCGATGTAAACAAGATTTGTGACGGTGATGAATATGTGATTCAATGATATAATTAGCTGAAAATAGAGCTTTATATTGAGGAATTAAGTGCATTTAGATGTTTACAATCATAATTAGTATTCATGCATTTGAAAATAATATGCATAAATTAAAATTAGCATGGTGCATTCACATTCACTTGTATAAATTCACCTAACTTTATCTATTTTTATTTAATTCATACTAACTTTAAATTGAATAAAACCAGTCAAGTGTGTACATATCACTCATAGTAACAAATGAAAAATACCAGTAAAGTACTAATTTGTATATATGTGAAATAAACCTAAACTCTAATTTGAGACTGAAAAGTTGTAAAAGTCAATTATCTCTCACATGCAATCTCTTAGGAACCCGTACTCGCTTTTGAATCAATGTACATTCAATTATCTACAAATAAATATCAAATTCAAAAGAATTGGAGTTCATATATGAAACTTAGGATTTGGGTCATCATCGTATATTCTACATATTTGCTAATTTTGGCTTGTCATTTTATGTACATAATTAAAATCTACTGGATCTTGGAAAGATATTGTTGGATAAGGGATTTTGGGGGGTTTGAACTATTGAATAAATGTGATGTCATCGCAACCCAAATAATCCCTCAACAAAAAAATTTATTTGATTCTCAAGCCGAAATAAATACACAAAAAATGTAGCAAGAGAAAATTGCTATTTAATTAACTTATACAGCAACAGGATCAAACTCAGGGAGGCTACAAATCGTGAGGGTTATTCTAATAATCAGAAAATCAATCAATAGAAAGAGGGAATTCAAATGCTAACTGTCTTGGTTTTGTCAGAGTTTTATCTTTTTAAATTTTTAAATTTTTATATTTTAATTTTAATTGGTTTTTAGTTTTGCAAAATTTAAATTTTCAAAATAACTAATGTTTTTCAAAGCAAATTTATACACGAAAGAAATGTCGTTTTTTATTTTTCAAATATGATAAATTGATCAAAATACCTAAAGATTTTTTTGTGTTCTAATATATCTTTACTATTTTAGTGATTTTTGAGTGATTTTTCGAATTGTTTTAGATTTTAAAATGAATAAAAATAGGAGAAAAATCAAACAGTGAATAGACAAGAATATTTTGCAATTCGAAAATATAAAATGAACTTTAAAATTATTGGATTTATTTTTTTTCTAAAAACTATAATGAATTATCTACAAACAGAAAATGAAATCACATTTTTTGGAATTTTCTGCAATTTTATATAATTTTCATAACTTTTTAAGTATTTTCCCATTTTTGGGTTTTAAAAATAATTAATGCATGAAATCTGCACAGAAAATAAAATATACAAAAATAAACCTATTCTAATTTCTTTAGAATTTTTGACGTAATATTCATTTTTTTTAATTTCCTAATTTTAAACAGCGAAAGATGTTATGTTTTTTATTTTTAAATAATTGCAAATGAAAATAAAATGTAATGAAAAATTCATACTACGAAGAAACATAAATTAGGAGAATAACATGATTTTTGCAGAATTTATTGAGCATAAACAACATTTATTTTAATGATAAAAGCAAGAAATTAAATGTCTGGATACAAGGACTGAAAATGCAATTTTTTATTGTTTTCTGCATAAAAAAGTAATAAGAAAGAAATGCAGGGCATAAAATCGCAATTTACCCAGTGAAAAGCGTGCAAAGCACGTGCTCAGGCTCTAGTGGGGCTTCTTTGCGAATTTGAGGACTTTGGGGGCTTTAATGTAAATTTCCCAAAAAAATCTAGGGCTCAAGTGTTTTTTGCCCTAGCCGAAAGGGGGCGTCGCCCCTTATCTTTGTTCCCAAGCAATGGGAGGCGGCTGCGATGATGGTTCTTCGAGGCAGGTGGTGCAAGTCGGTGGAGAGGCTGCTCCAAACGACTGTGGCGATGGACGGTGGAGCAATGCTGGCTTCTTGCGCAGGTGGAGCTGGAGGCGAGAGGGGAGGAGCTCCTAGCGGAGGTGGGTGTCGACGGTGGATTGGGGCTCTTGCGATGTGGGCGATTGACGGTTGGTTGGGCTGCTCCAGACGAAGGAGTTGCGCGTGGGGGTGACACACGCCCATTGGTGGTACGGTCGTTAGAGAAGGGTTTCTCTACGCGGTGGCTTAGTCGTGGCTGCAGTTGGTGGAGAAGCTCCTGTGGCAAGCAGTGGTCCAAGCGGAGAAGGTGGGTGGCAGCGGCGGGAGTGTTGCCGTCCCACACCAGACAAATTTTTATTTTTTTGTATTTTTTTCTTTTTTGGACGAACAACAACTGCATTTATTATTTTTTTTTGAAATTCCTATATACCTACAACAAAATAAAGATAAATGACTCGAGAAAGATAGCTCGATCCAAGAAAAATCAAACAGGAATTAGTGCGTGAGGAGGCTCCGGCAGTTGTGATGGAACGGAATCGTAGCTCCGGCCACCGTACATGGTAAGAGGTGAGAGATCGCGAGAGATAAAATATGAAGCAATGGGGAATCAGAGAATAACATGATCTCGGTAGTCGGAGGCAGATCGAATCGTGATGATCAATTAGGAACAATTAACTATGATTGCGAGAGAGAAATTTGTGAAATTAAAACTAAAATTAAACCTAAAATTATTTATACAAAAGAAGAGAAATAAAATGGATCTCACAGTGGAGTGGATGATTGCCATGATGGCCTCGACGAAGGTTGACTCACTGTTACTGGACAGCTCGGAGGATGGGCACCTTTCAACCACAAGGTTGTTCTGGGAGAATAGGCTCCTCTCACAAAGGGTTGATCAAGTTGGAATGAGGGAGGAGGAGCCAAATAAATAGAAAAAGAATTTGAATTTCAAAAAATGAATTAATGAAGAGGAAAAAGGGAAGATGTTAATGGTGAAATTTAATTAATTAAATTAATAAATAAATAATTTTCGAAATTATATTAATTAAAATAATAATAAATACCAATAACTTAATGAGCCACCTTAATGGTGGGTTAATCAAGGAATTAATGAAATTAAAAACATTTGGTATATTATTTACTTAAATAAATAAATACATTATTTTCATTATTTTATTAATTTAAATAATAAATGTTAGTTATTTAATTTTTTGTGGTGGTTATTTAAGGAAATATTATATACATACAATATATACATATGGTACATTATATGCATAGTTAAATAGTGAAATTATGTTATTTTATGTTTTATGATTTTTTAATTTTAATTTGTATTTTAAATAATAACTAAAAAAATATTTACATTGATTTACAAATACACCATGTATAAAAAATAAATATGGATAGATATATACAATAAATAAATGGTAAAATAGCAAAAAACACACCAGAAAATCGTCTTTCAAAACTGTAACCACAAAAATTATGAAACTACTATTTTAAAGATAATTTAATTTAGAATACGATGGAAGTGAGTTTGATTCAATTCGAGTTCATAAGGAGCCAGAATTGGTCTTTCAATTATCACTTTATGGCTTTTTCTGAATGTGGTTATTTTTATTCTGTACATGATTTTATTTTACAATTGTTTTTATTATTTGGAAAATATTTTTATTTACAATTCTATTAAGAAAATTATTTAATTTGAGGTCAATTTATGGGAAAATAAAATAGTGTAAGTTTTATACAAATATACACAAAATAAATTCAAAATAAAGAATGAAAACTATTATTTTTTTGGATTTTCTGATTAAAGATCATTTCTCCCCCTACTTTATTCATGGTTGATCAGGTCAAGTCTTGACCTTCTCTCGGGATTTGGGTCAGCATGTATCTATTGCATATATACGGTCTTTTATTTTCTTTACTTTCCCTTTATTCTTTATTTATTTATTTAAGGAATAATAATAAATATACAATATTTACACACACATGCAGGTTAGTAAGAATATGGTTTTAGTAATATATACATGTATTTTATAAGGGATTTTAAGCTAAAATAATTGAATAAATATGTGAAATGTAGATTCATCATCCCCCTATGCTTTACCTCAAGCTAGTCCCTTAGCAAATACTTATTTGAAAGAATAAGTGAATAAAAGAAAAGGAGAGGAAAAATAAAGAAATTAGGACAATATTGAGTATTAAACTTATCTTCATAAAGTTATAGTATGGAGCTCTGTCAGAACTTTGGATTATTACTGTGGCAGAACCTTAATGGGAAATAGATTTAAAACCTATCAGCCTTTTAGTTCCACTAGACTCTTATTCAGGTCACCTCAACGGTCAGGTCAGAACAAGTTTACATACACAAATTCTTATGACTACAAAAATTTACTTGTACGGTGTAAGTGAAATATAGCTCCTCATCTCAAAAGTAGCAAAGAAACAACCTCTCTCAACAAAGGTAACTCTAGTTCCCCGGTCTAGCAACTCTTCCCTTGAGGAGCGGGGATATTCCATTCTAAGTTCAAGCACAACTAACTCAAGAAGAGGAGATGGAGAAAAGAATGGACGGTAACCAGTGTAGCTACCTATCCTTGGATGCATGACCAGTGTAGTCAAGTCATCCAGCTGCAAGCTTACAAAAATTTGACTTTGAAGCTCTTTTTTTTCTATACTTGTATATACACTCCAGCAGGCATTTTACTTTTCAATTAGGAATGTCCGCTTCTGGAGATTCTGCATTTTTTGTTTTTTTTTCAAAATATATACAAGGTGCACCATGCACATAAGGGGTTTTTCTCTTGAGAAAGTAGACTATCCCTCTTTTGAAGCATTAATGCAATCCCACAGCATCCTGTCTTTAGACATCAATGCTAATAAATCAGGTTGAGATGCACTACCCTCTTAGAGGAAGATAGATTCCCACTAGTTGTTACATACCCGTGTGCTACCCCAGGCCAAAAGATTCTGCCTCCTCACTACCTTCTCCATGAAGAGCTACGTGTAGAGTGCTTGTCCAAGATAAGCCATGGTTCAGAAGAATTATGCGTGTGTTGTTAAATTTTCTACTTAGACTACTCAAGATGACATGTGAACATAGTCTTATGGACTCAAAGAATTAAGTTGCTAGGACATGAAAAGTCTTAATTCCATTTCTTATAAAGTTCCTCTAAAATTAAGTGGATTAAGGTCCAACTAAGCAACATTCTTCGATTTTATTCCAGACTTAGTTTAAATATCAATATTATCTTGAAAAATGTACATGAAAAATGCAAGAAATATATACAAAGCATTTTTCTAGAGGTTTCTTAACGAGAAAATGGTTAGTAAAATATATACGATATATACACAGTTTATACAATATTTTTATAAATTATTTATCATCATTTTTTTCTTTTCTTTTGTTTTTTTATTATTTTCTTCTTCTTTTCTTTTCTTTTTTTAAAGATGGAAGGTGGCCAAAGTATATCTACACACGTGGATTTTACGCATTTATATACATATCCCAATAATATACAAAAAATATTCACATTTTTAAAAGTGTGAATTATGTCTAAAGTATATATACATTATATATGACACCCCCTTATACTTAGCTCGAACTATGTCCTCATAGTGATCAAAGAGCTGTAAAGGAAAACATAACTCGTGCTAAGAATAGAAAAGTGAAAAGAGCACTATACAACAACGACTCAGAGAATGAATAGAAGTCGATGATCCTCCTTATAATTAGGATTAATTAATCCTAAGTATAAAAGACTATACAAGAGGGCAAACTCTAGGAAAAGAATTGACAAACTCAAAGGCTCATCTTGCCCCCTTATACTTAGGGTAGAATAGCCCTAAGTATAAAATATCAACAAGTTAGGGGACAATCGAGAGATCAGAAGAATAAAAATGCAAAAGAGATGATATGAACAACATCACTCCCCTTATACTTGGGTTAGAGTATCCCTAAGTATAAGCAATAACAAGAGTGATGAACAGGACGAATATGAACAACACAAATCATTCACCCCCCTTATTAGGATAAAATACATCCTAAGAATAGAATATATACACACGGAAAGGGGTGAATGATAAAACGGAAGAAGAAAGAATGAAATGAAAGGATATACAAGAGGTAGTTAGCTCATGTATCAGATGTAGAATATGGAATCAAAGGCTCATCGTCTGATACCACAGATATAGAATCATGACGGACATGAATGTATCGTAATCTAGATATAGCTTCAGCAACTGTCCGTTTACAACGAGTGGTTGTGCGTCAGATGACAACCCAGATATGACAATACTCCCATTGTCATGCACTGCTCTCACAATGAACGGTCCTGACCATTTCCTTTTCAATTTCCTGGAAACAGCTTCAACTTAGCATCAAATAACCAAACTTTTTGATCACGAGAGAAAGTCTTCCTTCGAATGTGTTTATCATGCCAACGCTTGACTTTTCTCCCTATACATGAATGAGTTATCATATGCAGAGTCTCGAAATTCCAATAATCTATTCAAATCCAACTTCATGTTCTTTCCTACCTTCTCATAATCAAGATTGCATACACAGAGTGACCATAAAATTTTGTGAATTAATTCCATTGCCAGGTGACAAAGCTTTCCATACACCAATCTATAGTGAGACATACCCAAAGGAGACTTTTATACCGTCCGATAAGCCCATAGAACTGAGTCAAGCATCTGGGACCAGTTCTTCCTGTCTGGATGTACAAGTTTTTGCAATATCATCTTGATCTCCCTATTTGAAATTTCTGCCAAGCCATTAGTTTGGGGGTGGTGACGTAACTTTGTGCTCAATGGCATACTCCTTCACAAGATTCTTTACTTCTCTATTAATAAAATGGCTTCTTCCATCTGAAATCAGTATTTTGGGAATCCCCGAACCACGCAATAATGTGGTCCTTGAGAAAGGAACACACTGTATGACCTGTGGCTCAGGTGGGGATTGCCTCCACCCATCGACTAACATAATCCACGGTGAGCAGGATGTACTGAAATCCTTGACTGACAGGAAATGAGCCCATGAAGTCTATGCCCCAAGCATCAAAAACATCAGAAATCTGTATGTATCTTAGGGCCATGGTATCTTTGGTATCAACAGTTCCTCCCATTTTCTGACAGTCAGCACAACCTCGAACATACTATGTAGCATCCTTAAATAATGTGGGCCACCATAGGCCACTCTGTAATACCTTAGCTACCGTGTGTTTCCCTGAATGATGCCCACCAAATTCTAGTTGTGACAGTGCTCAAGTGCACTGGCGTGTTCGTCCTGAGGAATGCACCTTCTCCAGATATAATATGCACCCTCGTGTAATAGGTATAGATGCTCCCATTGATAATAATGAATCTCTGACAGAAATTTGTCTACCTTATACTTCGGCCAATCTTGTGGAACTTTCTTGGAGATAAGATAGTTCACAATATCAGCATACCATGGGAGTGTGTCCACAGACAAAATGGCCTCATCTGGAAAGATTCCGGAAATAGGGATCATGTTCTGCGCAGAGGTCTATGCATCCGTGATACGGGAAAGGTGACCTGCTAAAACATTTTTCACTCTAGATTTATCATGAATCTCTAAATCAAATTCCTGGAGAAGAAGGATCCATCTGATAAGGCGTGGTTTGGCATCCTTCTTTGCCTATAAGTACCACATGGCAATATGATCTGTGTATACAATAATGTGGGAACCGAGGAGGTAAGATCTAAACTTCTCTAGCCCAAACACAAGTGCTAACATCTCCTTTGTAGCTGTATAATTTCATTGTGCTTCATCCAGAGTCTTGCTGTCATAGTGTATAGCAAATGGTATCCCATCCCTTTTCAGTCCTAAAATAGCTCCAACTGCGAAATCTGAGGCGGTTGTTATGATCTCAAAAGGAAGAGACCAATCAGTGGTTGTAGGACAAGAGCACTAATAACCATATCTTTCATCTGATAGAATGCAAGGAGGACTTTCTCATCGACAACAAACTCACTCTCCTTGCACATAAGCTCATTCAAAGGTTTGACGATCTTGCTGAAGTCCTTTATGAATCGCCTATAAAATCCTACGTGTCCCAGAAATGACCTCAACTGCTTCAAATTCTATAGTGGCTCTAACTTGGAAATCACATCAATCTTAGCTGAGTCAACCTCCATGCCATGCTTGGAGATGACATGGCACAATACAATCCCACCATAAAGTGACTCTTCTCCCATGAGAGCACTAGGTTTACCTCACGACAATGTTGAAGAACTTGGTCTAAATGAGCAAGACTATCCATGTAGATCGAGAGATCATCCATGAAGACCTCAAGGAAACTACCCACCATGTCGGCAAAAATGGCCAACATACAACTTTGGAATGTAGTGAGGGCATTACACAATCAAAAGAGCATCCATCTAAAGGCATAGGTACCAAATAGACAAGTGAAATTAGTTTTCTCCTGATCCTCAGGAGCGATAGCAACCTGGTTATATCCCGAGTGCCCATCCGAGAAACAAAAGAACTCTTTCCCTGCCAACCTCTCAATAATATGATCAATAAAGGGCAGCGGAAAGTGATCCTTCTTGGTAGCTGAGTTCAAGCACCTGTAATCAACACAAACACGCCATGAAGTAGGTACCCAGGTCGGAATCTCCTCACCACGGTCATTCTTTACTATAGTAATCCTGGATTTCTTCTGGACTACATGTAAAGGGCTGACCCACTTGGAATCCGAAATGGGATATAAAGCCATCATCACACCATTTTCTGATCTCCCTTCATGACAACCTCCCTTAGATTTGGATTTAGATGCCGCTGACATTCATGGGAGGGTTTACAGTCATCCTCTAGGTAGATATGATGTGAGCACAAAGCTGGGTTAATCCCATGGAGATCTGAAATATTCCATCCTATGGCCTTGTTGTTTCTCTCAAGAACCTCTAGCATGCGAGATTCTTGTTTCGTGGTTAACTGCGAGCTGAGGATGACTGAAAACATTTGGGGGGGGGGGCCTGCAAGGAAGGCATATTTCAATGTTCAAGGTAAAACCTTGAGCCCAGGTGGGGTCTGAATTGGCTCTACAATAACCTCTGCTACTGTACTGGTAGACGGTATGTGATCTGTACTTTGTGGACTCATTGATAGTGGAATATCCACCTTGGCTACTAACGACTCAGCAAGTAAAATCTCTGATAGATCTGCAATGAATGTTCTCTACTCAGAAATGAGGGGCTCATCAGGTTGTTCAGCATTTTGAACAACTAACGGCTCAGATATCTCAGTAATAATCTCAGAAAGATGCCACTCATCTGTGCATAGCTCAGGAAATTCAATGAATGGCTCAGATATCTGTACTTAAGAACTCTCAAAAGGAGGTATATCATCAATAATCTCAGAAAAGTGTGTCAAAGGAATATCAGAAGGTTCCTACAAAAACTCAGATTGATCCTCAGAAATCAGCTCAAACAGTCCATCATCAACTAGCTCAATTGGATCACCAAGGGAACTCATGTCGATTGTGCTTTCCAGAGAGTCCTTTTGGTAAAGAAACTCCCAAGTATCTATGAAATCAGTGAAAAGATCTATCTCTTGGAATTCAACAAGAAAATCACAGTCCTCTACCTCTGATGTAACTTTTTCTATCGCATCTGCTATTGGTGGCGGCGATGGTCTAGGATCAAAGTTCATCTCAATTTTCACCTTATCACAATGGGAGTGAAGGATGATCTCTCCAATACCATAATCAAATGTTTCTTTGTTCGTTCGGAGGAACGTTCGACCTAGTATAATCGGGGTATGGAGCAGCGGTGCAGGTGTGTCCATATCAATGACAACAAGATCAACATGGAATTTCATTCCCTGTACCGTTACAATGACATCCTCTAAAATGTCTCTTGTCCTGTTAATCGATCTATCACCAAATTGAAGGATCAACCTGGTTGTTTTTTGAGTCCCTAACCCAAATTCAGTTAGTAAAGAGAATGGTATGAGATTAATGAAGGAACCACTATCGAGAAGAGTATGATCAAATTATTGATCAAATATATAGCAACGGATGTGAGGTGCTCCCTTGTCTTTCTTTTTGGGTGGGAGATTGCTGATGGCATGGCCATGGTCAAGATGTGTTTTTCTGTTTGCTTTCGTCTATTCTGCTTTGGTTGAGTCTTTTGTGTACATGCTTCTTTCATTCCCTTTTTAACTGCATGCATGTATTACATGGTCTTAAGAAGTGGCATCTCTAAAAAGATGTTTCATAAGATCTCAACCACTCCAGGATCATATAGGGCTATTTTTATTTTTTGGATTTTTTTTAGTTTTTAGAATAGAAGGAAATGGCATGGAATCAGAATAAACATTCAAATGTTCATTTCCATTATTCAAAGTGGAATCCTCATTTACAGAAGGACAACTAGAATCAGTCTGTACAATGTTGTCCAAATTAGGTGAAGGAAAAACAAAATATAAAATAGAACGGGATGCCGCTGCTGGTGAAGAGGAAGATCCGTGATTGGTAAATTCTTCCTTGTTGCTGGTGATCTGCATCTGCCTTGTGATGGTGAAGGTGGTGGTAAAGTTGGTGAAACTCCAGATTCAGGTGTTGCTACACTGGTCCTCTCGACTACTGGTGAAGGAAATGATGTGGAAGATGATGCTCTCTTAGTAGTTTGATCTCCCAACCCCAACTGGTGCATAGGCGGTTGCAATCTCCTACCGCTCATGAGATGAATGGCTTCAGATAAACATGTAAAATCAAGGGACATACCTATCTCGGTTGTGGGTGGGCTATTGGATACCTGCTTCTTGCGTCTGAAGTAGTTGGGGTTGGCTTCGACCTGAGATGGGATCAATGTCTTAGTGGTGGTCAGGTCATCAATCCGTTGAGTCAGCTTGTTCATGTTCTTCATGAGCAATGAAAGTTGATCCAACATGGGGTTCATTGAAGGGGCCTCGGGGTGCTCAATGATTGGTTATCGCTGAGACTGATAGTGCAGGGGTTGTTGGTAACCATACGGATTCTGATAATGAGGAGGAGGATGTTGAGACTGTACATAATATGCAGTCTGCATTTGGTTAGGATGAGGGAATACAGACTGTTGTTGCTGATGGCTAACGAATCGCAAATTCACCCTCTTAAATGAACCATTGTAAGTGATCAAAAGAATGTGTTCGTTGCAGTCGGGTGAATTGGGACTCGTCAAAAACCTCTTAGAAATCTATCTATTAATTAAGAAAAGTGGTCGAATTTTATATTACTTGGGCAAGTCCAAGGTCGAACTCAGGGACACGAACCTCTTAGGTGTGAACCTAGACTCTTACTATTTAGATCGAGTGTTGAATTAGAAATCCAATGGTCAATGCACATGAAGACACGACACAAACACAATTTTTATTTGATTTTTTTACATGCAACAAAATGCACAATTACCATGATGCAAATATGCCCTAATTAGGTAAAATCATTGAGCAATTAATAAGTAAGCAATTTCAGAATATATTTACTAAGCAATCTGCATTTAAATAATAACATGAAGATCATTGAGCAAGTGACACTATGTAATTAAAATTAATCAACATAATCTAAAGTGTCAAAATAGAAAGATAGCTATGCCAGCAGAAAGATCATAAAATAAGCTTCGAAACGCAACTGAAATCTACTTAAACGGATCTTGAATGCTCAAGATATTCACAAAAGAAACTAGGGGCAAAAACATAGGAAAAACCGTGAAAATAAATAACAAACGGGTCCCTAGAAGGACCTAAATATTAATATAAAAAGTCGTAAGGCCTTCCCTATAAATTACCCACATGCACGGGCGTATAATTGCAATCATTAAAACCTGCAGGGGTACGTGTGCAATTTACCCCAAGCACCCGCATGCTATCAGGACCTATCTGCAAATTGGAGAAGTTATAGGGGCCTCCATGCAAAATACCTCATACGTACCTGACCGGGCACGTGAGACGAGGCTCGGCAATATCGTAGGCTCGGAGGAGGCTCGGAGTAGCTTCGGCTGCTGGCTCAGCTTTGGCGCTTGGCTCGTCAGGCTCGGAGGAGGCTCGGGCTACCCAAGCCTGCAGTCTCGGATAGAAGGCTCGGAGTCCGACTTGGCGTTGACACGTGGATCCGCTGCAACCATCAGATCACCAGGATCGAAAGGTGGATGTAAGGTGCGAAGGTGGCGACGTGGCTCGATGTGCGCCATTGGATGAGCACCGGGAGGGTGCCATCCAATGGCATCTGTACATCCCGGGCTTCTCCCTCCGCCGCGGGGCTGGCAGCGCGATCAGAGCTCCGTCGAAGTCAAAGGAGCTCTGTCCGATCATAGAGAGATACCTGAAGCTCGATGGAGTATCCTCAGATTATGGTGATGAAGCTCCGACGTTAGTGAGTCGCCGTGGTGGTCTGAATGATGGAGGCGGTCTGATATCTCCAGCAATGGCAAACTTAAAGTACACCCCGACAAGAGCTCCGGCAAATCAACGATACCTGCAAGTGTTAGTCCACCAGCCGAAGCAACAATGTGCGATGTGAGGTGAATTACATGGGAGCCTAGGCGAAAGGAGAAGATGAAGGTTCAAGTGCTCCTCCGCCATGAAGGGCATATCAGATGGGATGGATTGGCCGGAAGGTATGGAGGATCGAGAGGGTGAATGGATGGTACGACGAAGATGGTTGAGGTGTGATGAAGCTCGAAAGATAAATAATGGAGGGCAAAATTGCATGTTGAAGGCTAATTAAATCGGAGAAATCAAATGAAAATACAAATTGAGATCAGAGAGCTTACCCAGAGGATTTGGGTGGTCGTCGGGCCTGTGCGCGGGGTTCTAAGTGAACCCCAGGTCATCGTTGAACTCCGCCGACCGGGAGGAGCAGCTCGGGGTGGCGGAGCACCGCAAACCTAGCCTACCTTGGCCAGGGATCTCACCGGAGGCATAAGTCATCTTGGCTTCATCGATCGGACCTCCTTCTGTCACAGGGAGTTGGAGACAAGCTGGGCTTAGCCCCACGTAAAGATGGACGAAGGTTATGGTGGTCGGAGATGGGTTATTTGAAGGCGGAGAAGTTGAGGCATGGATGGTGGACGACGTGTTTTGAACGGGGGATATGGAGCGAGAGGAGGAAGGACGTGGCGAGAGTAGGTGGCCGTAGGGAAGAAGGAAGAACAGTCTTGGACATGGGTTGGTTCGTAAGTGGAGAAGATGGCGGAGAAGGTGGGGGAAATGGAAAGGGGGAAGCATGTGCGCGAGATGGGCGAACGTGGGAGAGAGGGATGTGGAAGGGAGAAGATGAGTCCTCGGCCATTGGATCTCTCGATCCAATGGTTGAGAAATGGGCACGAGTGAGCGGTCCCGATCGCATCGATGGGGGCTTGATCGAGGGTTAAGGAGCGCACCACTTGTCGCTAAGAGGGAGGCGATGAATGGATGAGATGTGATCTGAAGGTGGATTGAAGGCTGGAGAGCATGATGCATATGTGCGGTGGGGATAGAGAGTTTTAGAGAAGATCGGGCAGCGATGATGAAGACACGTGGCGAGAGATGATAAAGGCGGAGGTGTACGGTGGTGATGCGATCAAGCAGAAGGATCGAAGGGCTTGGAATGAAGCGGGAGCCGACGGTGGGGATTTGAGTATACAGAAGGCGATCAAATGGTAGAAAATGTAGGCACATGGCGAGAGGAGAAGCTGCCACGTGGCTTAACCAGAGAGAGCCACATGACCCAATCAGGTTATTCATATGAAGATGCAAGAAAAAGGAGGAGAAGAAGGCCAAATTTGGAAAAACTCAAAAACATGAAAGTTGTAGATCTCGATGAGATCTACAAGTTTCATGTTGACCAAAAACGGAAATGAGGTCAAACAAAGGAGAAATTTTTTTGTGAGCATTTTTAAGGGTATAAAACACTACAATTTTAGTTTTGTTATTTTTTTGTATTTTAAATTTATTCTAAGGCTCAGATATATACAAGGATTTATCTGATTTTTATTGACACTTAGTCTAAGATAGAGGGTTAATATCTGCGAATTAAAATAGTGAAACTAGATTTCATCACCCCCCTATACTTAAGCTATGCTCGTCCTCGAGCATCTGAAAAATGAGTGAGCTAGATTAACCCCCTTATGCATTTGCGTACATGATCAGATCTGTTCAAGAACTCCCAATTTTAGAGATCCAAAATCTTAGAGCTCAACCCAACCTTAATCAAGAGGTATCCAATTTCTCTAATTTTTCCAGACTCTCTCTTGGATACATATAAACTAAGGATATGAATTTAAGTGTTGAACGCGATCACGAGAGTAGAGTCACAACCTCACCTAAGGTCCTGGTCCAAGAAATTCTCCTAAGGACTCAATCCTCAACCTAGGGAATAAATCAAATATTGCATCCAATCCACTGTCTCTTTATTTGTCAGACTTAGAAGTGTAGGTGGCAGGCCAGTTGATGGAGGGTTTAGGATTGTGCCATTTCTTCTCTTCCTCTCATTGGAACACGGATCCGCTTGAGTGCCTTATTACTCAACGCATATATATTTTGGTGTTGATCAATGCGTCCGTCAAGAGAAGTTGGAGCCGTCTGCACTTGTTTTCCTAGGAGTACATCGGGTGTGCCTTTTTTGAGTACCTATCGTACCTTCTACACCCAGACTTGTAGTATTTATGATGCAAAGCCTTTTCTTGGTGCAAGCCTGACTCCTGGTCCTAATAGCAGTGGTCCAAGTGGACACTTTGAAATGGTTGGGAGCGCTCACCTTTGGTGGAAGCTCTTTGATATTTGACTTGTAGGATCAGAGCTTTTATTTCAACATTGATAACTGCTTTGTATTATTTTTAGCTAGCTCCATTGCTTTTACCAAGAGTTGGCGCACACTGATCAACATTTTTATTTTATTCACACCCTGGCACTTAGGTAAATGTCAAGAGATTAGTACAAGAACCAAGTTCTCATACTGGCTAAAGATGCTAACACTCAGGTTTCATGAAGCCATCATTATTTTATCCCATCCTCGAGCATCATTTAATCGAGTCCAGACTTGAATCCCCCATCCCAGTCCCTTAAGTGAAATTTCAACTCATCTCATCGAGACCGCAGTCGTGCATGTGAAGTGCTGATCATATTCTTAAGGTTGGAGACTAAGCATGCAATATAGCACACAAATCTAGCAAACTAGAGAAATGTGGATTTTTAAGTCAAAGACCCTGATGGTTAAGGCTGGTTAACATAAAATCTCAAGACCTCTCTAACCAAGTGTTCTCGATCATCACTGATCCTGTGTGGAAGTGAAAATGTCAGGGTTTCAATCCAACCCCTTCATCCATTTTTTTATGAAGACTTTAAAAGACCTAATGGCTGCCTAAACTCAAATGAGTAGATGCATCTGCATTCAGCCGGTATAGGTGTAAGTACGGGTCGTAGAACGGTACCCGTTGCTTGAGGATGGAGCCTTACGTGATGTCCTCTAAACAACCTACTCTTCTAAGGGAGACCCTCACTGAACGTAACTACTTATTTGGGTTTAGTAGTCAATTTGACTTTTAAAGGATTTTTGATTTTTTCTTATTTTTTATGGATTTTTGAATAAAGTTAGAACACAAGTTAGACTCATTTTCCTTTATTGAAATCGAGAAAATATTTTCCAAACCATGTCACATATAAATTTTTACAAACATTTTTCAAATAATTTTTCAAAACAAGTAAAACCCATTTTCAAATCATTTTTCAAAATATTTTCCTTAAAAATAATGTAACATAGTATAGAAAAATTTTCAAGGATTTGAAAATATCTTGTCCACTTAGTTCAAAAGAATATACTTTAGCCTAAAAAGTTTAAAATTTTTCAAAATTTTTCAAAATATAGCTAAAGTACATATATTGTATTAAAGGTATACCCCCTATACTTAAACTTTGATATGTCCTCATAGCACAAGATGATACAAAGACAAAGCTCCATTTAAGTATAAAAGAATATACATGAACTGAGGAGGACACACCCTATACGTTGGTTAAAATAACCTAAGTATCAAGGAAAGGAAAGATGAGTAAGAAAAACACGGGGACTCAGGTCCCCCCAATACTTAGACTGAGAGTAGCTTAAGTACATAGATGGATAATTGACGCGGGGGAGACTTGAGGGGAACGAAGAAGTTATGATGGATGTACATGTGAGCGAGTGAATCTTCGGAGATGAATGGAGCACCTAAGGACTAGGGGAGGGTGTCGGAGCAATCAAGGCTCAATCAAGCATGCAATACCCATTTAATTCACGAACTCACACGTGAAACCAATAAGTGTTGGTTGATTATCTTGTCATTTTTATTGGTGATTAAAACATTCTAATTTATGCAAGGATTAATAAAAATGTCAAATAAAATCATCCTAGGTAAACAAGGGTGTTTCTCTCCCAAAAAATGATTTTACTCCATTTTAGGTCAACTTGCATTTAATAGTCCCAATTATTTGCTTAAGGTTATCACTGTTTAAATGTGAGCACAAATCAATCAATCAATCGTCTACCGCTCATTCCCAATTTCCATTAACTTAGGTGATCAAGCAAGGAAGGACGTCGAGAAAAAGCCACGTAGTCAATAAAATCATGAACTAGGCTAAAATAAAACTTGCAGTGTCTTGAGCAAAATTTCATGAAAAAAAACCAGACTGAATTAAAATCAAAATTAAATCTATGCAAGTCGATGAAAAAAACCGTACCTTACATGATTCGATTGGAGGGGAAGAGCATATTGAATATTTGGCTAAGTGAAGCGATGTCTATGTGCATCTAGAATTATTGTGTGTACTATCTACGATCAAACATGTAGAATAAAAATGTGCAAGATAGCTCAAAGAGCTGCGTGCCTGATCCTAGGTCGACACTTAAGTGGGGCAATCCCCACACAACCACATATACCTCGTTCATTTACACATGTGCATCTTTGAGCAAAGACCACTGTAAAGACGATTATTACATGGAAAATTAAAATGCAAGAAACACATTTTTTCTCTTCGATTTTCCTCCAAAGTTTTCTTCTATGGCTCCTCGCAGCGAGGAACACCTGTTCTTCGCCTCCTTGATCCCAAAGGTCCTGCCACAAAAACATGCGTTAGATATCAATCGAAGAAAGATTAATAATGCAAATGACAAAATGACCTACGAATTAGAAATTAACACTCAATTAAATATTAAAAATCCAAATAAATAAAAGATGAGTCGTATCCCCGGCAATGATGCCATTTGACGGACCGTAAATTCATCCTCTTAAATCAACCATTTTAAGTGATCAAAAGAATGCGTTCGTTGCAATCGAATGAATTGGGACTCGTCAAAAACCAATTAGAAATCTATCTATCAATTAAGAAAAGCGATCGAATTTTATTTTACTTGGGCAAGCCCAAGGTCAAACTCAGGGACACGAGCCTCTTAAGTGTGAACCTAGACTCTTACTATTTAGATCGAGTGTTGAACTTGAAATCCATTGGTCAATGCACATGAAGACACGATGCAAACATAATTTTTATTTGATTTTTTTACACGTAGCAAAATACATAATTACCATGCTACAAATATGCCCTAATTAGGTAAAATCATTGAGCAATTAATAAATAAGCAATTTCAAAATATATTTACGAAGAAATCTGCATTAACAAGTTACATAATAACGTAAAGATCATTGAGCAAGTGACACTATGTAATTAAAATTAATTAACATAATCCAAAGTGTCAAAACAGAAAGATAGGTATGCCATTAGAAAGATCATAAAACAAGCTTCGAAACACAACTGAAATCAACTCAAATGGAGCTCGGATGCTCAAGATATTCACAAAAGAAACTAGGGGCATAAATGCAAGAAAAAACATGAAAATAGTTAGCAAACCGGTCCCTCGAAGGACCTTAATGTAAATTTAAAAAGTTGTGAGGCCTTCCCTATAAATTACCCACATGCATGGGGGTATGATTGCAATTATTAAAACTCACAAGGGTACGAGTGCAATTTACCCCATGCACATGGTTTCCACGTGTTAGCAAGACCTATTTGTAAATTGGAGAAGTTACGTCGGCCTCCATGCAAAATACCCCACCCTCACGTGACCGGGCACGTGGGGCCAGGCTCGGCAACATTGTAGGCTCGTCAGGCTCGAAGTAGCTTCGGCCACTGGCTCTGCTTCGGCGCTTGGCTCCTCAGGCTCGGAGGAGGCTCGAGCGACCCAAGCCCGCAGGCTTTGATAGAAGGCTTGGAGGCTGACTTGGTGCTGGCACATGGATCTGCTGCAACTATCCGATCATCATGATCGAACGATGGCTGTAAGGCGCGAAGGTGGCGACGTGGCTCGATGTGCGCTGTTGGATGAGCGTCGGGAGGGTGCCATCCAATTGTATCTGTGCGTCCTGGGGCTTCTCCCTCTATCGCGGGGCTGGAGGCGCGATCAGAGCTCTGACAAAGTCAAAGGAGCTTCGCTCAGTCGTGGCGAGACATCTGAAGCTCGATGGAGTACCCTCAGATTATGGTGATGAAGCTCCGATGTTAGTGAGTCGCTGAGGTGGTCTGGATGATGGAGGCGGCCTGATATCGCTGGTAATGGCAAACTTGAAGTACACCCCAACGAGAGCTCCGACCAATCAACAATACTTGCAAGTGTTAGTCCACTAGCCGAAGCAACGATGTGCGATGCAAGTTGAATGACATGGGAGCCTAGGCGAACGGAGAAGATGAAGGCTCAGGTGCTCCTCCGCTGTGAAGGGCGGAGCAGATGGGACGGATTGGCCGGAAGGCATGGAGGGTCGAGAGGGTAAATGAACAGCACGACGGAGATGGTTGAGGTGTGATGAAGATCGAAAGATAAAAAATGGAGGGCGAAATTGCATGTTGAAGGCTAATTAAATCAGAGAAATCGAATGAAAGTACAAAGGGAGATCAGAGAGCTTACCTAGAGGATTTGGGTGGTCGTCGAGCCTGTGCGCAGAGTTCTAAGTGAACCCCAGGTCGTCGCTGAACTCCACCAGCCGTGAGTAGACCTGGCCAAATTGCGGGCCGGGACGGCCCATGGGCCGGGCCGAACGGGCCGAGGTTAAAAAACCTCTGTCCAAAGCCCACCCATGGGCCCTCATGGCCCATTTTGGCCATTTTTCATTGATTTTTTTAATGGTATTTCATACGTATAAATGATTTTATTAATAACATCTATACTTCATATAACTAATATACGTACTTTACATGTTACTTGACATGTAATTCATTGAATTTTTATTTAAAAATAGTGTCATAAATGAAAAACTTAAAGCATATCATATCAATATATGTATAATTTGACATATATTTATATATTTTTTATTTTTTGCGGGCCGGGTCGGGCCGGCCCGTGGTTAAATTTCGAAGCCCAAGCCCGGCCCATGAGCGGGCTGGGCGGGCTGGGCGGGCGGGCCCCCAGCCCGTTGGCCAGGTCTAGCCGTGAGGAGCAGCTCGACGGTGGCGTAGCACCGCAGACCTGGCCTACCTTGGCCAGGGGTCTCACCGGAGGTGTAAGTCATCTTGGCTTCGTCGATCAGACCTCCCCCTGTCACAGGGAGGTGGAGATGAGTTTGCTTAGCCCCACATAAAGATGGACGGAGGTTATGGTGGCTGGAGATGGGTTATTGAAGGCAGAGAAGTTGAGGCATGGATGGTGGACGACGTGTTTTGAATGGGGGATATGGAGCGAGAGGAGGAAGGACGTGGCGAGAATGGGTGGCCGCGGGGAAGAAGGATGAACAGTCTTGGACGAGGGTTGCTTCGTGAGTGGAGAAGATGGGGGAGAAGGTGGGGGAAATGGAAAGGGGGAAGCCGGTGCACGAGATGGGCGAACGTGGGAGAGAGGGATGCAGAAGGAAGAAGATGAGTCCTCAGTTGTTGGATCTCTCAATCCAATGGTTAAGAAATGAGCGCGAGTGAGTGGTCTCGATCGCATCGATGGGGGCTTGATCGAGGGTTATTGAGCTCGCCACATGTCGCTAAGATATGAGGGTGACAATGAATGGATGAGACGTGATCTGAAGATGGATCGAAGGGTGGAGAGCATGCCGCATATGTGCGGTGGGGATAGAGAGTTTTAGAGAAGATCGGGCGACGATGATGAAGACACGTGGTGAGAGGAGATAAAGGCAGAGGTGGACGGTGCTGAGGAGATCAAGCAGAAGGATCAGAGGGCTTGGAATGTAGCGAGAGCGGACGGCGGGGATTTGAGTATACAGAAGGCGATCAGACAGTAGAAAATGCAGGCGCATGGCGAGAGGAGAAGCGACCACATGCCTTAACCATAAAGAGCCACGTGGCCTAGTCAGGTTATTCAGACGAAGCTGCAAGAGAAAGGAGGAGAAGAAGGCCGAATTTAGGAAAAAAAAACTCGAAACATGAAAGTTTTAGATCTCGATGAGATCTACAAGTTCCATGTTGACGAAAAATGGAAACGAGGTCAGAGAAAGGGAGAAATATTTTTGTGAGCATTTTTAAGGGTATATAAACACTACAATTTTAGTTTTGTTATTTTTTTGTATTTTTAATTTATTATAAGGCTGATATATATACAAAGATTTATCTGGTTTTTATTGACACTTAGTCTAAGCTAGGGGGTTAATATCTACGAATTAATACAGTGAAACTGTGTTTCATCACTGGCCTTGTCTCCAGTTCTGGAATTGTGTGGAGACTGATATGAGGCTGGAGCTGCTGGTGTGGGCGGGTCTCTGACCCTTCTACGAATCCAATAGGCCTTGCCCCGACGTACAGGGCTGGTTTCGCTCACAGTTGAACCAGATGTCGTTCACCTCCTGAATGACAGGCGGAGGTGGAGACTGCTGCTTAGGAATGTAGGCTACTTCCTCTTGGTAGAGAACGATCTGTTGTGAATGCTGTTGGACCTGATCAAGGGTCTGCACTTAGTAGACGTGCTGAACTATGGATGGTCCTCCGCTACTCTACTTGTGGAAGAATTATTCTCCCTAGTAGAGGTATCGACTGTTTCACTCGTACTGTAGGCTGCACTGATTGTATTAACAAGAAGCTCAAGGTGTTGTGTTATCTCATCCAGCTTATCCAAGTTCTTAGTCCTTTGTTCGAACACTTGAAGCTTCCCAATCTCCTTGTATCGTTTCCCAATCATGTCCACTTTTGATAGGTGGCTTCCAATGATGGTCAGGATAGAACTGTCCACCTATCCACTTCATGTGATGCTGTCATATTGACAACCTTGTAAGGTACTGAAGGGGGGGTGACAGGGTGCTTCTAAAAAGCACGTGAAGAAGAAAGAGTTGCTGAGCTCTCCGCCATCTCCTTAAAAATTTGATAAAGGACATCCTTGTCCTTGTTGAAGTGGCTCCCCTAGAAGCGGCATCTACCAGCTTCAGATTCTCTATGCTTAAACCCCCAAAGAAATTTTGCACAAGTGTTGTCTTTGGAATATCGTGATGGGGGCACTTCTCTGTTAAGTCTTTGAATCTTTCCCACGCCTCGTGAATAGGCTCATGGGACATCTGGGAGAAGTTAGCAATCAAGGATCACATTTGGTTGAGTCGTCCGAGCATGTAATATTTGTTCAGAAATGCGGACCTCAACTCTTCCCAAGTAGTAACAAACTTTCCCAAGTGATTTAACCAATACAAAGCTTTGTCCATCAGACTGAATGGGAACACCGTCATCTTCACTACCTCTAATGGCACATTTGGCTAGTATATTGTTCCACAAATGCGATCGAACTATTGGATGTGTACATATGGTTCTTCATTAATATTGCTATGGAATATTGGGAGAAGAGGTAAAATAGTGGGCTTAAGCTAAAAATGCCCATGTATCGTAGGGATTTGTATCCAAGAATTTGTTTGTTCTGCCCCTACATTATAAGCATCTTTAAGCTTAGCCACCGGTTCTATCACAGGGTCTTCTCCCCCATTCTCACCTCCTCCGTTGTTTCTATCCTCCTGTCTCCTATATTATCTGTCCTATTTCAGCTCGAGAATCATATCTCTCAGTGAGGTCTGAAAGTCAGCCTGCCCTGTTAACTGGGCTTGAATCGACTGAATAGAGGCTAACATGGTGTTGTTGATCTCATTCTGTTCTGACAAGGCTCCCTTTCCCCTTGGTGGCATCAAGTGTCTGGTGTCTGACTCTGAATATGTGCATGATACTCGATTAGTCCTAAAAAATGATGGAGTCTCAGATACTAATTCGAGATTAAAGCCGATCTCAAACAATGGGTTGATGGATGATGTGAAGGGTGACATGGAGAAAGAGGCATATTCAGGAAATGAGTCTTCTCGAATAGAAGTTGAATGGATCAGAGTATAGAATGGGCTCACAAAATCCGAATGAGAAATACTACGGTCCGACATCTTCGAAATCAATAGGCAGGATGCGAGAGCATGAAGGTCAATGCAAGAGTGAAAATGAGTGGAAGACACAAATTGCACGGAAGGATCTTTAACACTAGCAATCAAAACACAATACAAAACCCCAATTCACCAACTCAACTCAATGTGAAGACTGTGAAGGTTCAGTCAATTATCTTGTCAATTTTTAGAGTTTGGTGAAAATACAATATTGGAAAGAGTTAACGAGCTGTTAGGTGTCTGTCTTTTCCTACAGACTGACCCGATTCATACGACTAGTTGCACCTACTTTCAACCAATATAAGAGTAAGTATGGATCGTAAAAATACAGCTACCCGTTACTTGAGGATGAAGCCTTTCATGGTGTCCTCTAAACAAACCACTCTGCTAAGGAAATTCAGACTGTTTACTGGCTACCCACATTTCCTCACTAAGAAGTAGCTAATCATTATTGGAGAACCAGTGGTCTATCTGAAAATCCAGGCTTGGCTCAATCCTAGTGTCATTCCTCTCTCACTTGCAAATAAATCAAATAATGAGGGGGCCACTCTCCCCAAAACATGAATTTTTTCTTACATTTATTTTAGGGTCGAGTTTTCTTTAGCAGTCTCGATTTTAATCAATTGTCACTTGGTTTGAATATTTTCAATGAATCGCTTACCGAGTGTCCAATTTCCTTTTTAAATTATGTGAATGAAAATAAGGGAGGAAATCAGAAAAGCCAATGTGCCACTAAACACAATGATGCATGTAGGGTGTTAGAGATGCGTACCTTATCGCCGACACTCTACATGTAGGGTGATCCACACAGAATTTAAATACAGAAAAACAAACTAATCTAAATGATGCATGTAAACTGTCCTAACAATAACTTCTATTAGCGGGCAAGAACCAATTAATTTGACTAAGTCCAAAATTCACTCTACTCTATAGGTGCAGAAATTTTTGTTTAGTGTTTTGGACCTAATAATTATCTAGCTCTGGCAAGTTAATAAAGAAATCAATAGGTATCTCACGAAATCTGCGAGAAATAAAGGAAATAAGGCGATGAAAAACAAAATCGGTGAGGTCCCCCAAGTGCACCGGTACTTGATGAAATATACCCCACAAACAAGGTATATAATGTCCTTTAACAAAAAGTTTGAATGAATAAGTAAATGCTAAAATCTATCTAATCTATCAACGTTCTAAATGATTGCTCCTATAGATCTTCTACTCCTCCTCCTACGCTCTCATGCAGCTTTGGGTAGAATCAAGTCGCCTCCACTTCACTAGAGTGCACTAGCGCTCCTAAGAAAGCCGCTCCAGCTTGTCGGGCCCTCGCAAGAAAAAGGAAAGAAAGAATGTGTAAGAGACACATATATAAAAATATGGGTAGGAAAAATGAATTTTAATAGACACAATGAATACGAACAATGGAAGAATGTAGAGAAAAAAATATAAACAGAAATTTACAACCAAGAATAGTAGGTTAACTGAAAAACCTAACTACCCTTGACACGCCTCCCCAGCAATGGTGTCATTTGTTGGACAAGGGATTTTGGGGGTTTTGAATTATTTAATAAATGTGATGTCGTCGCAACCCAAATAGTCCCTCAATAAAAAAATTTATTTGTTTTCAAGATGAAATAAATATACAAAAGATGTAGCAAGAGAAAATTGCAATTTAATTAACCTGTATAGCAACAAGATCGAACTCAAGGAGGCTACAAATCCTAAGGGTTATTCTAATAATAAAAAATCAATTAATAGAAAGAGGGAATTCAAATGCTAACTATCTTGGCTTTTGTGAGTGTTTTATCTTTTTAATTTTTTATATATTTTTTATTTTCTGATTTTTAATTTTTATTGGTTTTTAGTTTTGCAAATTTTTAATTTTCAAAATAATTAATTGTTTTCGAAGAAAATTTATACATGAAAGAAATGCAACTTTTTTTAATTTTTCATATATGATAAAAATGATAGAAAACGCCTAAAGAAATTTTTTGTGTTTTAATATATCTTTACTATTTTTAGTGATTTTTGAGAGATTTTTCGAATTTTTTTTAGATTTTCAAAATGAATAAAAATAGGAGAAAATTAAACAGTAAATAGACAAGAATATTTGTAATTTAAGAATTAAACTAAAAAATTACTGAATTTATTTTTCCAAAAACTATATTGAACAATCTATAAACAAAAAGTGAAATCACAATTTTTGGAATTTTTTGCAATTATATAATTTTTATAATATTTTTAGTATTTTGCCATTTTTTGGGTTTTAAAATAATTAATGCCTGAAATTTGCATAGAAAATAAAATATACGAAAATAAAACTATTCTATTTTTTTTAGAATTTTTGACGGAATATTCAATTTTTTTTATGAATTTTCTAATTTCAAATAGTAAAAAATGCTTTGTTTTTTATTTTTAAATAATAACAAATGTAAATAAAATGCAATGAAAAATTTATGCTAGGAAGAAACGCAAATCAGGAGCATAACATGATTTTTGCAGAATTTATTGAGCATAAAATACATTTATTTTAACGATAAAAGCAAGAAATTTAAGGTCTGGATACAGTGACTGAAATGCAATTTTTTATTGTTTTTTGCATGAAAAAGTAATAAGAAAGAAATATGGGGCGTAAATCACAATTTACCTAGTAAAAAGCGTGTAAAGTACGTGCTTAGGCTCTAACGTTGGTTTCTTTGGCTCAGGTGTTTTTTTACCCTAGATAAAAGAGGGCGCCACCCCTTCTCTTTGTTACCAAGCAACGGGAGGCGACTGCCGTGATGATTCTTCAAGGAGGGCGGTGCACGACGGTGGAGAGGCTGCTCCAGACGACTGTCGCTGTTGACGGTGGAGCGGCATCGGCTTCTTGCGTTGGTGGAGCTGCGAGAGAGAGGGGAGGAGCTACTAGCGGAGGTGGGTGTCGATGGTGGGTTGGGGCTCTTGCAGCATGGGCGATCGACGGTTGGTTGGGCTGCTCCAAGCAAAGAAGGAGCTGCGCGAAGGGGCGACACATGCCCCAGTGGTGCGGCCGTAGAGAAGGGTTTTCTTTCCACGCTGGATTAGTCGTGGTTGTCGTTGGTGGAGGATCTCCTGCGACATGCGGTAGTCTAGGCGGAGAAGGGTGGGTGGCAACGGTGGGAGTGCTACCACCCCCACACCTGAGAACTCTTTTTATTCTTTTTTGTATTTTTTTCTTTTTTAATGAACATTAGCTGCAAAAGTTTTTTGTATTTTTTTTGACATTTCTACTTACCTGAAACAACATAAAGATAAATGACTCGAGCACGGCGAAGGTCGACTTGCTGTCACCGGACGGCTCGGAGGCTGGCCACCTGTCTACCACAAGGTTGCTCTTGGAGAATAGGCTCCTCTCCCAAAGGGTTGATCAAGTTGGAATGAGGGAGGAGGAGCCAAATAAATAGAAAAAGAATTTGATTTAAAAAAATGAACTAATGGAGAGGAAAAAAAAGGAAAGATGTTAATGGTGAAATTAGGTTAATTAAATTAATAAATAAAATAACAAAATTATATTAATTAAAATAATAATAAATACCAATAACTTAATGAGCCACGTTAATGGTGAGTTAATGAAGGAATTAATTAAATTATATATATGGTATATTATTTATGTAAAATAAATAATTAATTATTTTTTTCATTTTATTAATTTAAATAATAAATGTTAGTTATTTAATTTTTTGTGGTGGTTATTTAAGGAAATTAATTATATATAATATATACATATGGTACATTATATACATAGTTAAATAAGGAAATTATGTTATTTTATTTTTATTTTAATTTTTAAATTTTTATTTTAAATAATTATTAAAAAATATTTACAATTATTTACAAATAGATTATGTATAAAAAATAAATATGGATGAATATATACAATAAATAAATGGTTAAATGATAAAAACTACCTCAGAAAATCATCTTTCAAACTGTAACTCCAAAAATTATGAAATCCACTGTTATTTTGAAGATAATTTAATTTAGAATACGATGGAAGTGAGTTTGATTTAATTCGAGTTCCTATGGAGCAGGAATTGGTCTTTTAATTATTTCTTTACGATTTTTTCCGAATATGGTTACTTTTATTTTGTACATGATTTTATTTTGCAAATATTTTTATTACTTAGAAAACAATTTTATTTGCAACTCCCGTTAAGAAAATTACTTAATTTGAGGTTAATTTATGGGCAAATAAAATAGTGTAAGTTTTATACAAATATACACATAATAAATTAAAAATAAAGAATCATAAATATTATTTTTTTTGGATTTTCAGATTAAAGACCCTATCTCCGCCTACTTTATTCCTGGTCGATCAGGTCAAGTCTTGACATTCTCTCGGAGTTCGAGCCAGCCCGTATCTATTGTATATATACTGTCTTTTATTTTCTTTATTTTTCCTTTATTTATTTTATTATTTATTTTAGGTTATAATAATAAATTTACAATATTTACACACAGATGCAGGTTTGTAAGAATATGGATTTATAAATATATATATATAGCTGTTTTATGAGGGATTTTAAGCTAAAATAAATGAATAAAGATGATGAAATGCATATTTATTAGATATTTATGAACTTGGGTTTTGGGTCCTCTAACTATGTAGTAGTTGTGCTTGATCTTGGACTTCAAATCAAGTAATGACCATATTTAAAATCAAAACAGCTAAACATCATTGACCAAAAAATGGGATAAAATTAGATTTACTATTTGTGGGAGAGCAACCCCAACGCTGTTTATGGATACTTCCAATTGATAGGATGAGAATGTTCTTTTTACCCACTAAGGAATAAAGCCCAAAACCTTGTACTTGCGCCTTAAGTCTCCAAATCTTACTCTTGCGCGTTTAGGAGCTACAAGCATTTTCCTTCGACCCTTCGAGAGATATTTTAGGTACACAAGTCTATTGCAACCTTAGGGGCTTGATATAACCCTATATATTGGGTAGATAGTGAAGGCTAGGGATTAGGCCTTAGCGCATCATGGAAGCATGTAGATTGCATCAAAATATGATTTAGGGTAACTAGTTATACTAGTTGCATCCTGTAACAGAATTTAAAAAAATTAATTAGATGAAACCATATGATATAAGAACACTTCTCAAATCATTTCATCAAGATCACAAACGAGTCAAATGATTACCTTTTGAAGCGTGGTTGCGATCGCGTGTCTCTAAGCGAAGAGACCTCCGGTCTCAAGTCCGATCCACGATGGATGCACTTGCGGGCGCATGGATGAGATGCGCGCTTCTCATAATTCAAGTTGAAGATCCGAGTACGGATCTCCTGATTTTGTCCCATGAAATCGATAGCCTTTCTCACGAGCAAGATGCATAGAAGAAGGCAGAAATCCACTAGCAGTCGATCCGATAGCTCAATAGTGACACGACGACTGAGAGGGTCTCTAGGTCAATATGGTGGATGACCACAATATTTAGAGAGAGAGGGTGTGTATGATAATAGAGAGAAATTTGTTGCTCTTGAAAATTAGTGTATAGAAAAAGCTAGGTCTAGCCTTTCTTTTATAATAAATTGGATGTCCATGGATCTCAATCCTTGTGCACACGTAATCAATGGTGTAGATTAATTTGTGATTTCAATCAATGACCATGATTTTGTTGCATAAATTTGCAACAACAAATTATTTTAAAATAAAATAATTATATCGAATAGTCATCAATGTATATTAATTTGAATTAAGTCAATTAACATGTGAAATGAATGGAAAGAGAGCAAGCCTCCTTCCTTTCATATAGTGGATAACCACATTTAAATAGGACTCAATGGTGGTCATCCACCCTCTATAAAGGGAAGGTGGCTTTCTCATTCCAATTGTGTGAGATCTCAGATCTCAACAAATATTACTAATGTGCAACAAATTTTGTTGCATAATTATTCACCAAAATAATTCCAAATTATTTTGTGTTAATTTCAATCATGCCATTAAAAATTATTGATCATATTCATACATCCAATGTAAAATGTAAATTGCATTTATAATTAATTGTATAATGTGAATCCAATTCACATGAACATTTAATCTGTAAATACTATTCACAATTAAATCTCTCCAACATATTATAAATCACATTTATAACATTTATTATTATGGGTAGTGATATCCACATTAATGATATATTTGATAATTAAATCATATTTAATTATCTTAGATAACTATTATCATGTGTCCAAATAATATGATTCACATTCGTATTATTCATGATAATTGAATCACAATTATTCATAAATTCCTTGTGTTCAGATACTTTATCAACAATAGAATTATTCTTGAACTCTTTCAAGAATAATGTGCTTTCTCTGTAGATACTTGGAAATAAGGACATGGCCATTGTACATTCCATGTATAGTGATTTGGATATTGAGATCATATCTCAAATCCATACCTTAAGGACCTCAAAGATATTTGATTAAATCAAACTGTAAATCTAATCTTCTCATTGCCTCTGAATCACATTCAGATCATGTCCAACATTTGGACTAATATTGGATTACGAATCTACTGAGAGGAGTCACTAAAATCCAATATGTTTCATCACTCCCTTGGAATGGAAGTGTCATGGTTATACAATCATTTACGACCACATCACTCTTGAGTATTCATAATACCCTTACATCCTACATATTGGAAGACCTAGAATAAACCCGAAGTTTTAGATCATATTTAAACTGTCTCCTTCAAGGTTTTATCATCAAGTTTCTCATTAGGTCATTGGGAGTTAGTATCGATCATATGTTTTCCAAAAGCATATATCATACATAAAAATTCTTGTCTTGATTTCAGAGCAAGATGACCATGCATGGATTTTGATTGGTCCCAATACCTCATGAGTGATCTACCTAATGTACATACTTAGACATATAGTAATACATTTGTCTCCGTTCAGAGGATGCATGCCTATATCATGACAGCATACGACATAGGTCTTGGTTATCTCGATCTTGTTAAGTCAACTCTTTGACCTAAATTATTTGAAACCTCCGAATTTCCATTCCTATGCAGAGGTCCTGCATCAATAGGTTGGTCAGATATCAAACGTTAGAGAGGGATTGACATCTCGTTCTCAGAATACAAATCCTTTCTTCACAGTCATTTGATCGTGCTTGATGAGTACTCAATATAACTCTTTAGATATCATCCAAGGACCGACCTTTATGATTCAACCAATGAATCAACAGTTGTATGATTATTAAGATGGCCATGGTACATAACCCTAATTTTACTAAAGGTCCTTATAAGTGCATTCATTCATTGATTTAATCTTATACAAGAAGTGAAATAAATACATAACCTTTATTGATATATAATATTATAATAACATTTGTTATAGGATGGTCCTCCCCGGACTTACATGGCTAGCAGATGGTCCCTTTGATTGGGGTGTTAATAGAACCGTACCTAGGCATCAAGGAGGCTCACCTTGTGTTCTTAACTAATCAACTACATGAAAATTTCACCTTAAAACTAAAAAGATAAATGGCTAGACCTTTGTGGCATTCATTGTGTTTAGTAGGTGAATTTGGGGTTTGCTTTGTGTATTATTTTGTGTGCATACAAAGGTAGCTCTCTTCGTGCCTTTTTAAATCACTCTCGACTTAATACATGCTCTCATTTTCATCCTCTTGACATTAAAGATGAAGGACTAGAGATATTTTTGTTTAGACTTTACAAACCTCTCATTGAACTCTCATTCACTCAATCTTCATGGGTCCACAATTAATCTCTTTTTAGACCTCCTTCGACCCACGATGACCCTCTTCTTAGGAACGTGCCAGATGAATTCTTAGGGTTCAATCGATTATTTACCAATCCCCTTTTCTCATACCAAACCAAGTAAAAAAACTTTCCTAGGTAGTTCAAGATCTTCTTCTTCTCTTAAGAATTACGCAATTCATTTTTTCTTTGACAATGAAGAAGACAAAGAAGAGATGCCTCTAAAGAAGAGTTTCGATGATAAAGAAGATGATAACAATGATGATATAATTAAATATGTCCTTGCAAGGTTGACTTATCAGAAGAGCGGAATGGAAGAATACAAGCACAAATGGAATAGTTGGAAGCGTGGGAGTAGAATCTCAAACAATGCGGGATGCTTATAGTCATGGGGTAGGTCGAACCAATAACTAGATCTGACTCCCTATCAGAGAAGAGAATATTGATCTAAAGCCTCAGTTTCTTTCATTGCTGCCCATGTTCTGTAGCAATCCTACAAAGGAACCATTCACCTTCCTACGAGAGTTTGAACTGGTCTGCCAAATTTTGAATCATCCTAGGATGATGCAAGCTTATATTAGATTATGAGCCTTTCCCATGCCGTAGCATATATGGCCTAGTATTGATTGACGAACCTAAGAAGGGAGGTGACCACATGGGAAGTACAAAAGACATGTTCTTAAAAAAGTTCTATCCACTTAGAAAGACTAATCAGATGTGGTCTCTAATCATGAGCTTCACCCAATTATCTCAAGAGCCATTTCACGAGGTTTGGGAGAGGTTCAAGTATATGCTACAAAGATGCCATTGTCACGAGTTGTCCCAAACCATGTTAGTGTTGAGTTTCTTTGGTGGGATTATCCTCAAATTGCAAGGCCAAGTGAATGTGTCATGTGAAGGAAATTATTTAAATTGAGATATCGATGCCATTTGCATAGTTTTCGAGGAGATGGCTGAGAGCAACCAGACAAGTAGCCATGAGAAGATCACCACTACCACCATGTTTTCATAAAGAGGTGGCCAGGACTGATCTTACATGAGACATACATTCTGATTTAAGAGTATTCAATGAGAAGCACATGAAAGTTATCAGATCGAGAAGAAAGCAGGGGAGTTGCACAAGTTGATAGAACTGGAGAGTCTCAAGAAACTTCCTTAGTGATGAGCGAGATAGTGGAGAAGGTAGTTAACCATCAGGTCTCCAAACCCTTAGCACCGTCTGTTCTAGTGTACCAGATGCATCATGTTCACGAGCAACCTTATGGGGAGTCGTAGATCAGTTTAATGGAGGATACTTCTTCGGGATATCAATACTAGAGCCAAAGTAGCAAACCATCTTCTAAGATAGTTATAGTAGACTCACCTCATGTGTATGAAGTGAGTGGGTTATTCTATAGTTAGTACCCACTAACTAAAGTCTAGCGCATCACGGAAGCATGAAGATCACATCACATGTGATCAAGAGCGACTAGTCATACTAGTTTCTCAGGGCATCCGAATTTAAATTTTTTTAAATAGATTAAATCACATGATATGAGAACACTTCTCATATCATTTCATCAAGATCATATACAAGTCTCTAAGAGAAGAGACCTCCAGTCTCAAGTTTGATCTGATAAGGGATGCACTTGTGGGCATGTGGATGGACGCATGCTTCTCGCAATCTGAGTTAAAGATCAGAGCATGGAGTCTCGTGATTTTGTCGCACAAAATCGATGGCCTTCCTCACGAGCAAGATGCACTGAAGAAGCTGAAGATCCACGAGCAGTCGATCCGATTGAACAATGGCGTCACGATGACTACAAGGCTCTCTAGGTCAATATGGAGGACGATCACTATATTGAGGGAGGGGGGGGGGTTTGAGAATAGAGAGAGTTATTTCTCTTGCAATTTTTGTAAAGAAAGAGAAAATACTTGTCTTTCTTTTATAACAAATTCGATGGTCATGGATCTCAATCCATGTGCACACAATAATCAATGGTATCAATTCTTTTGTGCTTTCAATCAATGGCCATAATTTTGTTGCATAAATTTGCAACAACAAATAATCAATTTAAAATAAATTAAATATGTTGCAAATAATCTTCAACATACTTAATTTAATTGAAATCAATTTCATGTGGAAATAAAGGAAAGAGGACAAGGTTCCTTCTCTTAATAGAGTGGATGACCGTACAAGGAGTAGGACTCGATGGTCGTCCACCCTCTTAAAGAGGAAGGTGGCTCTCTTCTTCCTTAATTGAGAGATCTCATATCTCTCCAAACATTCCACATGTGAAACAACTTTTGTTGCAAAATTATTCACTATATATTTCTAAATTATTTTGTGATCATTTCAATCATGCCATTAATAATTATGAATCATATTCATACATCCAATATAAAATATAAATTACATATGCAATTAATTGTTCAATGTGAATCCAATTCACATTAACATTTAATTCATAAATATTATTTACAATTAAATCTCTCCAACATATTATTAATTACTTTTATAATATTTATGATTATTATGGATAATGATGTCCACACTAATCATACCCTTGATAATTAAGTCATATTTAGTTATCTTGGATGACTATTCTCATGTGCCCAAATAATATGAATCATATTCATATTATTCATGATAATTAAATCATATTTAATCATCAATTTCCCAATGCTAAGATATATATTATCAACAATGGAATTAATCTCGAACTCTTTTAATAATAATATACTTTCTTCACGGATACTTGGAGATAAGGACATGATGATTTTACATTCCATGTATAGTGTCTTGGATTGAGATATCTCAATTACAAATCTCAGGGACCTCTCAAAGATGTTACATTAAATTAAACTATGAATCTAATCTTGTCATTAATCTAATCTTGTCATTGCATTGGAATCACATTTACATTAATGTCAAACATTTGGACGAAGATTGGGTTACTAATCTACTGAGAGGAGTCACTAAAATCCAAAATTGTTTCATCACTCCCTCGGAATGGAAGTATCATGGTTATACAATTGTTTACGATTACATCATCCTCGAGTATTCCTAATACACGTACATCCTGCATATCGAAAGTCCTAGAATAAACTCAAAGTTTTAGATCATATTTGGACTGTCTTCTTCATGATTTTGTCATTAAGTTTCTCATTTGATTATTGAGAGTTTGTATCGATCGTATACTTTCCAAAAGTATATATCATACCAATAAATTCGGTCAATCTTTTAAAGTGAGACGACTGTATACAGAATTTGATCGTAATATCTCATGAGTGAGCTCATGTCTTCCAGATCAGTAATGAACCTGTATGATCCCTTTGAGAGATAGTATTACTCACTGATCCTCGTATACACACCAACTCGCTGATGTATAGACCTTGATTAGGTCATCAACCTAATGGTATGCCTAATGTACATACTTAAACATATAGTAATACATGTGTCTCCGATTATAGGATGCATGGATATTGTTAGCCATGTGAACCCAAGGCGAATCATTCCTACAATAAATGTCATTATAGTGTTCGATTATCAATAAAAGTTATCGGTTATTTCACTCCCTATCTGAGATTAAATGAATGAATGCACTATAAGGTCCCTCAGTACAATTAGGGTTATGTACCATGGCTAACTTGATAATCATATAGCTGTTGATTCAACTATTGAACCATAGAGGCTAGTGCTTGGATAAATATCTAAAGAGTTACATTGAGGACTCATCAAGTACCATCAAATGATTATTAAGAGATGATCTCCAGCATGAGTAGGAGATGACAATCCCTTCTCTTTTGGATGATATCTGACCGACCTCTTGATGCAGGCCCTTTGCATGAGAATAGAGATTCGGAGGTGTCAAATTAGTTAGGTCAAAGAGTGACTTAATAAGATCGATATAACCAAGTCCTATATCAAATACTGTCACGATATAGGCATGCATCCTCTGACCAGAGACATATGTATTGCTATGTTTCTGAGTATGTACATTTGGTAGATCTATAGGTTGATGACCTAATCAAGGTCTATACACCGGCGAGCTGGTGTGCATATAAGGGCATATGAGTAATACGATCTCTCAAAGGATCATACAGATTCACTTGTGAATCAGAAGATGTGAATTCACTCATGAGGTATTGGGATTGATCAAATTACATGCATGGTCGTCTTGATTTGGAAGCATGACAAGAATTTGTAGGTATGATATATGCTTTCGGAAAGCATATGATCGATATCGACTCCCAATGACTGAATGAGAAAATTGATAATAGAACCCTGAAGATGATAGTGAAAAATAATCTATATTTTCAGGTTTATTATATCTCTTCTAGTATGCAGGATGTGCAGGTATTGGGAATACCTGATGGTGACGTGATCATAAAAGATTGTATAACCAAGATGCATCCATTCCGAGGGAGTGATGAAACATGTCCGGATCTTAGTAACTCCTCTTAGTAGAGAAGTGATCTGATCTTGGACCAAATGTTGGACATTAATCTGAATGTAATTCAGATGCAATGAGAAGATTAGATTTACGGTCTTGATTTAATCAAGCATCCATGAGAGGTCCATGGGATCTGAATTTGAGATGTGATCTCAATATCCAAGTCACTACACTTGGAACACACAATTGCCCCGTCCTTGTCTTCGAGTATCGCGGAGAGAGTGCATTATTCTTGAAAGAGTTCAAGAATAATTCCATTGTTGAATTATATCTAAGAATTGAGAAATTGATAATTAAATGTGATTTAATTATCATGAATAATGTCAATTTGATTCATATTATTTAGATGCATGAGAATGATGATCCAATATAATTAAATATGATTTAATTATGATGGATAAGAATAATGTGGATAACATTATCCAAATTATTTGTATATATTGTAAATGTGGTTTATAATATATTAGAGAGAGCTAATTGTAATTTATATTGTTGATTAATTGTTGATGTGAATTGGATTCACATTGGACAATTAATTGAAAATGTAATTTACATTTTATTTTGGGTTGTGAATGTGATTCACAAATTTCCAATGGCATGATTTTAATGTTCACAAAATAATTACGAGTTATTTTTGTAAGATAATTTACAACAAATGTTGTTGTAAAATATTGGATATTTTTATGGGTTAATGTAATCTCATGGAATGAGATGGAGATTGCCACCTTCCATCTAAAGGTGGTGGATGGCCACCAAATCCTAATTGGAGTGGGTGGTCATCCCCTCCTTTTATGGCAGGAGGTTAATCTCCTTCTCAATTATCTCCAAGGATAATTTATTTAATTTGAATTTAATTTATATTAATTATTCAATATATATTTAATTTAATTTTATTTAATTAACCGTTGTTGTATTTTTACAACAAAATCATGGCCATTGAAAGAAACACAAATCAATCTCATCCATTGATTTTGTGTTGTCCATGGATTGAGATCCATGGACTCCCAAATTACTATATAAGAAGAGGCACCCCTTTCTCTTCTTTTACAACAACTATTGCTCTATCTCTCTCTCATTCTCAAGCCACAAGCCACCCTCCTTTATCTCCCCATCTTGAGTGTCCGTCCACTCAAACCCTTGAGAGAAGGTCGCCGCTATCGTCGCATCGCCGTTGTGTTGCTGCATTGACTACTTGTGAATCTCTGTCTTCTTTGGTACACCTAACTCGTGAAGAAAATATTTGATTTCATGAGACAAGATTAGGAGACTCACCGCTTGGATCAACAACTCGGATTGCGAGAAGTACGCAATCCATCTCTGCGCTCGCAAGCGTCTCCTCCGACAGATTAGACTTGAGACAAGAGGTCTCTTCTCTTAGATACTCGATCACAACCATGCTACAATATTATTCCTTTATCTAGTATGTGTTTTAGATGAAACGATCTGATAAGTGTTCTTAGATCATGTGGTTTCATCGTTTAAAAAATTTTAAATTCCGCTGCATTAAGCAACTAGTGTGACTAGTCGCTCTCGATCGTATATGATGTGATCCTCACGCTTCTGTGATGTGCTTAAGGATACTTCCATATCCTTCAATTGGTATCAGAGCTAGGTTAGGTCTTGGATATGATCCAACACCCTATGCAATCATGGTTCATGTTTTGGATGCACAGGAATCATTGTTTTTTGCTTTGGATGCAAGATTCGAATCGATTTTTGATGAAATAAAACCAGTTGTTTGTGCACTATTTGGATTTTTTTGGTTAATAAAATGTATTAAGAATGTCTTAATATGTCCCCAAAAAAGTGTCCTTTAATTGGTTCTAAAAGTGCATGAAAGTGATTTGAATAGATCCCGCCATAAAACTGGTTTTGCATGTATTTAGGGATCTGTAACACAATTAATGTTGCTTACTGCTTTCCCATCATGAAACATGAAATATACAGTTGAATTAAATAGAGAATCAAACCGTCAAACTGCATTATTTCGTGCGATTCCAACTCTATTTGCCCTAGATATTCTATGTTTAGTGGAGATCAGTCGGATGATGATTGGATCATCCTGATCTCTTTCTTATTTTGTTTGTCATTCAATGTCAATCAAGGAAATTGAGAATTTGCCATGATTAATTGATTATTAATATTTTTTATGGAAATAATTGATTACACATCACTCATCATTGAATGAGTATTTCATGAAAACCCTAGTTTATCGTACAATAGTTGTAGGACAATCTCTACATGCAAAACTTGGTTACTTGAATAGGATTGGGGATTTGTTTAGAAAATCTACTTATAATACTAATCAAAATAATTTTGATATATATTATATGGTAGAACTTTGGTTGAAAGACTGATTATCATCTCAAATACAAAATGATCAAATCCTATTATCCTAACCTGAGGCGGATAGGGTGTCTAGTTGGGGAGGATTGGGGTAGCAGGTTGCTCCATGAGCGGTCTGTCCCACTCCCGTCAGAACTGGCCATGACAATGGGTAAGGAAACGATAATGCTTGAAGCGATCATGATATATTTTTCTAATTATAAAATTTGAATAATACATTTTTTAAGATTATATCATCCTTCAAGTAATAATCAAGTTTATTGGTTAATTAAATTGGATTGATGATTAATTTAATATGATTAAATTAATTATCCAATTAGAACAGTCTATTGTTAATAGAGTTGTATTTCCCTGAGAGGAATCAATTATATGAATATGATACATAATAATTAATTGAAATTTGAATATGGGGTGGAGGATCACATAAGTGACATCCATGGTCTCCCGTCAAGATGAAGGGTTCCATCATCAGGGATTGCATGTAGGAGACGTTTGTCCAAAGTGACAACTCCTGCATACAAGCACATCTGGATTGGGCTCTTTGCTTCTTGAAAGAGTAAGGCCGTATGTGCAGTGACCCTAATATCGGTTCCTCATATTATAGGGATGATATTAGATTGCACATAGCGAGTGTTATTCCTGTTGATGGTTGGTTCAATTAATAACGTGTCAACATTACCTTAGGGGTGGTGGGCCTGAGTGTTAAAGACCAAATTGGGAATGCAAGTAAGGCTTGCAAGGCGGAATGTGTTCCCGCTTCTTTTTACCTGGATTAAATAGTTTCTCATATTATTGGGATGTAACTAAGGTAGAAAGGGAGATCTTAGTTCATTCTAGAGATATATTGGTAAGTATATCGCTTACATTGAAGGTGATTAAGGGAATGGACTTTCAAAGTTAAAGAATGCAAGACTAATTTGATTAAAAATCCATGATCAAAGAATTTCCATTGTGCGTTCTTAACTTCATAAAATGAAGTCCATGAACCCTCTCAGCAGGCTCCTGGAGGTCAATTAGTTGACTAGACCAAATTACTCAGATTGGATCCGTAATTTGGATCTTGTCCTTTCTGTGGAATGCATCTCTTATGTGTTATCTAAGGACAAGTATGCAGACCTCTGACACCGGAAGAAATTAAATTTAACAAAAAACATTATGAAAATTATACATTGGCAGAGGTGTTATATTGTGGGTTCGTTGTCCAATGTGCTTCAGAAGCAACATATGGTCATGAACACTTGCTAAGACAATATGTTGAATCTGAGAGAAATGTTCCGTGATGTAAATTACACACATCGTTATAATATCATGAAAGAACTTATTCACTGCAAGATGCAGGAAGGGTCTTCTGGAAGAGATCATGTGCTCAAAATGTTTGGGTACCTTTCTGTTGACACGAGATCTTGATGAATCAGATAAATTAATGATAAATATGTCGTTGCTATCCCCAAAAATCTCGCGACAAACAAACAATATTTTTTTGCTACTTATTAACCTGTATAGCGGACATGGTCGAACTCAGGGAGGCTACAAATTCCGAGTGTTATTAAATAATCGAAAATCAACTAAGAGAAAAATAGGAATCTCAAAGGATAACTATCCTTGGTTTTTTGTGATTTCTTTTATCTTTTTAATTTTTTAATATTTTTTTATTTCTAATTAATTTTTTTCTGATTTTCAAATTTTTAGTGATTTTGTTTTTGCAATTTTTTTTATTTTCAAAAATGACACAAAGCAATATTCACAAGATCAAAAATACGCACACCAACTCTTTTTTGTAATTTTTCAATTTATAAAAAATGCTTAGAAAAATCCAGAGAAAATATTTTTGGGTATTGAAAGTTTTGAAATGGTTTTGGAAATTTTTGTGAAATTTTCAGATGTTTTTCTATTTTTTAAAATCAAACAGTGAGATAATGCGAAATTGGGCACAACCGAGAGTAATTTGCAACTTAAAAATATTTTAAGTACTCAAAACTCCTGGGAATTATTTTTACGACAAAATAGAAGCAATTATCTACAAACAGGAACTGAAATCACTTTTTGGATTTTTGTAGAATTGTTTATGATTTTTTTATAAGATTTTTAGTATTTTTCATTTTTGGCTTTTATAAAGAGTTAAGGCACAGAAATTTGATAGAAGTTAAATGACACTAAAATACACCTATAGTAATTTTTTTGGAATTTTTAGACTAATTTTTGAATTTTTACGTATTTTTGAATTTCAGAAAGCTAAACATGATATTTTTTAATAATAATAAATGAAGAGAAAATGCAATGGAAATTTTATACAATGTAGATGCACACTACAGAAGTCTAAGTAATTTTTTTGGACTAATAAAAATATTTATTTCAATAGAATGATCATGCAAATTCAAGAGTCTGTATAACTGGGACAGAAATGCAATAGTCAATGTTTTTGCATTAAAAAAGTAAACAAAATAAATGCTGAGTAAAGTTGTAGTTTACCCACAGTAGAGACGTGCTATGCACGTGATGTGCTTGGAGCAGAGGGATCTCTTTGCAATTCTTGAAAAGTCTAGGGCGTGGATGTAAGTTCCCTCATTTTAAGCTTCTGACAAGGGTGCTTCTGCAAATTTAAGAACTTCCTAGAGCGAGATTGATATTAGACCAATTTAATAATGCCCTAGTGTTCTCCTTTGTTTCCAAGCAAAAGGCGTGGTTGATGGTCCCAAGGGACGACGGTGGTGGCAGAGGACGGCAGCCCTACTGGCGTCTTCTTTTTTTTATATTTTTTTGTAATTTTGATTTCTTTTATAAATAGTGAATGAACACAGTAAAAAATCTTTTTTTTTTATTTTTTTGTAAATATGAAATATAGGAATTAAAAGCCGAAGATAAGAAATGTTTTTTTATTTTTATTTTTATTGTTTTTTTATTTTTTAGATTATCCTGCAAAACAAATGTTAAAGATAAAGAAAATAAATGATTTTTTGTTATTTTTTTATTTATTTACAACTCAAAAAAATTAATGAGGATCCGACAGAAATGAAAGGAATCGAATCCGATTCTCTGACCACCATCTGTGGTTGGAGTTGGTAGATCGTGGGAGGTAGAAATTGAATGCGGAGAGATCAAGAATGTGGGATGAAAAATCGAGTCGAAGCGGATCAAATCGTCATGAAATTAATGATCTAAATAAATAAAAAAATGACGACGAAATAAAAGTGCATGAAATAAAACTACGATTAACCTAGATAAAAAATAAGAAAAATGTGGATCTCACCTTAAGAGCGGAAATGGACCGTGATCGCCTCGACAAAGGCCGACTCGCTGTCACCGGACGGCTCAGAGGCTAGGCACTTTTCTTGATAAAATTTTCTCTCGGAGATCGGGCTCGTCTCTCTAAAGATTGATATAGTTGGAATGTGGGGGAAGGAGCCATATAAATAGAAAAGATAGAGATGAAATTTGAGTTTTTGAATTGTTTGGTGGAAGAGATAAGATAGATGAAATTTGTAATGAGATAAAGTAAAAGAGATAAAACTATTTACAAAATTATCTATTTTTTTTGAATTTTCGTCACTTTATTTATTTGAATTAAAAATGTTAAATTTTTATTTTTTATGGTGCTTAATTAAAAATAGCAACTATATACATATACTATATACATATATGGCATTATATATAAGGGTAAATGAGGAAATTAGCTTCTTCTTTTTTTCTTTTTTAATTAATTTTATTTTTTTAAATAATTAGTAAAAATATTTACAAATATATACAAATATAATATGTACAAAATACATGGGAAAATTGCACAAACCACCCCAGAATTCCAACGTTTTACTCGTAACTCCAAAAATTATGAAATCATAGCCATTTTAAAGATAATTTAATTTAGAATCTAATGGAAGTGAGATTAGTTCAATTTGAGTTCATATAGAGTCAGAATTGGTCTTTCAATTAGTGCTTAGTGGCTTTTTCCAAGTGTGGTTGCTTTTATTCTGTAAATGATTTAATTGTGCAATTATTTTTCAATTAAAAGACATTTTTATTTACAACTCTGGTTTTGAAAGTTATTTAATTTGAGGTCAATTAAGGCATAAATAAATTAGTGTCAGTTTAATACATATATACACAAAACATATTTTTTTGGATTTTCTAATTGAGAACCCTATCTCCCCCTACTTTATTATAACATCCCTAAATTTTAAGGACCAAGTAAGTTAAAGATGATGAATTATTAGTGAACTTGATTGGGCTTTGAATGCTGAGAATTTAATTGTGATTAAGTATGAAAAATTGAGATGCCATTAGTGGCAAATCGTGAAATTGTGGCTAGATGTGATTAAGTGGCTAAAGTAATGTGATTACTATTCATAGGTGGGCCTTATGTGCAAATTAGAAGACTTGTGTGGGTTTATGTTGCAATTTGCCCAAGACTATATACTCCCACCCCCTTCTAATTTCGCCCATGAGCTTCCCCTCCTCTTTGCTTCTTCTCCTTGAGAGCTTGGAGCTCATCCATGGCCAAAACCTTTATGTTCCTCCACCTTCTTTCTAAGATTACCACCTCATTTCTCCACCAAATTTGAAGCTCAATAGCTCAAATCAAAGCTGTGGAAGAGAGGAATGTGGATAAAGTGTTGCATGTAAGATCAAAGGCCAAAGAAGAGGAGAAATCAAGCCTTGAAGCTCAAGTGGTGGACTATTCTACACTTGTTCTTGGAGTGTTCTTACTCAAGCTTTTGAAGCTTGAGTTTGAGGTACAAATCATACCCCTCTTTGCTGCCATTAAGATAGAATTTTCTCCACTCTATGAGCCTAGTGTTGAGCTGCTATATCAAGGATTTGATTGTGATTCTTGTTGGGTTTTGTTTTGGTATTTGGAATGGTTTGATGAATGATTTTTGAGAATTTTCAGATCTGGTTTTGCATGAGAAATCCGAGTTCTTGGTTTGATTTGGGAGAGTTTCTTGAGCTCTTTTGGTGGCTTTTGGTTGCTGTTAGACCCTCCATCATGTTGGCATTAGATCCATGTGAAAAATTCGAATTTCTATGATGATTTTAGGGGTTTATGGCTGCTGTTCATATGGACCTGCAAAAAAGTTCAGATCTGTGTTCTTGTATTTTACATGTGTTGATGCATGATTTTATATGATATACGGGCCATTTTCGAGTATCCTTACTTGTTGATATATACTCTTTTGTATTAAACTTCAGCCCATGGAGTTGTTTTAGAAAAATAAGGAGCTTTGAGGAGTTATTGACTACCTATATCATACTTGTCACTGAATGTCCAGATCTATCCATGCACTTTAAACTAGTGTTTTAGGATGCATTTGGGGAGTTTCTTCATGTTTCCTTAAGTGAAATTACTTGTTGATATATACTCTTTCATATTAACCTTTAGTCCATGGAGATGTTTTAGAAAAATAAGGAGTTTAAGGAGTTATTGACTACCTATATCATACTTGTCACTGAATGTCCAGATCTGTCCATGCACTTTAAATTAGAGTTTTAGGATGCATTTTGGAAGTTTCTTCATGTTTACTTAAGTGAAATTACTTGTTGATATATACTCTTTCATATTAACCTTCAGTCCATGGAGTTGTTTTAGAAAAATAAGGAGTTTTGAGAAGTTATTGACTACCTATATCATACTTGTCACTGAATGTCCAGATCTGTCCATGCATTTTAAATTAGAGTTTTAGGATGCATTTGGGAGGTTTCTTCATGTTTCCTTGAGTGAAATTACTTGTTTATATATACTCTTTCATATTAACCTTCAGTCCATGGAGTTGTTTTAGAAAAATAAGGAGTTTGAGGAGTTATTGACTACCTATATCAAACTGTCACTGAATGTTCAGATTTGAGATTGTTGCTTAGAGGTGGGTTTGAAACACCTATTATGAAATTTAAAGATTTGGGGATGACCTTAAGGATACATACATATATATATATATATATGTAGTACCATACAGGAAAACAAGACTATATGAACTTTCCATGAAGCAAGTCTTCCTCTAAGAGTAGCCTGATCCTTGTAGATGTTTGTGAATCTTATGGGGGCGTAGGAAAGGAAGACGTTTTCCGTTAAGATAGCCAAGATCATAAGATAGATGTTCTTCAGTAGGAATTTAGAGAGAGACTATCGTAACAGGTCAGTATCCTTGACCTAGGATCAGTTGAGGTTTGTACAGAACAAGTTCGGGTCTGGGACTGACAGCTTGTGAATGGGAAATAAATCAAAGAGACCTTAGACACTTAGGGTGAAACATGAAAATAACAGAAATGGCGATGTCACATTTGGCCAGTCATGGAGTTTTATACTCCGACTGTGCGAGGGCGTGGTGACCCTCACCTGAGCAGGAGATGAGGTCGCTCAGGCTTGGGTAGCGGACACTGAGCATGGGTCTAGGATCCCAGTCTTTTTCATGTGTTTTCTTCGAGCCGGCTCGGTTTTTACGCTTCGTTGGGATCCACGAGTTGTCTAGACCACTCCGCTGACCCGTTGGTTTTTTCTTTGAGAGCCTAGGTTGGGGGCTCTCTGCAGTTAGTTACGAGCTCGTCTGGTTTTTCTTAGCTCTTCTCCTCCGGGAGTTGAGCAACGAGAGAGGAAGTTGGGTCCGACATGCTTACCCTCTTCTCTTTCCTGCCTCTAGTGGCGTAGTAGTCGTACTACCACTGCCTTTCCCTTGGACCACACTTCCACTAAGATTGGCAAGAGCAGACGAATCCCTTCGGGGGTTTCCTCACCGCTGAAATCATTACCTTTCCGCAAGGCTGGTGTCTTGGTGATGGGGTAGTGATCGATAGACATGTGACAGATCACCAATTGACCAGTTAAGTTATAAATTCCATCAGTAGACATTGATGTTCATAATTACCTTTCCGCTAGGCTGGTGTCCTGGTGATGGGGTAGTGGTTAGTAGACACTAAGGACTTAATTACCTTTCCGCCAGACTGGCGTCCTGGTGATGTGGTAATGATTAGTAGACACTGAGAATTTAATTACCTTTCCGCCAGGCTGGTGTCCTGGTGATGGGGTAGTGACCAGTAGACATTGATGACCCTTTACTTACCTTTCCGCCTGGCTGTGACCTCGTGATGGGGTAAGAGATGGGTGACTTTTCCGCTAGGAGACTAGTGATAACAGTTCCGTTAGTAGAGGCTAGCGAGGGTTGGGTGTTGAGAGAGTTGTGAGTACATTTCCTCTTATACACCTTCGTGAACGAGCTATCACACGTGTCGACCGAGGATCAATGGGAATTGAGAGAACAAGCTAGAAGGAGTGTTGGGAACTTAGTTAGATGCAAGACACCATCGCATGCCTACGGAGGCACCCCAACCCTGAGGCGTACACCATACCTCAGAGTCATAGTGTGAGGTTCAACATGGACTTTGAAGTCCTACCCGGATATCGAGGTACTAACCGAACCAAGACCACATACTTACTTCTAGGCTTGAGTTGTTGTGTACTAGTTCCATTGATCGAGGGAGACACGGTGTAGTAGTGAGCGAGAGGGTGTTCTTCTTGTTAGTCATCCGAAAGCAAGTAAATAGCTTAAAAAGAATCAATTAACCCACTTTTACTTGCTAGTTTCTCTTTTGTCCACTACAATTACCTTACCGTTTCTCTAGCTGTTCTAGTCTTTTCTTACTACTTTCCTTAGTAGAACTGTGTAGAATTTGTACTTGACAACTTTGTGACAGATACTTGCTTGTCCTTTTCTACTTGTAGCAGGCAAGGGTCCGGCGACCGAGTAGTCAACATAGTTTGGGCTGCTGTTGTTTCTTTTTGGTGCCACACTTTCAGAGCAGGTATATTCTTTTGGAGCTCATTAGGCAGTTGTTGGTTGTGTTCTCCTCTGTATCCTCACTTTTGGGATATATGCATGTATATTGAATGTTGTGGAACTTCAGCATGTTATATGAATGAAATGAAAATGAATGGATATCTTTGTTGCTCAGTTCTGGTGCACTACTTACTTCTGCTTTTAGTTTTCTTGTGGTTGCTTGATTAGGCAAAATAAATCCTGTGAATGTCATGTTTTAAAAGCGAAAAATTTCCCCAGGTTTTCATAACAATGGATTAACTCTAAGCTAGTTAAGTAGGCGAATGACGTGTTTGACGGGTAACCTAAGGTCCTCGGGAGGAGGTCGTTTCAGGTTTGGTATCGGAGCAAGGTTACCCTGATACACGCGTTCGCATAACTTAATAGCTTGAGTTTCGAATAGCGAGAGTCTTCTGACTTCTCGTGAAGCCTAATGGGAAATTTTTGACATTCATAAGATTTATGTAACCACAAGTCACCAGAACATTTCATTCATATAAGTATCCCAAGAGGAGAAATAGTACAACTGATTATTTCTTAAAAGTGTGCTTAACTATGCTATGATACGATACATGGAGGATTAGCATGGCACCACGAGTAGCTCGTGATCAGCCAGGAGAGATGGCGCAGGTGTTAGCTGCACTCGCTGATCTGCGATAGAGACAGGACCAGATACTTGCCCAACAGACTAAGTTGGCTGAGCGCCAGACTAAGATGGAGCTGAGGATGGAGGAGCTGTCCGACTCCTCATACCACCCATCCAGGGATGAGTCCGCTAGAGCTGAGCATCTATTCTCTGAGGAGATTCACCAGCATCCTTGGGATTCAGGAGCCGACAGAGCTGAGGCAGGCCAAGGGCCTGTAGCAGGAGTAGAGGTCACAAGGTTTGTTCTTACTACTGCACCGAGACACCATGATGTCTTCACATCCTACTAGAGAGCTGGAGTACCCAGGTTCTAGGGCACGAGTACGTCTGACGAGGCTGAGCAGTGGCTCAGGGACGGTGATGAAGGTATTCAGAATGATTCAGGCACCACCAGAGTCGTGGTTACCCTTTGCGGAGTTCTCACTTACTGGGTTTGTAGAGCGCTGGTGGGAGGCTACAGTGTCTGAGATGGGGTGTGTGCCGACTTGGACAGACTTTGAGACCCACTTCAGAGCCCACTTCTTCTCGGGGAAGTGGAGAGAGACACAATGCAGGTTGTTTGCAGAGCTGAGACATGGCAAGATGACAACACGAGAGTACTTTGTGCGCTACACCGAGTTGTCACGCCACACATCTTCTACAACTGCTTTTCCAGATGAGAATCTGGAGAAGTTTTTCGTGGCATGAGGGAGGACATTCAGGAGAAGTTGGTAGGGCTGAGACTGACTACCATCGCTGAGGTGACTGATGCAGCAGAGCGGATTGAGGATGTCCGCGAGAGACGTTTTGGGAGTACTTTTAGACCGCCACCAGTACCACAGAGGTCATCTGGACCTATTCAGTGGCAGTGCCGACCACAACGGTCAGCACGACACTTTCATTCGACAGGGACGACTTCTTATGGCAGTGTTCGCTCGACCCCCACGACTACTTGGGGAGGAGCACTGGCCAGTAGAGGTTTTGAGGCAGCACAACCATCGAGGTCGTAGAGGTTTGGAGCACAGAGCACGAGATCCGCAGAGAGTGTCGGTCCATCTTCTACGCCGAGCAGGGTGATCTGGTGCTACCAGTGACAACAGGAGGGACATGTCAGGTCCCAATGCCCACAGCTACAGACTCCACCACCTCCACCTCCACCACGTTCGAGAGCTGCTGGGAGGAGCTCCCAGTATAGAGGTCAGTAGAGACCAGCTCAGAGCACAGTAGGATCCAGTGCCGGACCTATGCAACAGGGACATATTCACGCGGTTACAGCTGAGCAGACACGGTCCCACGACCACGGTCGTGAAAGGCATGGTTTCAGTTTCAGGCCATCCTTTTCACGTATTGTTTGATTCTGGTGCTACCCATTTGTTTCTTACTGTGAGGCTTCTAGCCACATTGGGTAGAGTCGCATAGGACGTAGATCCTCCATTTCACATCCGAGGGCCAGGCGGACAGTTGTTTGTGATTTCAGAGATAGTTAGAGGGTTACCAGTGTCCATAGGTGATCACGAGATGACTGCGGACTGCCTTCTACTACAGCTTGTTGAGTTCGACATGATTTTAGGCATGGATTGGTTGTCTACACATCATGCGTTAGTCGATTGTTACAGGAAGACTGTTGTCTTCAGGATCCCCGACTTGACAGAGTTCACTTTTGAGGGGACATTGCAGGACTCCAAGATGGAGTACATTTCAGTGCTGAGAGCACATCGGCTGGTTGATCAGGGATGTGACACTTTTCTGGCCTTTGTTCAGGAGTCTACAGATAGAGAGCCGATGGCTCAAGACATTAGAGTTGTGTTGGAGTATCCCGACGTGTTTCCTGAGGAGTTACCAGGACTACCTCCAGTTAGAGAGATCGAGTTTGAGATCTCTCTACTTCCCGATACGCAACCAATCTCCATGGCTCCGTATCGCATGGAACCCGTAGAGTTGAGAGAGCTGAAGGTGCAGCTACAGGAGTTTCTTGATTTAGGCTTTGTGAGGCCAAGCACTTCACCTTGGGGCGCTCCTGTACTCTTTGTTCGGAAGAAGGATGGAACCATGCGGTTGTTCATTGAATATAGGCAGCTGAACAAGAGGACGATGAAGAACCGTTATCCTCTGTCACGCATTGATGATCTATTTGATCAGCTACAGGGATCTTCAGTGTTTTCGAAGATCGACCTCCGCTCGGGTTACCATCAGTTGAGGATTCGGGAGACAGACATCCCGAAGACAGCCTTTCGGACACGGTATGGCCACTACGAGTTTGTAGTGATGCCATTCGGACTGACGAATGCCCCCACGGCATTCATGGACATGATGCACAGAGTATTCTGTCCTTACTTGGACAATTTTGTTGTGGTGTTCATAGATGATGTGCTGGTTTACTCGAAAAATGAATGGGACCATGAGAACGACTTGAGAGCAGTGCTTGGTACCTTGAGAGAGCATAGACTGTATGCCAAGTTGAGTAAATGTGAGTTTTGGCTACCTCAGGTCTCATTCTTGGGACACGTCATCTCAAGAGCAGGAGTCGCAGTGGACCCTGCGAAGATAGACGCAATGATGTCTTGGGAGCAGCCCAAGACAGTGACACAGATCCGTAGTTTTCTTGGGTTGGCAGGCTATTACAGACGCTTTGTCAGTAACTTTTCGCGGATCGTACTACCCTTGACGTGTTTGACGCAGAAGGGAGTACCTTTTGTTTGGGATAGTTCGTGCGAGCAGGCCTTCAAGACACTGAAGGAGAGACTTACTACAACTCCGATTCTTGCTCTATCGTCAGGTACACAGGACTACGCGGTTTACACAGACGCGTCAGGTGATGGGTTGGGAGCAGTGCTGATGTAGAGGGGGCATGTGATTGCCTATGCTTCGAGACAGTTAAGACCGCATGAGCGGAATTACCCCATGCACGATCTTGAGTTGGCGGCAGTGGTCTTCGCTCTGAAGACCTGGCATCACTACTTGTACGTGGTTAACTTTGAGCTCTTCACAGACCACAAGAGTCTGAAGTACATATTTGATCAGAAGAAGCTTAACATGAGGCAACGCAGATATTTGGAGCTGCTGAAGGACTACGATTGCACGATCTCTTACAATCCCGGTAAGGGAAACGTGGTTGCAGATGCCCTCAGCAGGAGAGCGCACATGGAGGGTACAATGAATTGGCTATACACTTGGGACTTACTTGCAGCACTGACGGATTGGCATCCGCAGGACAATACGTCTTCTCCCATCTCCGTTCCTCCTAGGTACATCAGTCTTTGGGACCGTATAGTGGCAGGTCAGCAGACAGACCCGTGGATTCACGACAGATACATGCGGGCAATGAAAGATGAGTTTGACGACTTTGTTGTCTCAGAGTCGATTCTGTGGAAGGCAGGTCGGGTAGTGGTTCCCAACGATGAAACAACTACGTAGAGACATACTTGACGAGGCGCATTGTTCGCATCTTTCCATTCATCCTGGCAGCACGAAGATGTACCACAATCTTTGCAGACATTTCTGGTGGAACAGGATGAAGAGGGACGTAGCTGGGCATGTCAGCAGGTGTTTGACTTGCCAGATGGTGAAGGTGGAGCACAGACAACCACCTGGTTTACTGCAGCCTCTTCCCATTCCTGAGTGGAAGTGGGAGAGCATTTCGATGGACTTTGTTTCGGGATTGCCAAGGACACCAGGAGGCCACGATTCCATTTGGGTCATTGTTGATAGGTTGACGAAGTCAGCCCATTTTATACCTGTTAGCATGACTTATACACCTTCTCAGTTGGCCAGATTGTACATACAACACATTGTGAGGTTACATGGCATACCTCGAGAAGTAGTGTCTGACAGAGACTCGAGGTTCACTTTCCATTACTGGCAGCAGTTCATGTCAGCTTTACAGACCGAGCTGAAGATGAGTTCAGCGTATCACCCTCAGACGGACGGACATAGTGAGCGTACGATACAGACCTTGGAGGATCTTTTACGCGCCTGTTCTCTAGAGTGGAAGGGATCTTGGAAGGATCATTTACCTCTTGTTGAGTTCACTTACAACAGCCATCATTCGAACATCAACATAGCACCATTCGAGGCTCTTTATGGGCGGAGATGCCTTACGCCAATCAGTTGGCGCGAGGTAGGCGATCATGCATTGTATACCGTGGATCTCTTGGAGGAGACTGCGAGGGTTGTTGACTTGGTGAGGAGGAAGCTCTTGACAACACAGAGTCGCCAGAAGAGCTATGCAGATCGACGACGCCGACTCTTGGAGTTCCAGGTTGGAGACTTTGTGTTCCTACGTGTATCATCTATGAAGGGGATAAAACAGTTTGGTCGTGGCAAGTTGGAGCCACGCTTTGTTGGGCCATTCAAGATACTTTCACGTGTTGGGAAAGTTGCATACATACTGGCACTTCCCCCATGTTTAGCGGCTATACTCGACGTATTCTACGTGTCAAACTTGAGAAAGTACGTGCACAAACCTCGGCACATCATCAGCTGTGAGAGCCTTGACATAGAGCCAGAGTTGACATACGAGGAGGAGCCAGTGCGGATACTTGATTTTGCGGTCAGGAAGCTTCGAAAAAGGAGATTCCCTTGGACAAGATCCTATGGCACCGACAGGGTGTTGAGGAGGCAACATGGGAGACCGAAGCAACGATGCGCGAGAAATACCCGCGACTCTTCTCAGGTGCTTTCTCAGTTTAGTTTATCAATTCTCTGTTTAGCAAACCATTTCACATTTTGGGTAAAAACCTTCTTTGAAGTTTTTATGGGTTAAAAACCTTTTGAGGTTTTTATGGTAGACCGACAAACCCGACTTAGAAGCGGAGTCTCGAGGACGAGACTCTCTTTGAGGTTTTTATGATTATAACATCCCTAAATTTTAAGGACCAATTAAGTCAAAGATGATGAATTATTAGTGAACTTGATTGGGATTTGAATGTTGAGAAGTTAATTGTGATTAAGTATGGGAAATTGATATGTCATTAGTGGCAAATTGTGAAATTGTGGCTAGATGTGATTAAGTGGCTAAAGTAATGTGATTACTATTCATAGGTGGGCCTTATGTGCAAATTAGAAGACTTGTATGGGTTTATTTTGCATTTTTCCCAAGACTATATACTCCCACCCCCTTCTAATTTCGTCCATGAGCTTCTCCTCCTCTTTGCTTCTTCTCCTTGAGAGCTTGGAGCTCATCCATGGCCAAAACCTCCATGTTCCTCCACCTTCTTTCTAAGATTACCACCTCATTTCTCCACCAAATTTGAAGCTCAATAGCTCAAATCAAAGCTGTGGAAGAGAAGAATGTGGATCAAGTGTTGCATGTAAGATCAAAGGCCAAAGAAGAGGATAAATCAAGCTTGAAGCTCAAGTGGTGGACTGTTCTACACTTGTTCTTGGAGTGTTCTTCCTCAACCTTTTGAAGCTTGAGTTTGAGGTACGAATCATACCCCTCTTTGCTGCCATTAAGATAGAATTTTCTCCACTCTATGAGCCTAGTGCTGAGCTGCTATATCAAGGATTTGATTGTGATTCTTGTTGGGTTTTGTTTTGGTATTTGGAATGGTTTGATGAATGATTTTTGGGAATTTTCAGATCTGGTTTTGCATGAGAAATCCGAGTTCTTGGTTTGATTTGGGAGGGTTTCTTGAGCTCTTTTGGTGGCTTTTGGTTGCTGTTAGACCCTCCATCATGTTGGCATTAGATCCATGTGAAAAATTCAAATTTCTATGATGATTTTGGGGGTTTATGGCTGCCGTTCATATGGACCTGCAACAAATTTCAGATCTGTGTTCTTGTGTTTTACATGTGTTGATGCATGATTTTTATATGATATAAGGGCCATTTTGGAGTATCCTTACTTGTTGATATATACTCTTTCGTATTAACCTTCAGTCCATGGAGTTGTTTTAGAAAAATAAGGAGTTTTGAGGAGTTATTGACTACCTATATCATACTTGTCACTGAATGTCCAGATCTATCCATGCACTTTAAACTAGTGTTTTAGGATGTATTAGGGGAGTTTATTCATGTTTCCTTAGGTGAAATATCTTGTTGATATATACTCTTTCATATTAACCTTCAGTCCATGTAGTTTTTTTTAGAAAAATAAGGAGTTTGAGGAGTTATTGACTACCTATATCATACTTGTCACTGAATGTCCAGATCTGTCCATGCACTTTAAATTAGAGTTTTAGGATGCATTTTGGGAGTTTCTTCATGTTTCCTTAAGTGAAATTACTTGTTGATATATACTCTTTCATATTAACCTTCAGTCCATGGAGTTATTTTAGAAAAATAAGGAGTTTTGAGAAGTTATTGACTACCTATATCATACTTGTCACTGAATGTCCAGATCTGTCCATGCATTTTAAATTAGAGTTTTAGGATGCATTTGGAGAGTTTCTTCATGTTTCCTTGAGTGAAATTACTTGTTGATATATATACTCTTTCATATTAACCTTCAGTCCATGGAGTTGTTTTAGAAAAATAAGGAGTTTGAGGAGTTATTGACTACCTATATCATACTGTCACTAAATGTTCAGATTTGAGATTGTTACTTAGAGGTGGGTTTGAAACACCTATTATGAAATTTAGAGATTTGGGGATGACCTTAAGGATAAATATATATATGTAGTACCATACAGGAAAACAAGACTATATGAACTTGCCATGAAGAAAGTCTTCCTCTAAGAGTAGCCCGATCCTTGTAGGTGTTTGTGAATCTTATGGGGGCGTAGGAAATGAAGACGTTTTTCGTTAAGATAGCCAAGATCATAAGATAGATGTTCTTCGGTAGGAATTTAGAGAGAGACTATCGTAACAGGTCAGTATCCTTGACCTCGGATCAGTTGAGGTTCGTACAGAACAAGTTCAGGTCTGGGACTGACAGCTTGTGAATGGGAAATAAATCAAAGAGACCTTAGACACTTAGGGTAAAGCATGAAAATAACATAAATGGCGATGTCATATTTGGCCAGTCGTGGAGTTTTATACTCCGACTGTGCGAGGGAGCGGTGACCCTCACCTGAGCAGGAGATGAGGTAGCTCAGGCTTGGGTAGCGGGCACTGAGCATGGGTTTAGGATCCCAGTCTTTTTCACGTGTTTTCTTCGAGCTGGCTCAGTTTTTACGCTTCGTTGGGATCCACGAGTTGTCTAGACCATTCCACTGACCCGTTGGTTTTTTCTTTGAGAGCCTAGGATGGGGGATCTCCGCAATTAGTTACGAGCTCATCTGGTTTTTCTTAGCTCTTCTCCTCCGGGAGTTGAGCAACGAGAGAGGAAGTCGGGTCCGGCAGGCTTACCTCTTCTCTTTCCTGCCTCTAGTGGCGTAGTAGTCGTACTACCACTGCCTTTCCCTTGGACTACACTTCCACTGAGATTGGCGAGAGCAGACGAATCCCTTCAGGGGTTTCCTCACCGCTGAAATCATTACCTTTCCTCCAGGCTGGTGTCTTGGTGATGGGGGTAGTGATCGATAGACATGTGACAGATCACCAATTGGCCAGTTAGGTTATAAATTCCATCAGTAGACATTGATGATTTCATAATTACCTTTTCGCCAGGCTGGTGTCCTGGTGATGGGGTAATGGTTAGTAGACACTAAGGACTTAATTACCTTTCCACCAGGCTGGCGTCCTGGTGATGGGGTAATGATTAGTAGACACTGAGGATTTAATTACCTTTCCGCCAAGCTGGTGTCCTGGTGATGGGGTAGTGACCAATAGACATTGATGACCCTTAACTTACCTTTCCGTGAGGCTGTGACCTCGTGATGGGGTAAGAGATGGGTGACTTTTCCGCTAGGAGACTAGTGATGACAGTTCCATTAGTAGAGGCTAGCGAGGGTTGGGTGTTGAGAGAGTTGTGAGTACGTTTCCTCTTATACACTTTCGTGAACGGGCTACCCGGATATCGAGGTCCTAACTGAACCAAGACCACAGACTTACTTCTAGGCTTGAGTTGTTGTTGGCTAGTTCCATTGATCGAGGGAGACACGGTGTAGTAGTGAGCGAGAGGGTGTTCTTCTTGTTAGTCTTCCGAAAGCAAGTAAATAACTTAAAAAGAATCAATTAACCCACTTTTACTTGCTAGTTTTTCTTTTGTCCACTACAGTTACCATACTGTTTCTCTAGCTGTTCTAGTCTTTTATTACTACTTTCCTTAGTAGAACTGTGTAGAATTTGTACTTGACAACTTTGTGACAGATACTTTCTTGTCCTTTTCTACTTGTGGCAGGCAAGGGTCCGACGACCGAGTAGCCGACATAGTTTGGGCTGCTGTTGTTTCTTTTTGTTGCCACACTTTCAGAGCATGTATATTCTTTTGGAGCTCATTAGGCAGTTGTTGGTTGTGTTCTCCTCTGTATCCTCACTTTTGGGATATATGCATGTATATTGAATGTTGTGGAACTTCAGCATGTTATCTGAATGAAATGAAAATGAATGGATATCCTTGTTGTTCAGTTCTGGTGTACTACTTACTTCTGCTTTTAGTTTTCTTGTGGTTGCTTGATTAGCCAAAATAAATCCTATGAGTGTCATGTTTAAAAAGCGAAAAATTTCTCCAGGTTTTCATAACAACGGATTATCTGTAAGCTAGTTATGAAGGCGAATGACGTGTTTGAGGGGTAACCTAAGGTCCTCGGGAGGAGGTCGTTTCATTTATTCCTGGTCGATCAGGTCAAGTCTTGACCTTCTCTCGGGGTTTGGGTCAACCTGTATACAATCTTCCTTTTTTTTCTTTTCTTTCTTTTCTTTATTTTTCCTTTATTTATTTATTTATTTTAGGTTAAAATTATTAAGAAATGTACAATACTTACACATAGATGCAAGTTAGTAAGAATATGGAGTTAATATTATATGCATGTGTTTTATAAGGGATTTTAAGCTAAAATAAATGAATAAAGATGACGAATCGTAGATTCATTATCCCCCTATGCTTTACCTTTGCTAGTCCCTTAGGCAACACTTATTTGAAAGAATTAGCGAAGAAAAAGAAAAAGAAAGGGAAAATAAAGAAAGTAAGACAATATTGTGTATTAAACTTATCTTCATAAAATTGTAGTTTGGAGCTCTGCAGACCTTTGGATTATTTGTGTGTCGGAACTTCTATGAGACTTAGAATTTTAAAATCGACAGCCTTCAAGTTCTACACATCATTGTCACAGTTTTGGCTCAGAAGTCATCTTAGATCAATCCTCTTCCCAAAGCATACCCTATGAACATTGAACAATCGACACACGTGTGTGAAAGGTTTTAGATCTTCCCATCCAGAATACCGGACTACCATGCAAATATCCTCTCTAGTAACTCATCTTCAGGGAGTAAGGTATTTCCTTCTAAGGTCTGTCGCGCTGTGTTCACAATCGAATTGGGGGAGAAGTTAGAAGAAGGAGAAAAGAATTGGAGGGTGGCCAGTGTAGTCACCTCTCCTTGTGAAGCTGGCCAATGTAGCCGAGTCTCCACCAAGATCTATAGGTTTTCTTCAAGCTTGGACCTTTTTTCTGGTTAGATATTTATTTGGTAGTGGCTTCTTTGTATTTGGATTTTTGGTGGTGCTACTTGGATCTTGTTATGCCCCTACGGATATAGAATCTTTTTGTTTCTGTACATGTTTTGGGGTCTTAAAAAAATTGTGCCCAGCCGTCCATCCCTTTTTCGAAGTTTTATTTCAACCTGTACTCCGGTCTTTAGATTTCCACGCTACCAGAAAAGAAACTCACACAATCTTCCAACATCCCGTCTGAGTTGAGCTAAGTGCTTAGTGCGAGAGTACAAATTAATTCCCTATTCTAGAGTTGTACCCAGAATGAAGAGACCAGCTTAGACACTAAGAGTCAAATACTGCACGTTGTCACGTGGAACTCAAAGAATTAAGTCAAGGACCTGAAGCTTCTAAAATCCTATTTCTCGGTGAAGTTACCATGAGAATTAGGTGGATTAAGGTCCAACTAAGCTCCATTCTTCAATTTTATTCCAGACATAGTTTAAATGCCAATACTATCCTAAAAAATGCACATGCAAATGCAAGAAAAGATGACCAATGCAAAGTTTTTTTGAAAAGAAATGATGCACATGTGAAAAGAACATTTTTTTTAACAATTTTCTAATTTGAACTTTTTATGGATTTTTGGAGATGCAGATGTGAACGAAGAGGTTTTTTTGAACTATGCAAGTTTTTATGAATTTTTGGTTTTGTAGTTTTTTCTAAGGAAAAAGGGCTAGTAAAATATATACATACAAGAAATTTTTTTGTTTTTTCTGTGTTCTTGTTTTTTTTATTTTTTGTTGTTTTTTTTGTTGTTTTTACACACGTAGATTTTACAAAATTATACACATAACCCCCCAAATAAATGTATTTAAAAGTACGGGTTATGTCTAAAGTCTATATACAATATATACGACACCCCCTATACTTAGCTCGAATTATGTCCTCATAGTGATCAGAGAGCGAAAAAGAAAGACATAACTCGTGCTAACTATAGAAAAGTGAAAAGACTCCTATGCTACAATGACTCAGAAAAAAGAAGGGAAGTTGGTGATCCCCCCTATACTTAGGATCAAGTAATCCTAAGTATAGTAGAGTGTACAAAAGGGGAAACCGATGAAGAGAATGTACAAACTCAAAAATAAAAAGGCACGATATGAACAACATCACCCCCTATACTTATAGCAGAGTATCCCTAAGTATAGGCAACAACAAGAGTGATGAACATGACAAATATGAACAACACAAATCATTCACCCCCTATACTTAGGATAAAGCACATCCCAAGTATAGCATATATACACACACGGAAAAGGGGTGAGTGATAAAACAGGAGAAGAAAGAGTGAAACGAAAGGATATACAAGAGGAGTGGATGTACAAAGGTCAAGAAGGTCGAAAGCGATCCTTCTTGCGAGACCGTTGAGGTATGGATTCGACAAGGTGTAGGTCGATATTGGGATCATCATTAGACATAAACTGAGTAGGATCGACCAAGAATGTATCCTCAACGGTTTCAGATTGTGCAGGCCTAAATCGATTATTGGAAGTAGTATGGTCATGTCCTTCCTGAGAAGTCTCCCAAACATCAAAGTAAAATGGCTCGAAATCATTATCAGAAAAAGTAGGATCAATTTCAGCCTGGTGAGCCTCTCCTGAATCATCATCTTTATCAAAAGGCCCAAATTCCTTTATAAAAGCAATCAAATCAAATTTGGCCTGATCGGTCTCATCTGAATCAGGGTGAATAGGAACAGATTCATCCGTGAAAGTAGTCAAATCATGTCCATCATGTCTAGTCTCAGAGTCTGCCTTCCGCTCTAGGGTGTCTATTGTGTAAATTCTGCGGATGTCATCAATGCATCTTCACATACCGGAAGGGGGAACTCCAAGGTCTATGTTTTCCGAGTCTTCCTCCTTCAAGAGGAATTCTTGGGTTTCCCTATCATCCAACATATAACAAGAATCTCTAATATTATCATCTAGGTCAAATTCCTTGGGGTTGGCTAACACGAGAGGGCTCTCATGAGATGCAGGTCTCTGGTCAGTAGTGGGTGTAGTGATCAACACATCGCTCCCTACATCAGAACGGAAGCGAATCTCTCCTAAACCATAATCAATAACAGTCCCGCGAATGCAAGGAAAGGCCGTCCCAGGATGATTGGAGGGTGCTCCACAGGGGTGGAGGTCTCCATGGGCATTACAACAAAATCCAAAGTGAAATTCATGCCCTGAATAAGAATGACATCGTTTTCTAGAATCTTCGGCCTCTTGATAGATCCATTAGAAAATTGGACTATCACCCTAGTTTTCTTGAGAGGCCCAAGATGAAGAGACTGTACCATAGAGAAGGGTATTATATTGATTGATGAATCACCATCAAGGAGAGTGTTATCACAAGATTGTTCAGAGATGGAGCATCTCACAAGAGGTATGGTAGTGTTCCCTTTCTTAAAATACAGACAGTGAGAGATGGCGTAGGCAGTGGCCATGGTTAAGATGTGACACTCAGATCTTCTCCTTCGCTTTCTCTTCTTGTGTTGAGGAGTAGATAAATCTGTCATGGCATGTTGAAGTGGGGCTTTAATAATCTCGTGAATGGTGGCCAACACTTCAGGTTCAGTCAACATTTTTTTGAATTTTTGGACCTCCTCCATACAAGGGAGGAGGTCAGAATCAACATTTACACGAGGATTGCCAAGAGCAGTCTGTATAATGGAATCCTCGGGTCAAGATTGGGACAAGTGGTGGATATATGTGTGAATAAATAATCAGCATTTGGGTCCTCTCCTCACAAAATAAATTAACAATGTGTCTCCCAGATTCTTTTTGGATTTTCAAAATTTTCTCATTTTTTTGTATTTTGGGTGATTGTAAGCTCTCATGAATATCCTCAAGTGAATCCATATCCTCAAATAGTGGAGCAGCGTTTTGTCTTGTATTTATGTTAAATAGATTGCTAATCCTCGAATTCATATGCTCCATCATCTGGTTCAGTTTCTCAAGTGTGGAAATCATGAAACGCGGCTCCAAAATCCTAGGATCGGGTGGGTTGAATGAGGGTGGGTGAAAATCAAAGTCATTTGATTCTTGAAATAATGGGTTAGGCGGATATGCACAAAAATCAGTAGGAAAGCCTCCTGGAAAAAGGAAGGTAGATCGTCTGGAGAGTACAAGGTATCCATGAAGATCAGATTAAAATAACTCCTGTCGGCCATCTCCGAAACAAAAGACGGGATCGGGAGAGCACGAGTGGTCAAGTCAAAATATATGGAGAAAAAGGCACAAATGCACAGAAGGATCGAGTATGCACACAAGCAATCAAACACAATAATAAACCCCCGGTTCACCAACTCAACTCAAAGTGAAGACGGTGAAGGTTTGGTCAATTATCTTGTCAATTTTAGAGTTTGGTGAGAATACAATATATCAGAGCGATTAAAAGTGAGCTATTAGGAACTCAATGCTCTCAGGAGACCGGCCTAATCTCAAAGTTAGATCTTTCCCAGCAAGTATGAATTGCGGACCGGTTACCGGCTACCCGATCAATTCAATCTGTTAAGGACGTTGCGGGCCGCTTTACCGGCTACCGGAGAGACCCTCACTGGAGAACGACTAACCCAAGATAGTAGTATGAAGAGAGTTCATGCATGGCTCTATCCTGGTGTGTGGATCGCTCTCTCACTCAAGCAAACCAAATAATGAGGGGGTTACTCTCCCCAAAATAATGATTTTTTCTTTTATTTTTTAGGGTCGAGTTTTCTTTAGCATTCCCGGTTTTAGAAGTTATCACTTGGTTAAAATATTTTCAAAGAATCGCATACCGAGTATCCAATTTCCTTTTTAACTTATGTGAGTGAAAACAAGGAAGGAGATCGGAAATGCCAATGCGCGATTAGAAACAATGATGCATGCAAGGGGTTAGAGATGGGTACCTTGTCGCCAGCACTCTACTTGCAAGTGATCCGCACAGAATTGAAATAAACAATCCTATACGCAAATGCAAGTGAACCGTCCTAGATGATAGCTTCTAAGTTAATTTGACTAAGTCCAAATTACGCTCTACTCTATAGGCACGGAAAATTTCTTATTTAGGGTGTTTGGACCTAATTAATTACCTAGCTCAAGAAAATTAATTAAAGCAATCAAGAGGTAGCTCACAAAATCTGCGAGAAACAAAGAAAAATAAAGGCGATGAAAACAAAACCAGTGATGTACTTCAAGTGCACCGGCACTTGGCGAAATTGACCCCGCAACAAATGAATGTCCATTTACAAGAGTTCAAATGGTAGAAAAGAAAAACACACACACACACACACACACACACTTTTCATCTCCATCACTTCTTCTTCTCCTATTCTCACGCTATCCTGTGGCTTGGTGAAGAATCAAGCCATCTCCATATCGCTTGGGTGCTTTGTCTCTCTTAGGATCGCCTCCTTCGCTCCGCGGGCCCTCGCAAGAAAAAGAAAAGAGAATGTGTAAGAAATACAATTATCAAATATGAGAAAGTAAAATGAAACAGATGCAATGGATATGAATAATGGAATAATGTGGCAAATTATAAATAGATATTTACAACAAAGAATAGCAGGTCAAAAGAGAAACCTAACTACCCTCGCCGTGCCTCCCCGGCAACGGCACCATTTTGTTGACACGAGATCTTGGTGAATCAGATAAATTAATGATAAATATGTCGCTGCTATCCCTAAAAATTCCACGACAAACAAACAATATTTGTTTGCTACTTATTAACCTGTATAGCGGATAGGGTCGAACTCAGAGAGGCTACAAATCCCGAGGGTTATTAAATTAAACGAAAATCAATTAAGAGAAAAACAAGAATCTCAAAGGATAACTATCCTTAGTTTTTTGTGCTTTTTTTATCTTTTTAATTTTTTTAATATTTTTTTATTTCTAATTAATTTTTTTCTGATTTTAAATTTTTAGTGATTTTGATTTTGTAATTTTTTTTATTTTCAAAAATAACACAAAGCAATATTCACAAGATCAAAAATACGCACACCAACTCTTTTTTGTAATTTTCTAGTTTATCAAAAATGCTCAAAAAAATCCAGAGAAAATATTTTTGGATTTTAAAGTTTTGAAATATTTTTGGGAATTTTTGTGAAATTTTCAAATGTTTTTCTATTTTTTTAAAAATCAAATAGTGAGAAAATGTGAAATTGTGCACAACCTGGAGTAATTTGCAACTCAAAAATATTTCAAATGCCCAAAACTCCTGGAAATTATTTTTATAACAAAATAGAATCAATTATCTACAAACAGGAACATAAATCACTATTTTTGTATTTTTGTAGAAATTTTTATGATTTTTTATAAGATTTTTAGTATTTTTCAATTTTACTGGATTTTATATAGAGTTAAGGCATAAAAAATTGACAGAAATTAAATGACACTAAAATACACCTATAGTAATTTTTTTTGGAATTTTTAGACTAATTTTTGAATTTTTATGAATTTTTGAATTTCAGATAGCTAAACATGATATTTTTTAATATCAATAAATGAAGACAAAATGCAATGGAAATTTTATACAAAGTAGTTGCACACTACATGAGTCTAAGTAATTTTTTTGGACTAATAAAAGCATTTATTTCAATAGAATGATCATGCAAATTCAAGAGTCTGTATAATAGGGACTGAAACACAATACTCAATGTTTTTGCATTAAATAAGTAAACAAAATAAATGTGGAGAAAAGTTGCAGTTTACCCACAGTAGAGACGTGCTATGCACATGATTTGCTTTGAGAAGAGGGATCTCTTTGTAGTTCTTGAAATGTCTGGGGCGCGGATGTAAGTTCCCTCAAATTAAGCTTATGGCAAGGGTGCTTCTGCAAATTTAAGAACTTCCAGGGGTGAGATTGATATTAGCCCAATTTAATAATGCCCTAAGGTTCTCCTTTGTTTCCAAGCAAAAGTTACCACAGGGGGCTTGCAGCTATGGGCGCCGCCACCACCGCTGATCTTCTCTTCCACACAAAGGGCGTGGAGGTGCGGCGGTGCTCGCCGAGGGTGCGGATCGGCTGGCGGCGATGCAGTGTCTCCAGAGGGAGGCGGACTGGCTTCGTGCGGTGGAGGGTGACTTTAGCGGTCGGTGGAGAGGTTGAGGCACTTCCAGGCATGGAGGTAGAGCTTCAAGGGAGGCACAGGCAGTGCTGCGGCCAAGGAAGCGGCCTCGTAATGGGGGAAAGGTTGGCGGCTGTTTGGTCTTCAACGGCGATGGTGAGCGGCCAATGGTTTCGATGGGATACACCATACACGGTGGTGGTGCGGTCATGGATAGGAGGGCCACCATAGCTGACGTTGGTGGAGAAGCGCCGGACGGCTCTTGGCTGAGGGGAGGCCGACTGGAGGTGGTCGAGGATGGCCGTCCTCTGGCGGTGGCTGATGGTCCCAAGGGACGACGGTGGTGGTAGAGGATGGCAGCCCTGCTGCCATCTTATTTTTTTTTATTTTTTTGTAATTTTAATTTCTTTTGTAAAAACTGAATGAACATAGTAAAAAAACCTTTTTTTTATTTTTTTGTAAATATGAAATATAGGAGTTAAAAGCCGAAGATAAGAAATGTTATTTTTATTTTTATTTTTATTGTTTTTTATTTTTTAGATAATCCTACAGAACAAATGTTAAAGATAAAGAAAATAAATGGTTTATTATTATTTTTTATTTATTTACAACTCGAAAAAATGAATGAGGATCTGGCGGAAATGAAAGGAATCGAATCTGATTCTCTGACCACCGTCTGTGGTCGGAGTTGGTAGATCGTGTAGGTAGAAATTGAATGTGGAGAGATCTAGAATGTGGGATGAAAAATCGAGTCGAAGCGGATCAAATCATGATGAAATTAATGATTTAAATAAATAAAAAAATGACGAAAAAAATAAAAGTGCGAGAAATAAAATTACGATTAACCTAGATAAAAAAATAAGAAAAATGTGGATCTCACGTTAAGAGCAGAAATGGACCGTGATCGCCTCGATGAAGGCCGACTCGCGATCACCAGACGGCTCCGAGGCTAGGCACTTTTCTCGACAAAATTTTCTCTCAAAGATCGGGCTCCTCTATCTAAAGATTGATCTAGTTGGAATGAGGGAGAAGGAGCCATATAAATAGAAAAGATAGAGATGAAATTTGAATTTTTGAATTTTTTGGTGGAAGAGATAAGAGAGATGAAATTTGAAATGAGATAAAGTAAAAGAGATAAAACTATTTACAAAATTATCTATTTTTTGAATTTTCGTTACTTTATTTTTTTTGAATTAAAACATGTTAATTTTTTATTTTTTATGGTGGTTAATTAAAAATAGCAAATATATATATATATACTATATACATATATGATATTATATACAAGGATAAACGAGGAAATTAGCTTCTTCTTCTTTTTTTTTCTTTTTTAATTAATTTTAATTTTTTTAATTTTTTATTTTAAATAATTAGTAAAAATATTTACAAATATATACAAATACAATATACACAAAATACATGGGAAAATTACACAAACTACCTTGGAAAACCAACTTTTTACTCGTAACTCCAAAAATTATGAAATCACATCCATTTTAAAGATAATTTAATTTAGAATCCAATGGAAGTGAGTTGGTTCAATTTGAGTTCATATGGAGCCGGAATTGGTCTTTCAATTAGTGCTTAGTAGCTTTTTCCAAGTGTAGTTGCTTTTATTTTGTACAAGATTTAATTGTGCAATTATTTTTATTAATTAGAAGACATTTTTATTTACAACTTTGGTTTTGAAAGTTATTTTATTTGAGATCAATTAAGGCACAAATAAATTAGTGTCAGTTTAATACAAATATACACAAAACACAAATTTTTTTGGATTTTCTAATTGAGGACCTATCTCCCCCTACTTTATTCCTGGTCGATCAGGTCAAGTCTTGACCTTCTCTCGGGGTTTGGGTCAGCCTGTATACTGTCTTCCTTTTTTTAATTTTCTTTTCTTTCTTTTCTTTATTTTTCCTTTCATTCTTTATTTATTTATTTTAGGTTAAAATTAGTAAGAGAGGTACAATATTTACACACAGATGCAAGTTAGTAAGAATATGGAGTTTGTGTTATATGCAAGTGTTTTATAAGGGATTTTAAGCTAAAATAAATGAATAAAGATGACGAATCACATATTCATCACTTTCTGAGTTGGAAACCCTAGGGCTGACGTGGACACAGATATGAAGGCTGACTTCATTCTGCTGTTGCTCCCTAAGTCTTTTAATATCTTTGTGGTCACATTCCACATGAGTAAAGTGAACTATACTAAAGCTAGGCTATTGTCTAGATTAAAGTCTATAGAAGGCGTTATGAAGAAAGATAGCCCATATGGCAGTACAATGGTTGCACAAGTCAAAGGAAAGCGCGGTCGGAAGCAAGGTTCTCGGAAGGGTCCGACCTAGAAGAGAAAGAAGAAGAGTTAAAGTGTTGTCACATCTTCTAATGCTTCCACTATGATAGGATCGAAGAAAACCGATGTCTGTCAGCACTGCAAGAAGCCGGGGCACTGTAAGCGTAACTGCTTGGATTACCTGAAGTCTACTGACAAAGGTAAAGCTCCAACTTGTATGAAATCTACTTTCATCATTGAAACCAATTTTCTTATTGGACGAGAAGGTAGTTGAGTCATCGATTCTGGTGCTTCTGTTCATGTCTGCAATTTGTTCTATCTACTTCAGGAAACTAGGAATCTTGATGATGGGGAGATAGTCATCTAGATGGGATCTGACGCAACTATTGCAGCAGTCGCCGTCGGGACCTACACACTATCATTATCCAGTAGGAGAGTCCTTTTACTTAAAGCGTGTCGTTATGTACTAGAAGTCAGGAGGAGCTTTATATATGTATCTATGCCTGCTAGAAATGAATATTCGTTTCTATTCTGTAATAAAGTTATCATAAATAGTTATGATAAACATATTGCGGATGATGTTTTGACTTCTGATGGACTCTATGGATTGTGCATTGATGAAAATGTCATGAATGTTACTACCACAGATAAAAACCCTAAAAGAACCAAAGAGGATGGAAATCATTCGATTATTTGCGTCATAGGCTAGGTCATTTATCTGTTGATAGGATCAACAGATTGATAAAGGATGGACCCTTAGATTTTCTACAGGTTCAATCTTCGCCCACCTGTGGACACTGTATTAAAGGTAAAATGAGTAGGACACATTTTCGTAACAAGGTTACACGATGCGAGGGTATTCTTGATCTAATACATACCGATGTATGTGGTCCCATTATTACCGTGACCTGAAATAGATATCAATATTATTTGACATTTATTGATGACCATTCACGATACGGATTTATCTTCCTACTACATCATAAATCTGAAACATTTGAAAAGTTCAAAGATTTCATGGCTTTGATTGATAACCAAACTGATAAGAAGATTGAACGGATTCGATCTTATAGAGGTGGTGAGTATCTCTCAGATGAATTTAAGAATACCTTCAAGAGAAAGGAATTGTATCCAATCTCACTCCTCCTGGAACTCCTCTATTTAGTGGTGTTGCTGAAAGATGCAACAGGAATATCATGGATATGGTCCGTTCAATGATGAGTAAAGCACATTTGCCTCTAAGTTTCTAGAGATATGCAGTAAAAACTTCAATATATATCCTGAATAGGATTCCAAGCAAATCAATACGTAAAACTCCTCATGAGCTTTGGCATGGAACCAAACCTAGTGTTAGACACTTAAGGATTTAGGGTTGCTTGATCCATGTGAAAAACATGGATGCAAGTAAGATGGAATCTCGCACTCATTTGTGCTACTTCATTGGTTATGTTAAGGATGGTACCGGCTTTAGGACCCTGAGACCCAGAAGGTTTTCGTCTCTAGAGATGTAAAATTTCTGGAGGATGATTTCCTTAAGAATCAAGACAAAAATGAAGTAAAGGACCTCATTGAGTCCCCTAAGGATTTTGAGCTTCATGAACCAGAAACTAAGGAAGTAAATGAAGATGTAACACTTGTACCTCTTCGAAGGAATTCGAGGGTGGTTGCACCGCCTGAAAGGTACGGATTCCAAGTGTTAGGTGAAACTGACAATGATCCGGCTTCATTTGATGAAGCATTCACGGATCATGACATGGATAGATGGATGCTAGCAAATGAAGTATGAAATAAACTCCATGCATAAAAATGGTGTATGGACCCTAGAGGATCCACCTAAAGGGGTAAAATCCATTGGGTGTAAATTGATCTTCAAGAGAAAAAGGGGACCTGATGGGAAAGAAGATACTTTAAAGGCACGACTCATAGCCAAGGGCTACATGCAAAGAGAAGGCATTGAATACGATGAGATGTCGTCTCCTGTGTCTATGGTTAAGTCCATCAGAACACTGCTAGCTATAGGTACATCTCTTGATTACGACATATGGTAGACGGACATCAAGACATCTTTCCTCAATGGATACCTCAAGGAGGGTATCTATATGGAGCAACCCAGGGCTTCATAACTGATGAAGGTAAAGTACTCAAGATGAAGAAATCCATATATGTGCTCAAACAAGCTTCTTGTAGCTGGAACATCAGATTATTGAAACCATAAAGAGTTATGATTTTGTGTAGAACCATGATGAACCATGTGTGTACAAGAAGATTAGTGGGAGCGCCATTGTGTTCATTGTGCTTTACGTAGACGACATCCTTAACATTGGGAATGATATAGGGATGATGGCCAGTTTAAAATTTGGCTATCCCATACCTTCGAGATGAAAGATCTTGGAGAAGCCTCTTACATCTTAGGTTTAAAGCTATTTAGAAACTGAGAAAAGAAGATATTGTGATAATCACAACATGGGCATATTAAGAAGATCTTGGAGCGTTTCCGTTTAGAAATCCCTAAGAAAGGTTTCCTTCCCTTAAGACATGGTATCCACCTATCTAAAGGGATGGCTCCTCAAAGTGTTTGGAAAAGAAAGCCATGGCTGGATTCCCTTACGCATCAGTTGTTGGGAGCTTAATGTATGCCATGACGTGTACAAGTCTTGATATCTGCCATGTAGTGGGAGTGGTAAGCCGTTACCAATCCTGCTATGGAGAATAACATTGGAATGCAATGAAGAACATTTTCAAGTATCTAAGACGAACGCAATATTACATCTTGGTCAATGAAGATGGTGATCTCCAAGTCTTGGGATATACAGATTCAGACTTCCAGTCAGATATTGTTGATCAAAAGTTGACATCAGGGTTTGTCTTCCTATTTAACAGTGGTGTTGTTAGCTGGAGAAGCAAGAAGCAGGACACTACGATCGATTCAACAACAGAAGCCGAATACATTGCTGCATCAGATGCTACAAAGGAGGAAATGCGGTTGCGCAAGCTCATCCCATAACTTGGTGTAGTTTCCTATGATACTCCCATCCTGCTACTCTGTGATAACAGGAGAGCCATTGCCCAAGTGAAGGAACCTAGGTGGTATCAAAAGAGCAAGCACCTGGAAAGGAAATACCACATCATTTGAGAGATTCAAAAGCGTGCTGACGTCATCATCACAAAGTTGGCTTCTGCTGACAACGTTGTTGATCTCCTTACCAAACCTTTAACGCAGAAGGCTTTCGACCAGCATGTATGAGTATGGGTTTAAGGATTGTACCTGAATGTTTTTGAGGGCTAGTGAGAGATTATTAGCCATGTGAGCTTGAGGCGAACCGTTCCTACAATAAATGTTATTGTAATGTTTGATTTATCAATAAAAGTTATTGGTTATTTCACTTCCTGTCTGAGATTAAATGAATGAATGAACTCTAAGGTCTCTTAGTATAATTAGGGTTATGTACCATGGCAATTTTGATAATCATATAGCTGTTGATTCAACTATTGAATCATAGAGGCCAGTGCTTGGATGAATATCTAAAGAGTTAGATTGAGGACTCATCAAGTACCATCAGATGATTATTAAGAGATGATCTCCAGCCTGAGTAGGAGATGGAAATCCTTTTTCTTTTGGCTGATATTTGTCCGACCTCTTGATGCAGGTCCTCTGCATGGGAATAGAGATTCGGAGGTGTCAGATTAGTTAGGTCTAAGAGTTGACTTAATGAGATCGAGATAACCAAGTCCTATATCAAATATTGTCACGATATAGGCATGCATCCTCTAACCGGAGATAGATGTTTTGCTATATGTCTGAGTGTGTACATTTGGAAGACCGATAGGTTGATGACCTAATCAAGGTCTATGCACCGATGAGTTGGTGTGCATATAAGGGTATATGAGTAATACGATCTCTCAAAGGGATCATACAGATTCACTTATGAATTGAATGAAGTAAGCTCACTCATGAGGTATTAGGATCGATCAAATTCTATGCATGGTTATCTTGCTTTGGAAGCGTGACAAGAATTTGTAGGTATGATATATGCTTTTGGAAAGCATATGATTGATACCAACTCCCAATGAATGAATGAGAAACTTGATAATAGAACCTTGAAGATGACAATGAAAATTGATCTATATCTTTGGGTTTATTATAGATCTTCCAGTATGCAGGATGTACAGGTATTAGGAATACCTGAGGGTGATGAGATCACAACCGGTTGTATAACCATGGCGCTTCCATTCCGAGGGAGTTATGAAATAGGTCTGGATTTTAGTGACTCCTCTTAGTAGAGAAGTGATCTGATCTTGGTCCAAATGTTGGACATTGATCTGAATGTGATTCAGATGCAATAAGAAGATTATATTTATGGTCTTGATTTAATCAAGAATCTATGAGAGGTCTAGGGGATCTGTATTTGAGATGTGATCTCAATATCCAAGTCACTATGCATGGAACAGACAATCGCACTGTCCTTATCTCCAAGTATCTGCGGAGAGAGAGCATTATTCTTGAAAAAGTTCAAGAATACTTCCATTGTTGAATTATATCTAAGCATTGAGAAATGGATCATTAAATGTGATTTAATTATCATGAATAACGTGAATTTGATTCGTATTATTTAGATGCATGAGAATGATGATCCAATATAATTAAATGTGATTTAATTATCATAGATAAGAATAATGTAGATAGAATTATCCAAATTATATATATATATATATTATAAATGTGATTTATAATATATTAGAGAGAGCCAATTGCAATTTATAATTTTGGATTAATTGTTGATGTGAATTGGATTCACAGTAGACAATTAATTGAAAATATAATTTACATTTTATTTTGGGTTGTGAATGTGATACACAAATTTCCAATGGCATGATTTTAATGTTCACAAAATAATTATGAATTATTTTTGAGAGATAATTTACAACAAATGTTGTTGTAAAATATTGGAAATTTTCGTGGGATAATGTAATCTCGTGGAATGAGATGGAGATTGCCACCTTCCTTCCATCTAAAGGTGGTGGACGACCACCAAGTCCTAATTGGAATGGGTGGCTGTCCCCTCCTTTTATGGTAGGAGGTTAATCTCCTTCCCAATCATCTTTATAGATAATTGATTTAATTTGAAATTAATTTATATTGATTATTTAATATATTATATTAAATTAAATTAATTGCTGTTGTGTTTTTGCAACAAAATCATGACCATTGAAAGAAATGCAAATCAATCTCATCCATTGATTTGGTGTTGTCCATGGATTGAGATCCATGGGCTCCCAAAATACTATATAAGAAGAGGTGCCTCTTGCTCTTCTTTTTACACAACTATTGCTCCCTCTCTATCTCATTCTCAAGCCACATGCCACCCTCTCTCTCCATCTTGAGTGACCGTCCACTCAAACCCTAGATAGAAGGTCACTGCCATCATCACATTGTCGTTGTGCTACTGCATCGACTACTCATGGATCTCCGTCTTCACCGCGCCTTGCTCGTGAAGAAGATATTTGATCTCGTGAGATGAGATCAGGAGACTCATCGCTTGAATCAACAACTCGGATTGCAAGAAGTACACGATTCTTCTCCGCGCTCGCAAGTGTCTCCTCCGACAGATCGGACTTGAGATTGGATCTCTTCTCTTAGAGACTCGATCACAACCATGCTACAAGAGGCATTCCTTTATCTAATATGTGGTTTAGATGAAATGATTCAAGAAATGTTCTTGGATCATTTGGTTTCATCATTTAAAAATTTTTAAATTTTGCTGTACTAAGCCACTAGTGCGACTAGTAGCTCTCGATCATATATGATGCACTCTTCACGCTTCCGTGATGCGCTTAAGGATTCTTCCATATCCTTCACATATATCATGACAACATACGACATTGGTCTCGATTATCTCAATCTCGCTAAGTCAACCCTTTGACTTAAGTTATCTGACACCTCTGAATCTCTATTCCTATGCAGAGGACCTGCATCAAGAGGACGATCATATATCAACCTTTAAAGAAGAATTTCCATCTCCTTCTCAGGCTGGAGATTATTTCTCAACAATCATTTGACGGTGCCAGATGAGTCATCAATCTAACTCTTTAGATATCATCCAAGCACTGGCCTCTATGACTCAACCATTGAGTCAACAGCTGCATGATTAGGCCACGGTATATAACCCTAATTGTACTAACATACATTATATGTCCATTCATTCATTTAATCTCAGACAAGAAGTGAAATAAATCAATAACCTTTTTTGATATATCAAAGATTACAATAACATAATTGTAGAAATGGTTTGTCCCATGCTCACATGTCTAACAAACCCCACTATCCCTCAGAACCATTTAGGTACAATCTTTAAAACCATGCTCATTACATGCTGGTCAAAAACCTTTTGGGTCAAAGGTTTGGTAAGGGGATCAACAACATTGTCGATAGAGGCCACCTTGGTGATGATGATGTCACCATGCTTTTGAATATTTCGAATGATGTGGTATTTCCTTTCCACATGTTTACTATTTTAATGCCACATGGATTCCTTTGCTTGAGCTATAGCTCTCGTGTTATTGTAGAGCATCATGATGTGAGTATCAGATGAAACTACACCAAGTTATAAGATGAACTTGCATAACCACACCACCTATTTTTCAACATCCTATGCGACATTGTATTGGGCTTCTGCTATTGAATCAACCATAGTGTCTTCTTCTTCCTTCTCCTACTCACAACACCACCGTTCAACAAGAATACAAACCCTTACGTCGAGTTGTGGTCATCTATATCAGATTGGAAGTCTGAATCTGTGTATCCTAAACTTGGAGATCACCATCTCCATAGATCAAGATGTAATCTTGTATCCATCTTAGATACTTAAATATGTTCTTCATTGCATTCCAATGTTGTTATCCAATGACAAGATTGGTAACGACTTACCACTCCCACTGCATGACAGATATCTGACCTTGTGCACATCATGTCATACATTAGGCTTCCCATAACTGATGCGTAAGGGCATTTAGCCATTGCTTTCTTATCCTCAACACATTGAGGAGCTATACCTTTATATAGATGGATACCATGTCTTAAGGGAAGGAAGCCTTTCTTGGAATTCTACATATGGAAACATTCCAAGATCTTCTGAATGTACCCTTGTTGTGACAATCCCAAAATCCTCTTTTCTCTGATTTTAAACAGCTTCATCCCTAAGATATAAGAGGTTTATCCAAGATCTTTCATCTTGAAGGTATGGGATAGCTACACCTTAACACCAGTTAGCATTCTTGTATCATTCCTAATGATAAGGATGTCATCTATGTAAAGCACAATGAACACAATGGCACTCCCACTAAACTTCTTTTAGATACATGGTTTATTCAGGAGTATGAACAAAATCATAACTCTTTATGGTTTCGTCAACTCTGATGTTCTAGCTACGAGAAGCTTGTTTAAGTCTATAGATGGATTTCTTCAGCTTGCATATTTTACCTTCTTTAGTTATGAAACCCTAGGGCTTCTCCATATAGATATACACCTCGAGGTATCCACTGAAGAATGCAGTCTTGACGTCCATCTGCCAGATGTCATAGTCAAGATATGCAGTTATAGCTAGCAGTGCTTTGATGGATTTAAGGATAGCCACTTAAGAGAATATCTCATCGTAGTCGATGCCTTCTCTCTGTGTGTAGCCCTTGGCTACAATCCATGCCTTGAAGGTCTCTACCTTTCCATCATATCCTCTATTTATTTTGAAAATCCATTTACACCCAATGGGTTTTACCCCTTTAGGTGGATCCTCTAGGGTCCATACACCGTTCGTGTACATGGAGTCTATCTTACACTTCATTGCTAGTATCCATCTATTTGTGTCATGATTCGCGAGTGTTTCATCAAATGAAGCTGGATCATTGTCAGTTTCACCTGACACATGGAATCCGTACCTTTCAGGTTGTGCAACCACCCTCAAACTCCTTCGAAGTGGTATGGGTGTTTAATCTTTATTCCTATCTTCCATTTCTGGTTCAGGAAGCTCAATATCATCAAAGGATTCAATGCGTTCCTTTACTTCATTTTGCCTTGAACCTTAAGGAAGTCATCCCCCTTGAATTTTACATCTCTAGAGATGAAAATCTTTTGAGTCTTAGGGTTGTAAAGTTGGTATCCAATACTGTTCTTTACATACCCAGTGAAGTAGCACTCTCAAGTGAGAGATTCCAGCTTACTTGCACTCACGTTCTTTGCATGGACCAAACTACCCCAAATCCTCAAGTGTCGAATATTGGGCTTGTCTCCAAACCAAAGTTCATGAGAGATTTTGGGTATAGATTTGCTAGAAATTTTGTTAAAGATATATATTGCAGACTCTACTGCATTTCCCCATAAACTAAAGGTAAATGTGATTTGCTCATCATTGAATGGACCATGTCCATGATGGTCCTATTGCATCTTTTAGCAATACAATTTAGTTGGGGAGTTCTAGGAGGAGTGAGATTGGATACAATTCCTCTCTATTTAATGTATTACTTAAATTCATCTAAGAGGTACTCGCCACCTCGGTCAGTCAAATCTATTTGATCTTTCTATTGGTTTGGTTCTTAATCAAAGCCATGAATTCTTTGAACTTTTCAAAGGTTTCATATTTATAACGTAATAGGAAGATTAACATGCATCGTGAATGGTTATCAATAAACATCAAATAATAACGGTATCCATTTTGAGTAGCAGTATTGAAGGGACTACATACATCTATATGTATTAGGTCAAGAGTACCCTCACATCGTGCAATCTTGTTACGAAAGGGTGCTATAGTCATTTTACCTCGAATGCAATGTTTACATGTTTGCAAAGTTTGGAGTTGTAGAAAATCTAAGGTTCCATACTTTATTAATCTATTGATCCTATCAATAGATAAATGACCAAGCCTTTTATGCCAAATCATGTTCGAATGATTTCCATCCTCTCTGATTCTTTTAGGGATTTTAATAGTGGGTGTTACATTCATGACATATTCATCAATGCACAATTCATAGAGCCCACTCGAAGTTGGAACACCATCCGCAATATGTTTATCATAATGGTTTATGATAAATTTCTCACAGAAAAGGAACGAATATCCATTTCTAATCAACTTAAATACAGATATAAGGTTCCTTTTAACATCTGGAACATAGATACATTCCCTACGTAACAAAACTCTCCCACTAGATAATGATAGTCTACATGTCCTGATGACAACTGCTGTAATAGTTGCATCAGATCCCATCTGGATGACTGTCTTCCCTTCATCAAGATTCTAGTTTCCTGAAACAGATGCAACATATTGCGTACATGAACATAAGCACTAGAATCTATGACCCGGCTACCTTATCGTCCTACAAGAAAATTAGTTTAATGATGAAAATATATTTTATACATGCTAGTGCATAATCTTTACCCTTCTCTACGGTTTCAGATAATTTGGACAATCTCTTTTCCAGTGCCCTATACTTTTGCAGTGATAACAAACATCCATTTTATTGGATGTTAGATGTGTGGATGCCTGAGAGCATTAGTCAACACTTTGACTCTTATTATTCTTCACATGTTGGAATGGACTATTCCAGAACCCATGCTTCTGACTACGCTCTATGTAGTTCACATCACCGAACATCTTTTTTAGAGTCAGAATTATATCATGGGCATTCTCTATGTCAATATGTTGCTTCCGAAGCACATTAGACAGAGATACCAAAATTAACATCGAACCTGCAAGTGGTCATTATTAAAATTTTCATTAAATTTTAATTCTTCCATTTACATAGGGTTTGCATTCTTATTCTTAGTGAGCACATAACTGACGTGCTCTGTATAGAGAACAAACTCTAAATTATGGATCCAATTCGAATAATTTGGTGCGGTCAATTGGTTGACCTCCAGAAGCCCATTAAGCAGGTTCATGGATTTTATATCTGAGATTAAGAATGCACTTATTAGAATATATAAATAATTATATATTCAAACTTAGATTCTTTGATTAAGGCTGTTTTAACCAAATTAGTCTTGCATTTTCAACTCTGAAAGTACATTCCCTTATTAAAATTTCAAAGTAAGAAATATACTTACCGTTATATCTCTAGCAAGATCTGGGATATCCTTTTCTACCTTTGTTACATCCTAATTATATGAGAAATTGTGTAACATCCGGGAATTCGCCTAAACCCGAACTCGTCCGATTTTGGGTCTAATGAACCCAAAAACGTTGTCGGTCAATACTAAACAACCTAAAACGGCCAATTGATCATGAATCAAAAGTCGTTCGGGCGAAATCGACCGAAAATCGGTCACACCGTAATACGCACCGTGAAAAGCCGCGACGCAAATTCGGAAACCGCGAAACGAACCGAGACCGTCATTAGATCCTATTCGACGACACGAGACCAACGGAATCGACCATTCGTCAATCGGAGTTCATTTGGTATTTTAATTTCACAAAATTTAACCTTAAACAAAAATCGTATCCGAAAATTTCGGGTATTTAAAACCCGATCGGAAGTATAGCAATATTATACTCATATCGACCGTCGTTCAGAGACGATTGAAACGAGGTACTTTGCGCCAAAATCCGACGCTTGATGCGCGATTACGGTCCACCTGAAGTATGTAAAAATAAGGTTGTTTTTTTTTAAAAAAAATTAATAAAAGCAGCAGACTCTGCTACTTTTCCAGGACTGCCAGTTGGCAAAACCTCTTCTCCACTCGGCTATGACAAAACCCCATTTCTATTTCTATATAAACCCCTATTGCTTTTCTTCTTTCTCACCATATTTCCAAAACCCCTCCAACCCTTCCACCGAAGGAGCTATTCTTTTCTTCTCCTTCTTGCTGCAAGGTGCTGCTGCCCTCTCCAACTGCAGCTACAAATTATCACAGCCACTGCATGTTAGAGTTCTATCTCCCAATTTGAAGAAACCAAAGAAGTACAATCCCTAAACCCCCCTTGCTGCCATGCATGTTGCCTTCCATTAAATCTAAGAATCCAAATATGCATCCAAAGCTCTATTTGGTCACTGGATTTGATTTTTTTATAGCATTGCTTCCCAACATATACAATCATGCTTCATGAGTTGTATAATTAGAATGATGTTATGAGATTGTAAGATCCTTATGATGCTCATGCTAAGTACATTCCACTAAGGTTTAATAATACCACTTAAACAATTTAGACAAGGATCTAAATATTTTTTTATTCTAAGCTCTTAAAGGTAAATGAGGGTTGTTAGGTCACCCATGATGCCTGCTAATAAAGACCATGAGAAATTGAAATACCATAATCTGTAGGGGAGTGTTGCCGAATGCAAAAGAATAAAAAAAAAGACTTGCCAGATCTGCTGCTGTCTAGCACCCATTCAAGCTCAAATTGGTGCCATTTCCTCCAATTTTGAAACAATCTTTAGGTACTGCTGACATGCATGTATACTTTCCCTTCTTGCTGCCCTCCAAAAAGTTTTTCATAAGTACTCCCTATATATATATATACACAGTGCAACAGTGCATTGCTCTTTTGAAATTTCAAAGATGAAAGGGGAAAGTTGATATTTCGATATGCTAAGATTGTCTTTTACCTTACTGTTGTTTAGATCTAAATGCTAGAACAATCCACTTAACTTAAATACTATGAAATTATTAATAAAATGAATGGTTGATTTCTGATGTTTATTAAATCTGTAGCTTGCTCTTGTTTTCCCTAATTTTATACAGTGTGTAATACATGATTTTTTTTAAGATAGGATAAGGCAATAGGATATATTCACGTTTACATACAACTCCAGTATGTTATCTGCTATCAATCAGATTTTAATATAGTTTTTTTAGAGAACCCTTCTTCGGTTAAGAAAATGAAAAAAAAAACAATAAAATTGGAGGAAGAAGGCATAAAGGTATTTTGCAAAGAATGAATGTTCAGGACTCCAAGTTGAGGTTAGGAAAGGTAGAAGGGTATTAGTCTCTTTAACGGTTATTTACGTAGTTCTCAGTATTAAAAGTATGAGCTTCAACAATAAAAATCTGCCTTGCTTGGTAATATATATATATATATATATATATATATATAAGTCCTCATGGTCAATTCTTTAGGTATGAATCACAGAATGTGGATCATTATTAAATAAAATTGTCAACAAAGAATCTAGATCTATACAATCAACCACAAAAATATCGAAGAAAGAGTTGAGTAGTCAAGAAAGGAGTTGAAGCAATAATTTATATTGCCGGTCATGATGACCTTTACACTTGACCGTGCGAGGGCGCGGTGACCCTCAACTGGGCGGAGGAAAGGAAGCCCAGTTAGGGCAGCGGCCGCCAAGTGCGCAGGTCTAGGATCTCAGTCTTTTACACGGTTTTTACGCGAGCTCGCAGTGTTTTTACGCCTCGTTGGGATCCTGACTTTAGACCAGTTCCGCTGACCCTGTCTATTAGGATACCCAGGCGGGGGATCCTTGGTTTTCAGTTTTTACATACGAGCTCGTCCGCCCGTACTAGTCGGGCTGTTTTTCTAAGAGCGACTTTTCTAGGGAGTCTCTCTCACCCGTCTCAGTGGTGTAGTTGGGGAGTAGACCTATCCCTCTATTGGACCGCGCTTCCAATTAGAGGGCGAGACGGAAGAGCCATTTGCAGGCTTCTTCACCGCTTGAGTTACTTCGCCAAACAGAATTGGTGATTCTATATCTAGATCATCAATATCTACATCTACAACATCCGGAGCTATATCTGAAACATTGAAGTTAAGAATTGGAGAAATTATGATCAAAAGACCATTCTCTCTACCCAAGAAATTAAATAAATAGATCTCTACAATCTCAACTTTTCTATTTTTCACTTACCAACATGATCTCTGAAGAAAATGATATATGCATTTACGCTCATACACTCATGATTACGCAACTGCTATATAAATATGACATATGGGAAATGCCGAGTTCTGGGGGAAAACATTAGAAACGCATTACAAACAAACCCTTTTTTTTACTTACGCAAGTAGATGTAAATTTTACTGGTACCACCTTTCTACTTGCCTGCTTTTGTACATATTAAATGTCAAGTTATTTTTATAAATTTTATGGAGGTAGCAGCAATGGCTGACGCCTCTTCTTTCCTATTGTGTGTGTGGCAGGCAAACAGCCTGCAGTTCAGTAGCCGCTCAGTAGCTACATGCTTCCAGGAGATAGAGTTTATACCCGACGGTATGAATTATTTTGCCTCAGTTTTTGTTCAGATAATGATGTAAATGTTATCTCTTTTGTATCATACTTTGGGATATATGTTGTAATGGAAGATCCTTGTACATGTTGTAACTTGATATGAATATTAATGAAAAGAAAATTTTGGTGCCATTGTCTCTTTTACTTTGTGGTTATGTTGTGAATGTGAATATCATGTGGATAATTAGCCGCGCGAAAAATTTTCCCTGTATTAGTGCGACTTGTGTGATTAAATGTGAATGATATATTGCGAAATGCGTCGTAAACGGGTACCCGGATCCTGAGGGGTTGACAGTTTGGTATCAGAGCAGTGGTACCCCAATACGCACATTCATAGTATTTCAATTCCGATCGCATTAAGTTCTCGAATAGCGACAGTCTTCCGACTTGTTGTGAGTTCGAGAAGGGAAATATGACATTCATATTCAATAACCACAGATGTCACCAATTTCATTAATTTTCATATTATATCCCAAGAGGAGAAAAGCATTTATGATAAATATCTGTCTAGGGCATTTTTATGACTAATTATGGTTCTCATGCAGAGCCATGGCATCTCGACCAGGTCAGGATACTTCTGATCAGCTGGCACGCATACTGAGCGCACTTACTGATCTTCAGCAGCAGCAGGCTGCTATGAGAGGCCAGCAGGAGCAGATATTGGCCCAGCAGACCGAGATTGCTGACAGGCAGACGGACATAGAGATGAGATTTGAGGACCTGTCAGATTTCACGTACCATCCATCCCAGGACGGGATACGGCAGGACCAGCACCAGTCCGTTGAGGTGGAGCAGCCTCATCCTGACGATCCACTAGAGGACATACCAGAGCATGGAGCTCAGGAGGATGCAGACTTGGACAGGGAGCGGGACCCTGTTGACTTTGCTGGCGAGGATGCACACGAGTATTCAGCCATTCACAGGCACCAGTCGGTCTTCACTTCTTATCAGCGGGCCAACATACCCCTGTTCGAGGGCATAGGTTCACCAGATGATGCTGAGCAATGGCTGAAGAGAGTGATGAAGGTGCTCAGGGCAATTCATGCGCCACGAGACACGTGGCTATCTTTCATAGAGTATTCACTGACAGACTTCGCCGAGCGATGGTGGGAGGCTGTAGTGTCCGAGTTAGGCCGAGAGCCTACTTGGAACGATTTCGAGACGAAGTTCCGAGCCCACTTCTTTTCTGCGAAGTGGAAGGAGTCCCAGCGCCGACTGTTTGCAGAGCTTCGTCAGGGACAGATGACAGCCAGGGATTACTTCATCCGATACACAGAGCTATCACGACATACCCGAGCAGCTGGCGCATTTCCAGAGGAGAATCTGGAGAAGTTCATTGGCGGCATGCGAGAGGAGGTGCAGGAGAAGCTGGCAGGATTACACATCACTTCCATCTCCGAGGCTACCGATGCTGCGGAGAAGTTCGAGGACATCAGGGGGAGACGTTTCGGGAGCTCGTCTGGAGCAGCACCTAGACCACGGAGATCTTTTGGACTGATACGTCGACCGTTTCAGCAGCAGAGGTCAGACAGACGGTTTCGACCTACAGGTTCGACATTCTCTGGCAGTGCTCGCTCTTCTCCATCGACTACTCTAGGAGGAGCACTCGTCGGACGTGGCACAGAGTCCGCTCGACCATCTGGGTCGCAACGAGTAGACCGACCACCAGCCGGACCAGCTCGGAGCACAGGCACAGCTACTCCACCTACCAGGCCAGTCAGATGCTACCGATGTCACGAGTGGGGACATTACCGAGCACAGTGCCCACAGGTTTCTGGCGAGTCTCAGCCACAGCCTTCACAGTCACAGCCTCAGACACAGCGTTCAGGGAGTTTCCGTGGCAGGAACTCCAACTTTAGGCGGCAGCAGTAGAGACAGACGCAGAGTGTGGCAGGTTCTAGTGCTGCATCAGCCAGGCAGGGACAGTTACATGCCGTTACTGAAGATCAGGCACGTTCAGCGGCTACTGTGGTGAAAGGTATGGTCTCAGTCTTGGGCCGACCTTTCCATGTTTTATTCGATTCCGGCGCGACACACTCTTTCCTTGCTTCGAGGTTGCTTGTTTCTTTAGATAGAGTTGCAGAGACGCTATCGTCTCCATATCACATCCGAGGGCCAAGTGGCTAGTTATTTGTCATATCTCTGATAGTCAGGCACTTGCCCATACTGATTGGCGGTCATGAGATGATTGCAGATTGTCTACTTCTGCAACTTGATGAGTTCGACTTGATTTTGGGCATGGATTGGCTATCTACTCATCATGCACTTGTTGATTGCTTTAGGAAGACAGTTGTCTTCAGGATTCCAGATCTACCCGAGTTCACTTTTGAGGGTACTATACATGACTCCACCATGGAGTACATTTCAGTGTTGCGAGCCCAACGACTTGTTGACCAGGGTTGCGATTCATATCTTGCTTTTGTTCGAGAGGTGTCGGATCAGGAGCCGATGATACAGGATATCCGAGTAGTATCTGAATATCCAGACGTATTTCCTGATGAGCTACCAGGGCTACCTCCTGAGAGAGAGATCGAGTTCGAGATCACATTGTTGCCAGATACACAGCCGATCTCTATGGCACCATATCGTATGTCACCAGCCGAGTTGAGGGAGCTGAAGGTGCAGTTGCAGGAGTTGCTAGATTTGGGATTCGTGAGGCCAAGCACTTCACCTTGGGGTGCTCCGGTTCTATTTGTCAAGAAGAAGGATGGATCCATGAGACTGTGCATCGATTACCGGCAGCTGAACAAGAGAACGGTGAAGAACCGTTATCCCTTGCCACGTATCGATGATTTATTCGATCAGCTTCAGGGATCTTCGGTTTTCTCGAAGATCGATCTTCGCTCAGGCTACCATCAGCTGAGGATTCGCGAGTCGGATATTCCGAAGACAGCCTTCAGGACTCGCTATGGACACTACGAGTTTGTGGTGATGCCGTTTGGGCTCACCAATGCACCTGCGGCTTTCATGGATATGATGAACAGGATCTTCCGTCCATACTTGGACAAGTTTGTAGTGGTATTCATAGATGATGTGCTCATCTATTCACGGAATGAATGGGATCATGCGAATGATCTACGGATTGTCTTAGATACATTGCGAGAGCACAAGCTATATGCCAAGTTGAGCAAGTGTGATTTCTGGTTATCCCAGGTCTCATTTCTCGGGCATATCATTTCTGGAGCAGGCATTGCAGTTGATCCTGCGAAGATAGATGCAGTTATGTCTTGGGAGCAGCCCAAGACTGTCACGCAGATTCGGAGCTTCCTCGGATTAGCGGGCTATTACAGACGCTTTGTCAGCGGATTTTCACGCATTGTTCGCCCTCTGACACGACTGACGCAGAAGGGAGTCCCATTTATTTGGGATTGTTCATGTGATCAGGCCTTCCAGACATTGAAGGAGAGATTGACTATAGCGCCTATTCTCGCTCTTCCTTCAGGTACTCAGGACTATGCAGTCTACACGGATGCATCTGGAGAAGGTCTGGGAGCAGTGTTGATGCAGAGAGGACAGGTGATTGCTTACGCATCACGGTAATTGAGACCGCACGAGCGGAACTACCCCACACATGACTTGGAGTTGGCGGCAGTTGTCTTCGCCTTGAAGATCTGGCGCCACTATCTTTATGGGGTGAACTTCAAGATTTTCACAGATCACAAGAGTCTGAAGTACATCTTTGATCAGAAGGAGCTGAACATGAGGCAGCGCAGATGGCTCGAGTTGTTGAAGGATTATGATTGCACGATCTCTTACCATCCTGGTAAGGGAAACGTGGTGGCTGATGCACTTAGCAGGAGAGCGCATGCTGATGGTACGACAAACTGGCTATACACATGGGATACGCTTGTTGCTTTGACCGATTGGCATCCTCAGGAGAGCGCATCCATTTCTACCGCCGTGCCTCCACGATACAGCAGTCTTTTGGATCGTATTGTTGAGGGCCAGAAGACCGATCCTTGGATTCATGATAGATACATGCGCGCCGTCAAGGACGAATTTGACGACTTTGTTGTGATGGAGTCTATTTTATGGAAGGCAGGACGGGTCGTTGTACCCAATGATGAGCACCTTCGTAGAGACATTCTCGATGAGGCACACAGTTCACGGTTATCTATCCATCCAGGCAGTAAAAAGATATACCGTGATCTGCGTCGACATTTCTGGTGGGATGGAATGAAGCGCGATGTGGCGCTACATGTTAGCAGATGCATGACCTGTCAGATGGTCAAGGCTGAGCACAGGAGACCACCAGGATTACTGCAGTCTCTCCCCATTCCCGAGTGGAAGTGGGAGAGCATTTCTATGGATTTCGTCACAGGTCTGCCGAAGACACCAGGTGGCCATGATTCTATATGGGTCGTTGTTGATAGGTTGACCAAGTCAGCCCATTTTATACCTGTCAACACGACTTACACTCCATCCAGATTGGCCAAGCTCTATGTGCAGAACATTATCAGGCTACATGGTATACCACGGGAGGTGGTGTCTGACAGGGATTCGAGATTTACGTCTCACTATTGGCATCAGTTCATGTCAGCACTACAGACAGAGCTGAAGATGAGTTCTGCTTATCATCTGCAGACAGACGGACAGAGTGAGCGCACCATTCAGACGCTTGAGGATCTACTTCGCGCATGCACTTTGGAGTGGAAAGGGTCCTGGAAGGACCATTTGCCTTTGGTGGAATTCACGTACAACAACAGCTATCACTCCAGTATTGGCATGGCACCATTCGAAGCCCTATACGGGCGGAGATGCCTCACACCTCTTAGTTGGCGTGAGGTAGGTGATCATGCTCTTTACTCCGTAGATCTCTTGGAGGAGACTGCGAGAGCTGTGGATCTTGTGAGACGGAGGCTTCTGACGGCACAGAGTCGCCAGAAGAGCTATGCTGATCGTCGGAGGAGAGACTTAGAGTTCTAGGTAATCTAATTATTTCTTCTTCATCTATGATATATATATATATATATGTGTCCAACTTAATCTCATACTAATGACATTCCTATAAATTATAGGTTGGAGATTGGGTATTTTTGCGAGTATCTCCCATGAAGGGAGTGCAGAGATTCGGTGTTCGTGGCAAGTTGGCGCCGCGATATGTTGGACCGTTCGAGATTCTAGCTAGAGTGGGGAAGGTTGCTTACCGAGTAGCTCTTCCTCCACACCTTTCGGCTATTCATGATGTTTTCCACATATCCAATCTGAGAAAGTATGTCCACGACCCTCGACACATTATCAGTTACGAGAATCTCGATGTAGAGCCGGATCTAACTTACGAGGAGAAGCCAGTTCAGATACTTGACCGTGCTGTGAAGAAGCTTCGCAGCAAGGAGATTTCATTGGTCAAGGTTTTGTGGCACCGACACGGCGTCAAGGAAGCGGCATGGGAGACTGAAGCCGACATGCGGGCACGATATCCGCAGCTATTCTGATGTAATCGTCAAAACAAGCTTTTGTAATTAGACACATTATAAATATATGGCTTGTTTTCTCTTTGAGGTTTTTATGGGTTCAAAACCCTTTGTGGTTTTTATGATCATATTAAATCCAAACAAGATACCTATTAACCTTGACTCGAGTCTCGAGGACGAGACTCCCTTTGAGGTTTTTATAATTGTAACATTCGGGAATTCGCCTAAACCCGAACTCGTCCGATTTTGGGTCTAATGAACCCAAAAACGTTGTCGGTCAATACTAAACAACCTAAAACGGCCAATCGATCATGAATCAAAAGTCGTTCGGGCGAAATCGACCGAAAATCGGTCACACCGTAATACGCGCCGTGAAAAGCCGCGACGCAAATTCGGAAACCGCGAAACGAACCGAGACCGTCATTAGATCCTATTCGATGACACGAGACCAACAGAATCGACCATTCGTCAATCGGAGGTCATTTGGTATTTTAATTTCACAAAATTTAACCTTAAACAAAAATCGTATCCGAAAATTTCGGGTATTTAAAACCCGATCAGAAGTATAGCAATATTATACTCATATCGACCGTCGTTCAGAGACGATTGAAACGAGGTACTTTGCGCCAAAATCCGACGCTTGATGCGCGATTACGGTCCACCTGAAGTATGTAAAAATAAGGTTGTTTTTTTTAAAAAAAAATTTAATAAAAGCAGCAGACTCTGCTACTTTTCCAGGACTGCCAGTTGGCAGTACCTCTTCTCCACTCGGCTATGACGAAACCCCATTTCTATTTCTATATAAACCCCTATTGCTTTTCTTCTTTCTCACCATATTTCCAAAACCCCTCCAACCCTTCCACCGAAGGAGCTATTCTTTTCTTCTCCTTCTTGCTGCAAGGTGCTGCTGCCCTCTCCAACTGCAGCTACAAATTATCACAGCCACTGCATGTTAGAGTTCTATCTCCCAATTTGAAGAAACCAAAGAAGTACAATCCCTAAACCCCCCTTGCTGCCATGCATGTTGCCTTCCATTAGATCTAAGAATCCAAATATGCATCCAAAGCTCTATTTGGTCACTGGATTTGATTTTTTTATAGCATTGCTTCCCAACATATACAATCATGCTTCATGAGTTGTATACTTAGAATGATGTTATGAGATTGTAAGATCCTTATGATGCTCATGCTAAGTACATTCCACTAAGGTTTAATAATACCACTTAAACAATTTAGACAAGGATCTAAATATTTTTTTATTCTAAGCTCTTAAAGGTAAATGAGGGTTGTTAGGTCACCCATGATGCCTGCTAATAAAGACCATGAGAAATTGAAATACCATAATCTGTAGGGGAGTGTTGCCGAATGCAAAAGAATAAAAAAAAAGACTTGCCAGATCTGCTGCTGTCTAGCACCCATTCAAGCTCAAATTGGTGCCATTTCCTCCAATTTTGAAACAATCTTTAGGTACTGCTGACATGCATGTATACTTTCCCTTCTTGCTGCCCTCCAAAAAGTTTTTCATAAGTACTCCCTGTATATATATATATACACAGTGCAACAGTGCATTGCTCTTTTGAAATTTCAAAGATGAAAGGGGAAAGTTGATATTTCGATATGCTAAGATTGTCTTTTACCTTACTGTTGTTTAGATCTAAATGCTAGAACAATCCACTTAACTTAAATACTATGAAATTATTAATAAAATGAATGGTTGATTTCTGATGTTTATTAAATCTGTAGCTTGCTCTTGTTTTCCCTAATTTTATACAGTGTGTAATACATGATTTTTTTTAAGATAGGATAAGGCAATAGGATATATTCACGTTTACATACAACTCCAGTATGTTATCTGCTATCAATCAGATTTTAATATAGTTTTTTAGAGAACCCTTCTTCGGTTAAGAAAATGAAAAAAAAAATATATATAAAAAAAAGACCCTGACCGCTTCAATTATTATGGAAAATTTCTATAAATTAAAGAATAGTTCATATCTAATTAGAGAATCTGTGATTCCAAAACATTGAACTATTTCCATTATTTTACTGTTAATTTTAGGTAATAACAGATCTTATATATAGAAGCAAGCAAAGCTTTAGATGAAAACCTATAAATGATAATCTCAACCACTTTGCTTGCACCCTGTGATATAGGGTAGAAATTAAGTACCATTAATCATTGCAAAAAAAAAAACAATAAAATTGGAGGAAGAAGGCATAAAGGTATTTTACAAAGAATGAATGTCCAGGACTCCAAGTTGAGGTTAGGAAAGGTAGAAGGGTATTAGTCTCTTTAACGGTTATTTACGTAGTTCTCAGTATTAGGTATGAATCACAGAATGTGGATCATTATTAAATAAAATTGTCAACAAAGAATCTAGATCTATACAATCAACCACAAAAATATCGAAGAAAGAGTTGAGTAGTCAAGAAAGGAGTTGAAGCAATAATTTATATTGCCGGTCATGATGACCTTTACACTTGACCGTGCGAGGGCGCGGTGACCCTCAACTGGGCGGAGGAAAGGAAGCCCAGTTAGGGCAGCGGCCGCCAAGTGCGCGGGTCTAGGATCTCAGTCTTTTACACGGTTTTTACGCGAGCTCGCAGTGTTTTTACGCCTCGTTGGGATCCTGACTTTAGACCAGTTCCGCTGACCCTGTCTATTTGGATACCCAGGCGGGGGATCCTTGGTTTTCAGTTTTTACATACGAGCTCGTCCGCCCGTACTAGTCGGGATGTTTTTCTAAGAGCGACTTTTCTAGGGAGTCTCTCTCACCCGTCTCAGTGGCGTAGTTGGGGAGTAGACCTATCCCTCTATTGGACCGTGCTTCCAATTAGAGGGCGAGACGGAAGAGCCATTTGCAGGCTTCTTCACCGCTTGAGTTACTTCGCCAAACAGAATTGGCGATTCTATATCTAGATCATCAATATCTACATCTACAACATCCGGAGCTATATCTGAAACATTGAAGTTAAGAATTGGAGAAATTATGATCAAAAGACCATTCTCTCTACCCAAGAAATTAAATAAATAGATCTCTACAATCTCAACTTTTCTATTTTTCACTTACCAACGTGATCTCTGAAGAAAATGATATATGCATTTACGCTCATACACTCATGATTACGCAACTGCTATATAAATATGACATATGGGAAATGCCGGATTCTGGGGGAAAACATTAGAAACGCATTACAAACAAACCCTTTTTTTTAACTTACGCAAGTAGATGTAAATTTTACTGGTAGCACCTTTCTACTTGCCTGCTTTTGAACATATTAAATGTCAAGTTATTTTTATAAATTTTATGGAGGTACCAGCAATGGCTGACGCCTCTTCTTTCCTATTGTGTGTGTGGCAGGCAAACAGCCTGCAGTTCAGTAGCCGCTCAGTAGCTACATGCTTCCAGGAGATAGAGTTTATACTCGACGGTATGAATTATTTTGCCTCAGTTTTTGTTCAGATAATGATGTAAATGTTATCTCTTTTGTATCATACTTTGGGATATATGTTGTAATGGAAGATCCTTGTACATGTTGTAACTTGATATGAATATTAATGAAAAGAAAATTTTGGTGCCATTGTCTCTTTTACTTTGTGGTTATGTTGTGAATGTGAATATCATGTGGATAATTAGCCGCGCGAAAAATTTTCCCTGTATTAGTGCGACTAGTGTGATTAAATGTGAATGATATATTGCGAAATGCGTCGTAAACGGGTACCCGGATCCTGAGGGGTTGACAAATTGCAACTTGGGTAAAAAGAAGCGGGAACTCATTATGCCTTGCAAGTCCAACTTGCATTTCCCGATTCAGTCTTTAAAACCCATGCCCACCACCACTAAGGTGATGTTGACCCATTGTTAATTGAATCAACCATTAACAAGAATAGAACTTGCTATGCTCAATCCAATACCGCCTCAAGTATATGAGGAATTAATATTGGGGTCACTACACATATGGCTTTACTCTTTCGAGAAGCAAAGAGTCTGATTAATGTGCGCTTGTATGTAGGAGCTATCACTTTGGATAGGCATCTCCAACATACCATGGCGATGGAACCCTTTGCCTTGACCAGAGACTATGGATGCCATTTATATGATCCTCCATATCTCATTCAAATTTTAGTTAATTATTATTAATGATATTCACATAATTAATTCTTCCTAGAGAATTACATCTCTATTCATAATAGAGTGTCTATTTTAATTGGATCTAATTAATTTAATCATATTAAATTAATCACCTATCCAATTCAACCAATAAACCAATAAGGCTTGCTTTATATTATTATATACAATTGTATTATTCTAATTAGTTGATTAAAGTACGCAGAGACTTCTCATGCTACCCATCCTTTAAATGGATCAAGCTAGGTCAGACAGATTGTGATAACAAGGAATGCTTCCACTGCGGTGCAAGATACCAATTAAGTAATTCATTATCATATCCATGGCCTAGATACCATTCTCGAATCAATTCTAGATAACATAATTGGTATAAATTGTACTAAGAAGTTTTATCGATCACATGCTCTTGGTGACCAACGTGATACATATGCAGTAATCACTCATAAATCTTTAGGAATCTTAAAACATTTTTAAAGATCCTAACATTCTGGTCATATCAAACAAACATGTTTTGCATGTAAAAATTGATCTACAACTATTGTATGTTAAACTAGGGTTTTTTGTCATGAAATAATCATTTAATGGCAATTAATGTTTGATGAAACACCCTCATAATTATTAAGAATAAATTAATCATGGTAAATTTGTAATTTCCTTGGTTTACATTGAATGATAAGCACATTAAGAAAGTAATCATGACGATCCAATCATCATCCAACCCATCTCCACTACATATGGAATTTCTAGGTCAAACAGAATCAGAATCGCGCGAAATAAATTCGAATAATTTATTAGTTTAACTCTATACTTAGTTAAAGTGTTTTTTATTGTTTTATGATGGGAAAATAGTAACAAAAATTACTTTGTTATAGATTCGTGAATACATGCAAAAACAATTTTGAATTTTAATTTATATACCTTTGGTACCAAATATTGGCCACTATTTTGGGGACATATTTAGAAATTATAAATACATTTTATTATTGAAAAAAGTCTTCCAAATAGTGCATAAATTAGGCTTTATATTTTAGTGAAAAATAATCTGAATATTACATCTTATGCAAAAAACTACGAGTCCCCGCGCAACCGATATACAAAACCTTATCTCCTTATGGTTTGGATCAGATCCAAGAACTTTGACCAAGGCTCTGATACCACTTGAAGGATAGGGTTTGGGCTTTAGCACATCACAGAAGCGTGAAGATCACATCACATGCGATCAAGAGAGACTAGTCATACTAGTTGCTCTGGGCAACAAAATTTACTTTTTTTTTATGAAACCACAAGATATGAGAACACTTCTCATATCGTTTCATCAAGATCACAAACAAGTAATTGGGTTACCTCTTGAAACATGTTTGTAATCGCGCATGTCTCTAAGCGAAGAGACCTCCTGTTTCAAGTATGATTCAACGAAGGATGCACTTGCGAGCGCATGGATGAGACGTGTGCTTCCCACAATTCGAGTTGAAGATATATAAAGAGATATAAAAAGAGAGTATTTTTGTATTTTTGAAATAAAGAAAACAAAGTCAAAATACATAAAATAAATTATTTTTGATTTTTTTATAATTTTATATGTTCATGGTATTTTTAGGGTATTTTTAAAGCTTTTTTTACAGATTTTAAAAAGTAAAATACATAAAAAATAAACAGAAATATAAGAACTTCAAATAGGCCTAAAAATATCTATCAAATCAGAAAGGGCCCAAAATGGATTTTCATGTATAATAGATAACAAAAAAAGATTTGATGCTTTTAAACCTATTTTTATGATTTTTCTATAATTTTTTATGATTTTTTAAGGTTTTCTGTATTTTGTAATTTTTAAGCTTTCTGTTTTGTATTTTTACGAATTTGGACATGTGATAAAATATAGTAAACAACACCTACACTATTCTATTGGTTATTTTTGGAGCTATATTTTATTTTTTTTTGACTTCTATAAGTCAAAACAGTACAATATAATTAGTTTTGCAATTTTTTAATTAGGAAAATAATAACAAATACCTTAATAAAAATATTTGTGATATAATATAAGTTAAGGTATTTAAAATAATTTTTCTAGATTTTTCAGAGTTAAGTAGCTAATTAATACAATAAAAAACAAAATAAACAATTAATTACAAAGCACATGGACTATTCTACAATTCCAAAAACCTAAGGCATGCAATTTTAACAAATAAGCAAAGTCCAGAGCCTTTCCACAAATTTTCCAATTAAGTTCACAATCAGAAAGTGCCTGGCAAGGGCCTTTTTACAAATAAAATAAAGTCCAGGGATATCAGAGAAATGTTCCCAATAAAATAATAATTCCAATAAAACTAACATGGACTAAATTGCAATATCTATTTTTTTTTCAAACTTTCCAAACAAGTCCACCAAATCCACAGGATTAATAGTGAAACTTACCCCTAAAAACCCTCACATGGGACCACACGTGAGGTGACGTGGCATGGTCTAAAAAGCAATAAATAAAAACCTCAAGATTCAAGATGCAAATTATCTAAAAGATTTTTGAATTATTATATATATTTACATGTTCAAAATATAAATAGCAAAAGGAGGAGGGAAAGTAGTGCAAAATACCCTCACTATACGTCTTGGGGAACTACTAGGATCTGATCACTTAGCCATGTGCCGTTCACCCAATGATCGATACCCCTTCACAGATGACGGGGTGAGATTATATCCGAGGCCTGATCTGACAGTCTATGCGGCCTACCATCAGACGACTATTGTAGAATCTGGGCAAATGTTCTCCATTGGACAATGGTTGAGGTTTCTAGAAGAACATATGAAGAACACCTCCCTGTCAATCTTTGATTCGAGCTCCTAAGATACTCCAGTCGTCCCCCACTGTGCTGGGCTAGGAATCTTCTTGGGATGAGTCAGACCGAATGATTGTCGGAAGAAGGTCCGAGACCCACAGAATGGATCCTGGAGGTCTAGGAAGAAGCCAGACCTAGATCTTCCTTCTCTAGTACAAGTGTCTGGAAGTGAAGCTTCCATGCCTAATTTAGGCAGGGAGGTGCAGTGAGTGAGCTAGGTCAGAGGGTCTCCAGCGAGGTGGCAGAGGGAGACCTGGGAAAGCCCAATCTTTGCAAGACCGGGGTGACTGAGTTGGTCTGGGAGACGTAGAAGTGAAGGGGAAGCTAATGGTGGCAGAAGAAGCAACAGAGTGGGAGTGATTGATCAGGAATGAGTGCGGGAGCTCCGAGCTCCGGTGAGGGTTTTTTTTTATTTTTTAATATATGTAAAGCAAAACAAAAACGACTAGAATTAAACCAAAGCTACTGCTAACCTAAGGAATGAAAAGCAAGCAAAAGAAGAGCATCTCACCAGAGAGAAGACTTGGGAGCATAGCTTCACCGGGAGAACTCTGACAAAGGGTGGATGCCCTGCCTCCTACTTTGTCCGTGCCCAAGAATAGATGCTCAGCCTTCCTGTCACCAAGGCGAGGCTTCCAAATGACTTAAGGGGGTTAGAGAGTCAGTAGATGATCAACGGGTAAAGGAGGAGCTCGAAGGTTTATTTATTGCTGACAAAAAAAGTGGAATAGGAGATGAATCTGCATTTCACATCTTTATTCATTTATTTTAGCTTAAAATCCCTTAGGAAAAAAACCTGTATATAATACTAACTCCATATTCTTACTAACTTGCATCTGTGTGTAAATATTGTACACTTATCACTATTTTAACATAAAATAAATAAATAAAGAAAGAAAGAAAAAATAAGAAAAAAGAAGACTATATATATGTAATAGATACAAGCTGACCCGAACCCTGAGAGAAGGTCAAGACTTGACCTGATCGACTAGGAATAAAGTAGAGGGAGATAGGGTCCTTAATCAGAAAATCCAAAAAAAGTGATGTATATATTTATATACTAACACTATTTTATTTGTACATAAATTGACCTCAAACTAAATGATTTTTAAAACAAAAGTTGTAAATAAAAATGTTTCTAAATAATAAAAATGTTTGCAAAATAAAATCATGTACAAAATAAAAGCAACCACAATTGGAAAAAGCCATTAAGTGATAATTGAAAGACCAATTTTGGCTTCATATGAACTCAAATTAAACCAAACTCACTTCCATTGTATTCTAAATTAAATTATCTTTAAAATGGCTATGATTTCATAATTTTGGATTTATGGTTGAAAAGTCGGGTTTTTAGGGTGGTTTGTGCAATCTTACCATTTATTTGTACATATTGTATTTGTAAATATTTTTACTAATTATTCAAAATGAAAATAATAAAAATTTTAAAAAATTAAAAAAAAATAATTTCCTTATTTAACTCTGTATATAATGTACCATATGTATATCGTATATGTATATATTTGCTATTCTTAAATAAACACCACAAAAAATAAAAAAATTAACAATTTTTATTCGATTTAATTAAGTGAAGAAAATATTTTTTTTAATTTTTATAAATTATTTTAACACTAATCCTTTCTTATCTTTATCTCATTTCAAAATTTTCTCTTATCTCTTATCTTCATTTTTGTTTGAAATTCAAACTCCAACTTTTTCCATTAATATCGCTCCTCCTCCCTCATTTTCAACTTGATCAATCTTTGGTGAGAGGATCCTATTCTTCGAGAGTTATCTTGTCGCAGAAGGGTGCCTAGCCTCCAAGCCCTCCGATGATAGCAAGTCGGCCTTTGTCGAGGCGATTATGGTTTTTCCGCTCCTAAGGTGAGATCCATTTTTCTTTTCTTATTTTTTAACCCAGGTTAATCATAGTTTACTTTTTGCATTTTTATTTCGTTGTCATTTTTTTCTATAGATCTTAGAATCACAAACCATGATTTTATTCGAATCCGATACGATATTTCATCTCATTTTCTTGATTCCTTCGCTTGATGTGCTACCTCACGCAATCTTCCAACTCCGATCGTGTACGGTGGTCGGAGACACGTATCCATTCCTCATTTTTTTTGGATCTCCGTTCACGTATTTCGTTTTGATTTTGGTATTGAGCCGTCGTACTCGTGTCCTAATTTGTTTCTAAATAAAAAAATAAAAAAATACATAGTTTTTTCTTTCTTTCTAACATTTGATTTTCAAGATCAAATAAAAAAATTTAAAAAATAATAAAAAAATTAAAAAAACTAAAAGTTTTGTCTTTCTTCTTCTATTCCTGTTTAAAAAATATAAAAAATCGGCAGCATGAACTGCCCTCTCCAGCCATCAGGGGTGCCCGCCTCCATCCCGTCATCATCTCCTCCGCAGATTGCCGTTGTCGCCCCGCTCTTGAACCACCGGCAGCACCGCCGCCGCCACCATCACCGTCTCTACAGGAGAGAGAGAGAGAGCCGCCACTGCCTCTGCCCCTTCGCAGAACCTTTCGTCGTTCATATCCAGCCTGTCTTCACCGACCGTGAGATGCCAAGCACCGGGCATCCTGCCCCCTTTCCACCACACGATCAGCCATATCTCACGCAGGCGTCACCATCCTTCGACCTCCGTCCGCTCGCCGACTCCACCGCCTGCACCTTTTGCAGCCGCTGCCATCAACCTCCTGTAGCAGGTCTCGATCGTCCGTGCCCCCGCATGAGGCTCCTCTACCGACCCCTCGAGCAGAACTGCATGTGCGAGGTGCTGCACCATCATCGCAACCTCAACGAGCCCATCTATGTGTCACCCATGTGCGTGCCCGCCGATCCGCGTGCTCCATCTCAGCCCATCCACCGCCATCAAACCGCGCCTCCTGCTTGGAGAGAAAAGGGGCTGGCGTACCTATCCCCCTTCCTCTTTTGAAACGAGAAGAACGAACGACAGAACTAGAACCCTAATTCCTAATTCTTTTTTGGCAAATTACGACTTCATCCCTAGAGTTTCCAAATTTACAGAAAGGTCCCTGCTTTCCAGAGCCAAATCACATGCTGCGCACCCCATTCTTGGGTAATTTGAAAAGTTTATCCCACATTTATTTTCTGTTATCATTTAATCCAAAACATTTAATAATTTGCATCTCAGCCCTTCATTTCCAGACTCTTATTTGCATGCTCTTTGTTGTTGGAATAAATATTTGTCTTACTCATTAAATTCTGCAAAAAATCAAGTTAGACTTCTGTTGTGTGCATCTTCATTGTACATAAATTTCAATGCATTTTATTTCGATTTGATATTATTAAAAAAATAAAAAACATGTCATTTTCCCTATTTGAACTTTGAAAAATCCTAAAAAATCGAATATAACTTCGAAAATTCCAAAAAATTAGATTAATTTTATTTTGCCGTGTTTTAATTTCTATCCAAATTTTGTGCATTAATTATTTATAAAACCCAAAAAAGTGAAAACACCAAAAATCTTTTAAAAATCATAAAAAATTCTAGAAAAATAAAAAAAGGGATTTCAGTTCCTATTTGTAGATAATTTCCTCTACTTTCTTAGAAAAATAATTTTCTCAATTTTTGATTTCATCTCATATTTTTAAATTGCGAAATAGTCCTATTTGTTCATTGTTTGCATTGTCTTCTATTTTTATTCATTTTAAAAATTATAAAAAATCTAAAATTCTCTGAAAAATTACAAAATAGTAAAAAAGTAATAAAAACACAAAAATATTTTCTTTAGGCATTTTGAGCATTTTTTTATATTTGAAAAATAAAAAAGTTGCATTTCTTTTATGCATGAAAATGTTTTGAAAATCATGATTTTGAAAATAAAAATTGCAAAAATCAAAATCATTAAAAATTTAAAAAAAAATCAGAAAATAAAAAAAAAACAGATATAAAAAAATTGAAAAAAAATAAAAAGGAAAAAAAAACAAAATAAAAACCAAGCATTGTGTACATTGAAAATTCTGTTTTCTTTTAATTGATTTTTTCTCGATTAATTGAATAACCGTCAAGAATTGTAGCCTCCCTGAGTTTGATCCTGTTGCTATATAGGTAATTAACTAGCAAAAAAATTTCTCTCACTTTATTATTCTTGCAATTAATTTTGTAGCTCGAGAAGAAAAATAATAATTTGTTTGTTGTGGGATATTTGTGTTGCAACGACCATTGCGCATTTAATTTCATATCAATAATTCAAAACCCGAAAATCTTGTGTCAACAATAGGGGACTAGGGTTTTGGTGTGATTGACCAACAAAGATCAGATCAAGATGATCCGTGGGAAAGAGGGTGATCCGATCTTCGATTTTCAAAAAGAAGATGGGCCAAAAGGAGAAAAGGAATTCATGTGAAAATTGGGCAAAGTCAGCTGCCCGACAAGGTCTAATAGATAGCATAGGGGAGGGGGCTGTTAACCCAAGGTCAACAGTCTGAGGCTGGTGATTGGGCCACGTCAGCACCAAGTAAGCACTGAACGATAAAACATGTAAGAAAATAAAAGAAAATTAAAATAAAAATAAAAAATGATTTTATTTAATTAAACTTAAGACATGTAATATGTTACATATTTAATAAACTAGTTTTTGGTTATTTTTATTTGTTTATATCACTTCATTTGTGAGATTTTAGTTTTTACATGTAAATTATAAGTATAAATACATGTATATTTTTATTTTTATTTTATATTTTATACTTTTATTATTTTATATACATAATGTTTATATTTACATTGATTTTAATTACATATGTACATATTTTATTTTATTTTTCTGAAGTTGTTTATGTACTTAAATAAATAAATATACATATAAAATAGGTACTTTATAGGTATATTTACTAATGTATTAAAGTACATTATTTAATATTGGTTTATTTTATTATGTGTATTCCAGACACACTCTGCATTATTTTTGATGAAATAAATTTTGCATTTTCTTTATATTTCTATGTACAAAGTTAATGTTCAAAGCTTATTGATTTGAGGTATAAAAATATGAAAATAAAATAGGTCCCAAAATGTATATATTGAAAAAAATAATTAGGGGTTTTATGATGATTTTTATGTGGTTTTGCTACCTTATCTCTCCCTACTTTATTCCTTGTTGATTCACTCTTGACTTAGTATCGGGGGTCAAGATCAATCAGTATCTATGATACTTCCTTTAATTTTCTTTTCTTTTATTTATTCCTTCATTTTAGGGTTTAATTACATGTATTTATATACAATATATAAATGAGTATACCGATGTTATTAGTATGTGTTATTGAAATTCACATGCATTTATCTAGTGATTAAAAACAAAAATGAATAAATATATGTGCACGAATGACAATTCATCACTCCCATATACTTGGCTTTGCTAATCCCTAGCAAACACTTATGATAATAAGTGCAAGGAAGAAAAGAAAAAAAATGAAAAAATGAAGAACTTAGAGTGATAATGATTCTTAAACTTATCTTCATAAAATCAAAGTCTGGTGCTTAGTGAGACCTTTGGATTATTAGTTTGTTGGAATCTTATTGGGAATAAGATTTAAAACATAACAACCCTTAAAAACCACAATCCTTTGTTTAGTTCTCCTCAATAGCCAGGTCAGAATAAGCCTTTTCATATGCAAACTCTTATGAATATGAATCTTTCTTGTATAGTGTCAGTGATATGTAGCTCCTCTCAGCTTAAGCAGTAAAGATTTCTCCAACATGGTAACCCTAATTCCCCAATCTAACAACTCTTTCCTCGAGAAGCGGGACATTCCCTTCTTAGTTCAAGTGCAATCGACTTAAGAAGAGAAGGCGGAGAAGAGAATGGACAGTAGCCAGTGTAGTTACCTATCCTAGGATGCTTGTCCATTGTAGCCAAGTCATCTAGCTCCAGACTCACATGAATACTTTGATTTTGAAGCGTAAGCTTGCTTATTGGATACATATTCTGACAGCGATTTATTTTTCTTTGAATTTTGCATGTCTGTTCTTTTTGGAGTTTTTGGTTTTGCATTTTTGTAATACTATACACATCAGCATTTACATAAGAACTTTTTCCTCTTAAGCCAATATACTATCCATCTTTTGAAGATTTACTACAGCCCACAACATTCTGTCCTTAGACCTCATCACCACTGGATCGGGTTGGGGTACAATGGCCACAGAATTGTGACTTCGTATGTTACCATTTGCGTGTGTCTCATGTCGGCAAATCCATCCCTCTACTAATTTGACGGAGTTGAGTGACGAATCCATGATTCATATTTTTTTGCATGGATTGGTCGACAAACAAATAAGTAGGGGGAGATAAGGAAGAAAACAATAAGAAATTATTATCACACTTTACACACTCTTCATTATTTATCCACTAATAATAATAATAATCAAATATTCAATGATTTTTACTAATTCATACAACAAACACATTTTTCACCAAACTCTTTTCATAATTATTTCTAAAAATGTATCGAAAAATATAAAAATAATAAAAAAATAATATCTCGTATATATGCCAAGAAATCCAACTTGTAAATGGTCAAAATATCAACTTCCGAACATCATAACTTTATCTTACGAACTCCAATTTCACTATACTCACCTTTAAAGTTCAAAAATTAATATTTTCTAATTAATGGAGGTGATTGCACTAAAATCAAAGTCCGTTTGCAAAAAATCGATTTTGGGACCTAATCACAATTGGGTTTCTGTGCTATTTATTTTACCTAGAACACATTATTTATTAGTTTAATGATTTTAAAATTTTTTAATTATTTTCTTGATATTGTGCTTTAATCCTGATTTTTTTTATAATTTTTGGACAATATTTATTATTTTAAATAAATTTAAAAACATAATTTATAGGTAAAATTGAACTACATAACTTATATTCATATTTATTAATATATTTAAATTAATTTATTAAATTCCACAAAAATTCACACATACTCTATTTATTATCCTTATAATTAATAAAATATAAAAATCGTATATTATAATTTTATACCTATTTATTAATATAATATTTATATTTCATAATTTATTTATTATTTATAAAAACTAACTATACCATAATTAAGATAAATTATTTATTTACACTTTTCATTTTTATACCTATTTAAAATTCCATTCTTTACTATTTATTTCCTATTTATTAAGCTATTTAATCATCTAGCCAACCAGATGCTGACACGTGTCAGCACCTGGTGTCTTCTTCTCCAAGAAGCTATTGCAGCTTCTGTTCTAACCACCGATTTTCAACAATTTCGACCCGTCGTCTTCTTCATCCAAAACCTAATCTAAACCCTTTATTATACTCTTCTAACAACCATCATTCACGCCGTCTATTGATCTCCAACTAACCATTCGTCGATTCACCTATAAAATCCCACGAATCTCACCATTTCCCACAAACTCTCATGAACTTCCAACTCCCAGAAACTAACCTGACTGATAAGCCACCTTCTCCACCCAATTCCACCCTGATCCGGAGCTAACAACCCTTTCTGAGGATTACGTGTGGAAGAAGGTCGATAGGAGACGAAGTTCCAAGGCCAACCTTGGCCTTACATCACCACCGCCGCAGTTTGGAGCTTCGAGAAAGCCGCCCTGTCGAGCGATGACTAGTGGAGTCATACACTCTGCTACTCCCATGTATTTCCTCCATTTTTTGCATTTTATTTTCCCAATCTTCGTGCCATAATTAGATTGCTTAAGCGCGTAGTTAGACTCGTGTAATCACCTTCTTAGATGCATCCCAAATCATATTTCAAATCTCACTCGATTTCACTCAAAATCACCTTCCATCTATATCTTATTTTCACTGTTATCACATTTTCTGGAAATATATTTTGATATGTAAGTTTTCTTTATCTTTTGGCCGATTCTTCGGTGAATCGAGCATCTAAATATTAACTTGCAGGTTCTTCTTCATAGCTGGAGCAACGAACCACTCATCTGGAGCTTGCATCCAACGATTTCCTTCGATAAAGAATGAAATGGATACCTCCCAACTTCCAGCCAACTCTAACGCTCAGGAGTCCTCTTTGACGAAGCTGCCTAGCCACCTCTGTCGTCCTCGCCAACTTGCCCACTGCAGGCGAGCTCAAGGGGTGAAGGCATCACCCTTCTTACCCTGCAGGAGGTCATTCGAGCTTCCCTTCGCCGGAGATAAATCTAAGAACAAGCACCACCATTATCTGCATAGAAAGGGGGAAGAACAACAAGAACACTCGAGCACACAGGTGTGCGACACGTGTCCGCAACCGACGGTCCAGATCTGTGCAGAACTTCTAATATCGGCCGTTAGCATTAAGGGGTAGAAAAATTGCGTATTAAGCCCAGAAGTTTCCAGAATTTCAAGCTCGCTCCAATAGTTTTCCAGATTTGCTTTTAGGTACCCGCACAGGGATCTAAACAAAAAATAATTTAGTTTTCTTTCAGTTCAGTCTCTGTATAAGGGCCAAATTTCAGACTATTTCTTTTTATTTTATTGCAGTTATACCCTTGTATTGTACTGTAAGTTTGGATCGTATTTTGAATTTATTTTTCCTCAAAATTTTTAAGGTATTTACACAACTACGCTAGCAAATTTTCTTGAAATTTTTCGTAGATTTTCATTGTGTATTTTGCTTGACTTGATTTTTCTAAATTTGTATAAATTTTGAGTGTTTTGTTTTCTTTTTCAAGAAGAAATAGAGATCTCAAATCTTTCTCTTCAACTCAAAAATCGTAATATAGGTATTCTTCCTCCTCGAGTTTGACCCATGGAAACTTACCTGGATAAATAATTAGTTTAAGGACAAAATAGGAGAGCCGACCTCATTTCCTTCATTCTTTTTATCTCTCTCTCTCTCTCCTATTTTATATGAATTTCGTTTGATCGATCGAAATCCGATCTCCGTGGTTCTTCTACACCGACACATTTCTTAATTAACCATGGGTCGGATTTCAGTTATCAAAATGGCACCGTTGCCGGGGAGGTGTTAGCTTTATTAAGATTTTTGACCTTATTTTGTGATTTTTTATCTTCTTGATTTGTTTTACAGATTTTCTGATTTTCTTCAACTTTGTTTTCAATTTGTTTTACGGCTTTTATGGTTTTTATGACTTTTATGATTTGCATCGAGTGTCTTCGATTTTTACGATTTTCGTGTTCTTTTATTTTTATAGTTTTTTTGTGAGTTTTCTAACGAATTTTGCAGGGCTAGCATGATCAACCGGTTTCTTCAGAAACTGAATCAATTAAGAGTGTAGAGACCGACTCCTTCTCTACGAGTCGGTTGCAGAGGAGCGTAATTCGTTATCAATTTTTCTTTTTGTACTTGTATTATTTTTTGTTAAAAAAATAAGGGCACTTGCCCATTTTTCTATTTTCGTAGAAGTGGCCCCGTAAGGGAATCCTGACTTGTACCTTCCTCCCTTTTTTTCTTGGGGTCTGTTTCATCGAGTGTCATGCACTTGGGGGAGCAGGGCACCCATCGTGGCTTTTCTCGCATCAACGATTTTCCACAGCTTTTTTTGAGGATAGGTGCTTGCTTAGGTTTTTTCGATTTTTTCTCTTTGCTTGCACCCATGTAGCTATTTTTAGGACTCACAACCTAGGTGTATGCTTATTTAGGAAAATAAAAAAATAATAAAAAAATTCATTAGACGTGCCTTGAAAAAATTCCAAAAAAAGAGAATAGAAAATAAACCGGGACTGCTAATATATTTGATCTAAAATCAACATAAAGGATCATTAGTTTTGGGATAGAAACCCCCAACACATGGATTGCAAGTACATTCGAGATCTATGTGTGAGGGACGACACATATGGTAGAGCCAGAGTCTGGATTTCCTTTGAATTACTACTTAGTTCATACACTTAATCACCTAATCTTCAGTGGGAACTCTCGGGTAGCCGAAAATGGTATGAGTTTCCATAACAATTTGGGGGTTTAGAGGACACCATGATAACATGGTCCTCAAGTAACATGAGAAGCCGAAAACGGTCCGTACTTACTCCCAAACTGGTTGAGAATAGGAGATTTCTTGTAAGAACCCGTGACAATGTTTTAAGAAAATCTCGGGCACCTATCAACTCACGTTAATCTATGAAAAGACCTGTTTGCCAAATAACCCTAAAATCGAAAAGATAAATGACCGAACTTTTATGGTCATCACCGGGTTGTGCTTGTGAAATTGGGGTTGTATTGTGTTTGTTTGCGAGGTGTGCGTTACCGTGTCTTATATGCCTTCACACTCGTACTTTTGACTTGACATTGTGCTCTCTATTCTCTTGACATCGAAGATGACAACTTAACGGATTTTACACTCAGACTCCGTGAGCTTTCGATCCACCGTCCGTCGTACTTCTTCACAAACTCGGGATGACCCTCTTCCCGTGTTGATCCCATCTAGTCATGAGGAGAGTCAGACCCAGACTCCCTCGCCTCCCAACCTTTCGGTTGAGGCTGAACCCCTCCTCAAATATTCGTCTATTTCTCCTGCACATTTTCAATGAGCTCTTATGAGACTTTTTCCTTCCTAGATGATTTGAAGACAATGGGTATAGGGAAGGGACCAGTCGAGGACCGACCAGATGAGGACCGACCGACTGGGGAGCGAAATATAGATGATAGACCTGATCTAGCTGCAGACATTACTACAGGGATTCTTGATACACTGCAACAGATGAACTTATAGATCAGAGACCAATGTAGAGTCTAGGATGAGCGGCGAGCCGAGATCGCTGCATTGAGAGCAGGAGCCGGGAATCCACCACTGCCTACCGTGGTTCCCATGAAATTACGAGATGAGTATGACCCAGGAGCTAGGACAATATACCATTGGATTCGGTTACCACCGAATCAAGGGTCATACGAGCTGAGACTGTCCTTTATTTCTTTGCTTATGAAGTTTTATGGGAATTCTACAGAGGAGCCATTTACCTTCTTACATCAATTCGAGATGATTTGATGTACGGATAGCTATCCAAGAGTTACGCAGGAGGCTGTGTGGCTCAAGGCCTTCACCTTCACCTTAGCAGATAAGGCACTTTACTGTCTTAGTCATTTGGGGAGGGAGATCTCTACATGGGACGATCTGAAGTCCACATTCCTACGTAAATATTTTCCTCTGGGATGGACAAACATGATGAGGAGCCAGATCTCCAATTTCATGCAGTTACCGCATGAATCATTCCATGAGGCATGGGATCGATTCAAGGATCTTACTGAGAGATGCCTGCATCATGAGATACCTTTGAAGGTTCTAGTATAGAACTATTTTGGAGGACTCCAACTGAATGTCTAAGGCCTAATAAGCACCACATGTGGTGGCAGTTATTTGAATAAGGATGCCGAGTCTATCTGGTCCATCTTTGAGGGGATGGCAGAGAACTCACGAGTTGTTGAGTCTACTCAGGCATTCCAGAAGGTTCTGCAGCCACCACACCACTAAGAGCATCAAAAGGTGACAAATGTTTCAGATTATGAATCATAGTCCAACATGGGATTTATTAGTGAGAAGCTAACATTAGTTGACATGATTCAGAAGCAAGTTCAGGATTTGCAGCCGCTGCAAGAGTTGGAGAAACTCTCATCACTTCCCCAGCAACTGAGCAATCTGATGAAGAAGGTGGCCAATTTAAAACTTCAGTATCAACCATCCCATACCTCTTCTACTTCTTAGCCTATTTAGAGATCTTTACCCGTTCCTCCCACCCGACAGATTCACTTTGTTCAGAGCGAGCCGGTGCAGCCTATTGAGACTCCGTAGATTGATTTACATGAGGATCCGTCCAATGCCGATTCAAGATAGATCACCAGTCCTGGAAATGTTGATGTTGATTCTCAGGCCACTCTTGAGATCAACGGGATATGGCACGCTCCGATTCAATCTTCATCACACTTTACTCCTCAAAGCGTACATCAGCAGCAACAGCAGCAACAGTCACAGTACAATCATCCGCAGCATGGACGTCCACACTTCCAGCACCGCCAACATTACATGCTGCAACAGTCTCACTAGCACGCATATCATAGACCACATTCTTTGCAGTATCCTGCTACGTATTCACAACAACATCATTACCACCACCAACAATAGTCTTCGTACACACGTCAGAGATCTCCTTAGCTGTACGCACCGCAACAACACACTCCGAGGCAGGAGAGACTAGATAGCCAGGTTCAACACATCGAGTCTGAGATGTCTTCTTAGGCCCTGGCACTGAATCAAATCATGGATATGTTGAGCACGCTCCAGGCCGCACATAGGACTGAGATGGAGCGGGTTAACCATCGTTTGGATGAGTTAACCGTGCCCAAGACCACTCTCCCAGCCCAGCCTTAGATCAACTCGAACAACAAGAGGAGGCACTCAGATCAGGTAGACATCACAACATGTACGATCTATTTTCCTGAATTCTTATCTAACTTCATTCGTCTCAAGAGCGGTAGATCACCATGAGCACCTGATCAAGAGGAGGAGAGGGAACATGATGAGGAGCAAGAGCCAATCCATGAGACACATTTTGATGCTGAGGAGGAGAATCAACATGATGATGAGGATCAGCGTGATCACCAACCTGATGACCAAAGAGAGGGCAGCTATGCCGAGATAGTTGACATAGACCTAGGCGAGTCAGATGACAATACTACGCTAGACCATGAAGACACTCCCGAAGTAGATGTTTCTTCTCCAATTCTAGAGAGTTTTGTACATAAGTCTAAGACTCTTGAAGTAAATGTTGATCTTGATTTGAATAAAAAGAATTTTGTCCCTGAGATTGTTCCTTTTCTCGATGGTTTGTATGAAAAAGGAAATAAAAAAACCAAAAAGTATGTTGTCACTCCAGAAACTGATCGGCTATTGAAAGATCATATTTTTCTGAAGATTACACTTCACGATGCCTTGGATCATTTTCCTACACTCAAGAATTAGTTGAAGAACAAATGCACAATATGTAGGAAAAATAGATCATGAGTTGAGAAACATGTATTGAATAGGGCATCTTCATGTGCTATTCAGAATAAGGTACCAAAGAAGAAGAACGATTCATGAGATCACTATGTCACAACCATATTGAAGATGATGCATTCCATTGTACTCTATTAGGTAATGGTTCCTCAATTAATTTACTTCCATCATCTTTGCTAGATAATCTCAAGCTAGGTCTTCTTTCCAAATCACTAGCGATACTTCAGTTTGCAGATCGATCTATGAAGAGACCTAGAGGCATGTTTAGGAACATTCTCGTAACCATTCAGAGCTTGCAGTTTCTAGTGGACGTTACTGTCTTAGATATGATGTGCCCTACGCAGTTACACCTTACTCCAATCATTCTCGGAGACCCTTCTTGCAGAAAGCGAGAACACTCTTTGATTATGATACTGGAAGAGTACCATTCTACATAGACAGTGGAGAGATACATATTGAGATGGCGAGAGGATGTAGCAGTCCTAGATCAATATTGTCATTTACTTCAGAGGACACCCGTCTCGCAGAGGATTGTCAGCACATAGATGAGACACAGTCTCTTGATCTTGAGAGTGTTTATTTTGATACCCACGATATCCTACACAAGGATGAGGTAGATGACATGGCACCTAGTTCTTCATATGACTGTTCACATACATATATAGAGTTCATATCTGATCCAGATGAGCAGTCAGTAGTAATAGACATCTCAGTGCCGCAAATTGAGAGTACACATATTTCAGCACGAGAGTCAATTGATTACATTTCACAGATCATTCAGTCTATTCAGCGTAGAGAGTCGGATGGTGTGATGGTTACACATATAGACGGCTTCTGTAGTCTGACTTCAGAGATGCGTAGTTCAGTAGAGAGAGCTATGCCACATATATAGTTCACTTACAGAGGCAACTCTACTTGTTCAGCTAGGGATCGATATGGACATGCACTATAGATGATTCAATACGATTCAGGTTGAGATGATCTAGTTTGTACAAGATGCATGACTACTCTTCCATTTCATTTCATCCTGTACAAAGATTTGTGAGCTATGCAGTTTTTCTGAAGTACACCACCTATATATCCTTCGTAGATCACAATCGATCCCATTTTTTGTTTGTCTTATATGCTTAGGATACCAGATCCTAAGTATATGGGGGACCGATTTCCTACTGATTCTCGCATTTTGATTTTGTTCTTTTTACTTTTCTTTTGTTTTCCTTTCTTTTACACTAATCACTGGTCCCTAACTTTTGGCCACATTCTTTTCTATACTTAGGATGCCTTATCCTAAGTACAGGGGGGATAAAGTGATTTCGCTGATTTCATTTTTCTTTCTCCTTTTGTTCCTTCGTTTGTATATTCCTTTTCCTCAGTCACATCATTTTTGTGTTCCACTATACTTACGATGACCGGATCGTAAGTATAGGGGGATCAACTGACTTCTATTCTTTTCACCCACTTGTACTTAGCATGAGTTATGTCCTCCTTTTTCTCTTTTGACGCTATGAGGACATAGCACAAGCTAAGTATAAGGGTGTGTGCATATATTGTATATATACTTGCGTCCATAACTCATACTTTTATGTGTTTTCTATATCTATAAAATCCATAAAAAGTGGGTGAGGGTTAATTTAAAAGCCATCTATCTAATTATTTATTTATTATTAAAATCCTGGTAAATAAATACAATATACCTAAAATTATTATTTATAATCCCTAATTTAAAATATGTATTTAAAATATGTGTACTACTTATTTAAAATCCTATTTATTAAAATATGTGTAAAATTCATTTAATTCTTGTGAAATTCTTTATAAAATTTGTAAAATACATTAGTTATTTAATCCAAATAAAATATGGGTAATTTATATTTGAAAATTCTTGTATAAAGACTTGTTTATAAAAATTGAAAAATTAATAAAAAATGCAAAGTCTAAAATTCATAAAAATTACAAAATCCTTAAAATCCATAAAAGGAGTAAAATTCAGAAAATATACTTCACAAAAACATGATTGCATTTGATTAGCATTTTTCAGAATAAGTTTGATTTTTAGAACTAACGATTGGGAAAAGTCTAAAGGATGGAGCTTGATTATGGCCTTTTACTTTCACCATAAGGAGCCTGGTTAGGAACTGGAACTTATACTCTTCAAGTCATTGACCTAAATCTTTGGGTTCCATGAGACCATGTTTGGGAAGTCAACTTAAACGTGCCTAAGTGGAACACTTGGTGTCATCCATTCAACTCTTCATCAGTGAACCCAATTTTGGACACATGCACTTTGCACTTAGCTTGACTGGCATGGGGATGCGAAGGGCAATCCATTTTAGTGGTGCATTTTCATCCTTGTCTAGTGGTGCTGACATCTAAAGATGGGAGAGATTGAGGTTGTAATAATTGCTTCAGATGAGGGAAGGATCTGCTGGCACAATTTTTCCAAGACCTCAAAAAATAGATGGAATGAAAAGATGCTATATCTGTCGAGACACCAAAAGATTGATGCAGTGCAAGCAACATTACAAAGCCAATTCAAAGAAGAAGCCACCAAATACAAATATGACCACAATGGTCCAAGCTTCCACCAAAAAGCCTGCACATCTCAGTGGAGACTTAGCTACACTGGCTAGGCTTCACTAGGAGATGCGTATACACTAGTCGCACTCAGTTCTTTTCTCATTCTTCTACTTTCTCTCTATATTCAATTGTCGACACAACACGACCTGACCTTAGAAGGGAATACCCCCCTCCTCGAGGAAAGAGTAGCTGGATGAGGAACCAATGGGATTGTATTATTGGGATGGGTGTTTTCTTTGTTTCTTAAGAGCGGGAAGAGCTAAAACAATTCACACACAATACAAATTGACTTAAAGGTTGATAGAGTTAACGATATGAATAAGTGGATCTGAACTGGCTGTTGAGGTGAACCTAAATAAGGATTGTGGAACTTGAGGACTATTGAGACTAAAATCCTAATCCTAGTTAAGGCTCTAACAAAATGTTTGTTTCATGCCCGATCGAGCTCTGTCCTTTGTATGTTCTCATGAATTGGTTTAGGAAAACAAATTCATTATAAGTTTCTTTATTTATCCCTTACTTTTCAAATAAGTGTTTGCTAAGGGACTAGCAAAGTTTAATTATAGGGGGTTGATGAATCCATGATTTATTAACATTCTGTCTGCATTTTGTCTTAAAACCCTTGATAAAAATATGTAAATATTCATTAATTTCCGTCTTTTAACAAATCATACTAATGAATAAAAATGCACTTTTATGCATCAAAGTTATGTAAATAAATAAAAGAATAAAAAAACAAAAAAACAAAAAGGCAAATTGTAGATATTTATATATGTTCAATGTGACTTATAAAATAAATATACCTGAAAGATATATTTATAACCAAACCTCCAAGAGCAAGTCAGATGGATTGTTCGACAAACAAATAAGTAGGGGGAGATAAAGAATAAAACAATAAAAAAAATTAATTTCACAATTTACACACTCTTTAACATTTATCCAATAATTATTAGGTCTTCAATGGTTTTTAATTAATTCATACAAATATATTTTTCATCAAACTCCTTTCATAATTATTTCTAAAATTGTTAGAAAAATATAAAAATACGTTAAAAATAATATCATGTACATATGCCAAGAAATCCAACTTGTAAATTGTCAAAATCTCAACTTCCGAACATCAAAACTTTCTCATACGAACTCTATTTTCACTCTACCCACCTTTAAAGTTCATAAAATAATATTTTCTAATTAATGGAGGCGATTCACTAAAATCGGAGTTCGTTTGCAAAAAAAGTCGGTTTTGGGACCTAATCACAATTGGGTTTCTAGGCTATTTATTTTACCTAGAACATATTTTTATTTTTTTTGATAATTTTATAATTTTTAAATATTTTTTGATCTTGTATTTTAACCATGATTTATTTCATAATTGGATATTATTTATTATTTTAAATAAATAAAAACCTTAATTTATAGGTAAAATTGAACTACATAACTTATATTTATATTTTTTAATATATTTAAATTAATTTATTAAAATCCACAAAAAAATGCGCATACTCTATTTATTATCATTATAATTAATAAAATATAAAAATGGTATCTTATCTATTAATTTATGAAATTAAAAATCAATTATCAATTCATCAAGCAGTCTTTATACCTATTTATTAATACAATGTTTATATTTCATAATTTTTTTATTATTTATAAAAACAAATTATACCATAATTAAAATAAATTAAATATTTATACTTTTTATATCTATTTAAAATTCCGTTATTTAGTATTTATTTCCTATATTTTAAGGTATTTAATCATCTGGCCAACCAGGTGCTGACACTTGTCAGCACCTGGTGTCTTCTTCTCCAAGAAGCTGTTGCAGCTACTGTTCTAACCATTGATCTTCAACAATTTCTACCCGCTGTCTTCTTCATCCAAAACCTAATCTAAACCCTTCATTATACTCTCTTAGCAACCGTCATTCACACCGTCCATTGATCTCCAACTAACCCTCCATCTATTCTCCTATAAAACCCCATGAATCTAACCATTTCCAACAAACTCTCCTGAGCTTCCAACTCCCAGAAACCAACCTGGCCGATAAACCATCTTCTCCACCCAATTCCGCCCTGATCCGGAGGTGGCAGCTCCTTCTGAGGCTTGCAAGTGGAAGAAGGTCGATCGGAGGAGAAGTTCCAAGGCCAACCTTAGCCTTGCATCGCTGCCGCCGCCGCATGGAGCTTCGGGAAAGCCACCCCGTCGAGCGACGACTAATGGAGTCATACACTTTGCTACTCCCAGGTATTTCCTCCATCTTTTGCATTTTATTTTATCGATCTTCATGCCATAATTAGATTGCTTAAGCGCGTAGTTAGACTCATGTAATAACCTTCTTAGATGCATCCCAAATCATATTTCAAATCTCACTCAATTCACTCAAAATCACCTTCCATCTGTCTCTTATTTTCACTATTTATCACATTTTCTTGAAATATATTTTGATCTGTAATTTTTCTTAATCTTTTGGCCTATTCTTTGGTGAATCGAGCATCTAAATTTCACTTGCAGGTTCTTCTTCATAGTTGGAGCAACGAACCACTCATCTGGAGCTTGCATCCAATGATTTCCTTCGACAAAGAATCAAAAGGCCACCTCCCAACTTCCAACCAACTCTAACGCTCAGGAACCCTCTTCGTTAAAGCTGCCTAGCCACCTCCATCATCCTCGCCACCTTGCCCATCGCAGGAGAGCCTGAGGGGTGAAGGCGTCACCCCTCTAGCCCTACCAGAGGTCATTTCAAGCTTCCCTTCGCTAGAGATAAATCGAAGAACAAGTGCCATCGTCACCTGCATAGAAAGGGGGAAGAACAACAAGAACATTAGAGCGCACAGATGTGCGACACGTGTCCGCAATCAACAATCTAGATCTGTGCAGAACTTCTAATCTCGTCTGTTAGCGTAAAAGGGTTAGAAAATTTACGTATTAAGCCCAACAACTTCTAGAATTTGAGGCCCGCTCCAGCAGTTTTCCAAATTTGCTTTAGGTCCCCATGTAGGGATCTAAATGCAAAACAATTTAGTTTTCTTTCCGTTCAGTCCCTGTATAAGGACCAAATTACAGAATATTTAATTTTCTTTTATTCAAGTTATACCCCTGTATTGTAGGGTAATTTTGGGCTTCAGTTTGAATTTGTTTTTCCTTGATTTTCTAGGGTAGTTACACAACTACCCTAGTGAATTTTCTTGACCTTTTTTTAAGATTTTCATCGCATATTTTGCTTGATTTGATTTTTCTAAATTTGTATCAGTTTTGAATGTTTTGTTCCTTTTTCAAGAAGAAATAAAGATCGTGAGCCTTTCTCTTCATCTTAAAAGCTGCAATATAGGTATTCTGCCTCCTCGAGTTATACCCAAAGAAACTTACCTGGACAAATAATTAGTTTAAGGATAAAATAGGAGAGCCGGCTTCATTTACTTCACTCTTTTTATCTCTCTCCCCTATTTTATCTAAATTTGGTTTGATCAATCGAAATTTGATCTCCGCAGTACTTCTACACCGACACTTTTCTCAATTAATCGCGGGTCGGTTATCATTGAGCGAAGTGTAAGGTACATGTGGCCAAGTTAGGTCATTGTCTAAATTGTCGTGTGTCTTTCTCTCGAAATATTCTACATAGGCATACTAAGACGACATGTGAACATAATCTTATTTTCTTAAAGAATTAAGTCAAGCTGACCCGAAAAGCCTCAAATCTAGTTCCTATAAGATTCCTTGTGAATTTAAGTGTATTAAAGTCATACCAAGCTCTAATTTTCAGATTTAACTTAGAATAATTCAATTATCATTATCAATCTAAAAAATGCAAATGCTATGCTATGTACAATGCATGAAAAATATTTTTGTAAAGCATTTTCTAGTTTTATACTTTTCATGAGATTCTTCAAAAGGTCTTGCAAGTTTTTATGCAATTTTTGAAAATATTTAGCATATTTTTGTGGTATTTTCAGAATATCAAAAAGTTTAGGTATTTTTGAAAAACAAATGGGTTAATAAAAGAAATATGTGTAGATATTTACACATGAGTGCATCTGTTATTTATAAGAATTAGATGTATATTTATAAAGGATTTTATATATGGATACGTACACATTGAATATAAGAATTTTATTTGAAGTTTTATTTACACAATTATACACATAACTCTCAAACTAGTTCTAAAAGGTTTTTGCAAATATTTTACAAACACTTTGAAATACTTATTTTTACAAATAATTTGACAAGTAATTTTTACAAACATTTACAAAAATTTGAAAATTATTTTGCAATGATTTTTCAAATAGTATGTATACATTTTCCAAAGTATTTTTGCAACCATTTTTCAAAACATTTGTAAATAGATTTCAAAACATTTTATTCAAACAAATAAACGAATTTTTATAAAAAAACATTTTTATAAAAGGTTTGAAAACATTTTATAAAAATTTCTACAAACGATTTCAAAAGATTTGATAAATATTTTCCAACCATTTTTCAAATCATTTTGCAAAATATTTTTAACCTGATTTATTAATCCGTATATACAAAGAATTTTTGATGGATTTTTATACAAGTTTATTATATTATTCATTTTATTTAAAATACACAAGTACAAATTATGTCTAAAGTATATAAAACGTATAGACGACCCCCTATTCTTAGCTTATGCTATGGACTCATAGATCAAAGAGAAAAGGAAGACATAATTCGGACCAAGTATAGAAACTCCTATACTACAACGACTAAATAATCAAAAACCAAGAAGTTGATCATCCCTCCTCTACTTAGAATAAATAATCCTAAGTATAACAGACTGTTCACCAAGCTGGGATGGACGAGGTTTGGAATGTACGAAATCAATGACTCGGCTTGTCTCCCCTATTCTTAGGATGAAATCTCCTTGAGTATAGACAGAATATCAACAAGTTAAGAGACAAGCGGTGACACTGGTGTACTCCTTCTAAGGAATGCACCGTCACCAAATGCAATCTGCACCTTCCTTATAAAGGTACGAGTCTTCCCATTGGTAGAAATGGATGTCAAACATAAAATTGTACTTCGTGACACGAGTCCAATCTTGTGGAAGTTTCTTGGTAACGAGATAGTTTGCAATCTCGACATACCAAGGGAGAGAACTGATGCTCAATATCGATTCATCGAAAGGTCTCAGTGATAGATACAATGCTCAAGCGAGTCTCTGAACTTTCAAGTCTGGATAAATGGTCTGCTACCACATTCTTAACTCCAGGTTTGTCTGTTATCTCTAAATCTAATTCCTAGAGTAGAAAGATCTAATGGAGTAGTCGTGACTTGGCATCGTTCTTGTCCTGCAGATACTGGATAACAAAGTGCTCAGTGTAGACATTGATTTTGGACCCAAGATATGAGATATGAACTTCTCAAGGGCAAACACTACGATAACAATTCTTTCTTTATTACAGTATAATTTCTCTAAGCATCATCTAGGGTTCTGCTAGCATAATGTATAGCAAATGGAACTCCATCCCTATACTTACCCAACATAGCCCCAATAGAAAATTCTGAAGCATCCATCATGATCTCGAATGGGAGAGACCAATCGGGCGACTGAAGGATATGCACTTGAGTAACCAATCTTTTCAGGGTTTTGAAAGCAAGGAGGACCTTGTCATAAACAATAAACTCATTATCCATGCTCATATGTTTGGTAAGTGGTTGGGTAATCTGGTTGAAATCTTGGATAAATCGCCTGTAAATTCCAACTTGCCCAAGAAAAGACCTCACCTACTTCAGTGTTCTAGGTGACTCAAGATTTTCAATGACATCCACCTTAGTTGGTTCGACGTCCATACCTCTATTTGAGATGTCATGGCCTAACATAGTCCCATCCGTAACCATGAAGTGGCTCATTTCCCAAGAGAGCATATGATTAAATTCACAACATCTCTTAAGCGTTCAATTTAAGTGCATCAGGAAGGAATCAAAATCATCACCATAGACAGAGAAATCGTCTATGAAAACCTCTAGAAAACTACCTACCATGTCGGCGAACACAACCAACATACACCCTTGGAATTTTAGCGGGAGTGCTACATAATCCAAAGGGCATTCTTCGAAAGGCAAAATTGCCAAATGGATAAGTAAATGTTATCTTCTCTTGATCCTTGGGGGTAGTTGCCACTTGGTTATACCCCGAATACCCATCCAATAAATAAAAGAACACTTCCTCTACCAGTCTTTCAATGATCTGGTCAATAAAGGGAAATAGAAAGTGATTTTTTTAGTCGTGGAGTTTAGGCACCGTTAATCTACACAGATACACCAAGACGTAGGTACTTGGGTCGAGATCTCCTCTCCTTTCTCATTTAAGACCATAATGATCCTGGATTTCTTCGGATTCTCATGCAATGGGCTAACCCATTTGGAATCGGAGATGGGATAGATAAAGCCTCCCTCACACCATTTCGTTATCTCTTTCATGGCAACTTCCTGGAGATTAAGATTCAGCCTGCGCTGAAACTCACGGATTGACTTACTGTCATCCTCTAAAAAGACATTATCTTAACTCAAGGTCGGATTTATCCCCGAATCTGCAATATTCCAACTAAGAGCCTTGAGGTTTTTCTCTAGAACCTCTAGCAAGCAAGATTCTTGATCAATGGTCAATCATGAACTGAAGATGACTAGATACAATTCGGGTTCACTTGCATGGAAGGCATACTTAAAATTTGCTAGAAGCACCTTCCGTTCAGGTGGAATCAGACCTAATTTCTCAATTACTTCAAAAACTATACTTGTTACTAGTGAATGCTGCATCAGTGTTTTTGGGTCCGTCTCGTTTACTCCAGGCTCAGATAATGCAACACCGTACATATCTATAATTATTTCCTTTTTCTTGTTCTGGGATGTATACTCTTGAAATAAATTCCTCTTCAGACTCTACCTCATTAGTGGCAATGAAGCAAAATTCAACTGTGCTTTCAAGGTCATCATCTAGAAAGAGGAATTCCTTGGTCTCAGTTTCAGTCCACAAGGCGCCTACATCTTTAATCTCCTCAAATTTGTCACAGTTGGTTGCATGAAAACGAATCCTTTTCTCTGAAGTGCTATCTAGCTTCTTCGATTCTACACGCATGTCAATGGTTACTTTGTCATTGTGGGAGCAAATGGTGATCTTTCCATATCCATAATCAACCACCACCTCGGTCGTTCAGAGGAATGACCGACCAAAGATGACCAGTGTCTGGAGTAACAGTACCGAGGAGTCCATGTCCAGGACAATGAAATCCACTGGGAATTTCATACCGTGGATCGTTACGATACTTTCTTCGAACACTCCACATGGTCGCTTAACGGATCGATCATCAATCTAAAGGATCATTATTGTTAGTTTGAGCGGACCAAGCCCAAATTCCTTGTACAAGGAAGTGGGCAGGAGATTGATCGAAGAACCGCTATCAAGAAGAGTGCGATCAAATATCTGATTAAAAAATTTACACGTATCAAAGGGGCTCTGTTTTTCTTCTTCTACGGGAGGTTGCTGATCACACTGATGGTTGCCATGGTCAGAATATGCTTCTCGGCTCGACTGCATCGGTTCTTACGAGCCTACCGCTTATATGTACATACCACCTTTAGACCCTTTTTGACATTCAACATGTATTCCATGGCTTGCGACAGTGGCATCAAAAGCATGATATTCTTTAAAACTCAACAACATAAGTATCAGACAGAGCTGTTTTCAAATTTCTCACTGTTTTGTTTTTCATTGCTTCTGGGAAAAAGGTACATATACATTTTCAAAAGTAACATTTTTTCATTGAGGGAATCAAATTGTACATTTGGATAACTAGAACTGATACAATCATCCAATATAATAGGAGAAGTAAAAACTGGAAATTCAACCTCGTCGGCTCATACATGAGTTGTTGCTGGCACTAGCATCTCCTTAGCTGCATCGACTCAGCTTATGTTGTTATTGTTGGTGTTTGATTTTCTTTATTTTTTGGATTTTTGTTGATTTTGAATCGAGTCCTCTAGGTGCATCAAGTACATGGCTTTGGGCTCGCTTGGTTGCTAATGTAGAAGACTGATAAATCCCTGATTCTCACTCTTTATTCTTTTATTTTAGCTATTTATCTTGACAAAGCATCATGTAAATAGGTGTAAATACAATAATTTAGCATTCAACATGCATTTGTTAATACTGCCTAATTAGCATGCATTTGTGCAAAAATAAAAGAACAAAGGAAAAGAAAAAAAGAAGGGAGGTATTTAGAATAAATACAGAGTGACCCGAACCCCAAGAGAAGGTCGAGCCTCGACCTGATCACTAAATAAAACAGTTAGAGAGAGATAGGGCCTACTTTGTAGTGTATATATTACCCATATGTATATATATTTATTTTTGCCATAATAAAATTAAGTCATTATTTTTACCTCTTTGTATATATCTCTAATAATAATACAAAAAGAAAATAAAAATCCAAAAAATAAAATAAAATAAAATAACAATTTCTCTTTCATTGTACAAAATACATGTATATATACAACATCCACTATTTATTCTATACCTATAAATAACTCATAAAAATAAAATAAAAATTATTTTATGCTCCTAAAAGTATGTGAAAAATAAATAAAATATAAAATTGGGATGTTTCTATAAAAATAACAAAATAAAACTTATTGTACATAATACATAGGTATTATACCTGTATATAACATTTTATATTGTATATACACTAATCTGTTTTTCATAAAAATAATTAAAAATCACACAAAAATTCCTTGAAAAATAATAAACATTTTTCATTTTATTCATTTTCTGATTTAAATTCATTTATTATTTTTAATTTAATTTCCTTTATTTTCTTATCTATTTTGTCTTCTAGTGGTTTTTGTCCTTTTTCCCCATCGCTCGTGATTAGTCCTGGTCAGCTATGTTGACCCTGGCCAGCTATGTTGACCCTGGTCAACTGGTCCCCCCGAACCTCCCTTCTCGCTAACCTCGTTTTCACCCGGATTTCTCCCATTTATCCAGAACCGACCCGAGCTCCTTTCCATCTGATCTTTCGCCCCAATTAGAGGGCACGAATCCCTTACCCTCGCCCGATGTTCTCATCCTTGATCCATGCCTTAGTTCGCGGGCTACACCTCCTCCATGTTTGACCCTCACATCTATATAACCTGCTCTACCCCCTCCATTTCCACCACCTTTTGGCTATGACACCACCTCCTGTGCACCCAACCACCCTTCCCAAAGTGACAACGAGCGAGAGGTGGGGGGGGGGGCGTGGGAGGATTTTGGAGCGTTCTACACCTAGGTCTGGCGAGGTACGAACCTCAGCTCTGCCGCAAGGAGTAGAGCCTCTGGCTGCATCGGCCATCGATGCTACGACCACCGTAGACCGTCATCTGTAACCCCCAGGCATGTTCCTCCATCTCTAGGTACTCCATTTCCCGCTAATCTTCCATTGAATCCATCGTTTATTTGCTGCACAGAGTATCATCGATCATTCACTATTCTCCATATCTCCACCACACGCTGACTCCCATACTCCTGACTCCAACCTCCGATCGTTTCTACATCTGCTCCGCAACCAACCATGCAACTCCCTCTATTGGCTTGGAGCCCTGCTTAAGTCGAATCCTCCACTCACCGGAGACCTACCTGTTCACCCCGCCTCTGTTCTTGTTACCTATGCATTCTGACCCTCATCGAAGCTTCATCTCTGAGCATGACCCTTTTCTCCTGTAGGGTTCACAAGCTAATATGCCTCATCTGGAGGACTTGAGTACCCCTCGGAAGCTCCAGGTCTTCCACTCTCACCTAGGGACCCTAGCGTGGACATGGGCCCTTCTGATCCTTCCAGATGCTGCGGAGCATCATCGCCGACATCTTCCATCTTCCAGCAGCTCGAGAGGACGTCAGAATCGTGCAGAATCGGCGATCGAAACTCGCCTCCGGTAAGTTTTTCTCGATGCCTCCTCCACCGTTCGATCGAAGGCCACCCCAATTCTAATCCAAGCTGTTCATCTATGGGAGGCCTCCGACCGTCAGATCCAGCTGCGGATCTCATCATTTCCTTCCATTGTTGAAGGGGTATCCACTCATCTCGGCTGTCAGATCTTAAGTGGAACGTTGTCGACTGTTGGATCGCGCCCAATAAGGGGTAATTTATCCTTATGCCCCTCTCTATTTTGTCATTATTATTCGATCCTATAAATATTTTGCGTAGTTTAAAATAGTCTGGTTGTTTTGCATGTGGACCCTTGATCTTTCGTATATTTGCATTTCAATCCTTTGTATGTGAACTCACGTGCTGTCCGACGTGATTTTGTGGTGTATTTGCATGTTTCATCTTGAACTCCTTAGTGTTATATTTTGAATCAAAATTTTCCGATAATTTCATTTATGCCCCTGTGCGTGGTGTATTGCACATGTGCGTGGATTTACTGGTCTTTTTGCACTATTGGCCCTACATTATGTCTAAGCTATTAATTGGCCTGCAGACTTTCTAATAATTGCAATTAGGTCCCTGTGTGCTGCGAGTCTTGTTTTTAATTCAATAATCATAAAATTAAGTCCAAAAATTACATAAACAGTACTGTAAGCTCCTGCTAACATGTATTATTTGTTGTGATTTTGGGATTAATTTTGCTGGATCTTTTACTTTCTAAAAATAAAAAACCACCAAAAAACTCACTGTCTATTTTATAAAATACATAAAATTATAAAAATTGTGTTAAAAATTCAAAAAATTAGTGTTTGTTTGTTTTTTATTTGCTTTATCTCTAGTAGCATTTTTGTTTTAAAAATCATTATAAAACCCTTAAAAATCTAAAAACTCTTAAAAATTTCTAAAAATCATTAAAAATTATAAAAAAAATCCAGAAAAATATAGTTTTAGTTCTTTTTTGTAGTATTTCCTTATACGTTTTCATAAAATTTAGACCCAGGACATTAGGACACTATAAATATTTTTAATTTGTGATTTTGCCCTGGCTGTGCACCGTTTCCCTATTTTGCTCTTATTGGATCTTTATAAAATCATATAAAAATTAGAAAAACTCCAAAAAATCACCAAAAACATCTGAATATTTGAAAAACACAAAAAAATTTTTATTCTTGATTTTGAGTATTTTTGGTCTTAAATAAAAATTGCAAAAGCGTGTTTGGTGCCTTAGTTTCCTTTGTCGTTTGTTTTTATACCTTTATTAAAAACTAAAAAAATTTGCAAAATAAAAATTAATAAAAATATGCTTTTTATTCTATGAATCCTGACTACTTTGAAGCATTTCTCGTGCTCCTTGAGTTCGACCCTGATCACTATACCATGTTAAATAAATAGCGGATACCGCTAACATTATGCTTTGATTGATTATTTCCTTTATTGAGTAGATCTCTATTCTTCTTGATTGATCGAATTGATTGGATAGGAACAACGACACTTGATTATTTTTCCATCTTAGCCGATCTAGGTTCCTTGCGGTCAAAGACTCGTCTAAAGAGTCTTTATTCTTCCCCTTCGCAACTGCAGATGGATGCAGTGCCCTACCACTCCCAAGATTCCCAATATTAGATACCATAAAAATCAATTATACTTGAATCGGGGGGTGGTGGGTGATGAATCTGCGATTCATCATCGTAATATCTTGATCTTAGCAAAATCCCCGAGTAAAATTCCAAATAAATGTCCATAAAATACATAAATTAACAAAATAACTCTTGTAAATAAAACACACTAATTATTGTATATAAGACTGCACAAAATGAATTAACAATAAAAGGCCGCAAAAATAAAGGAGTTTTATACTTGTAAATAGCCCAAAACTTCATGGATTTTTTAATAATTTCATTTCAACTCCTTTTTTCCTAATTCTTCTCTAACTTGTTTATAAAAATGTATATAAAAATACAAAAATACAAAACAAATTTCACCTCAAATAAATGCTCCTAGATCCTAAAGAGAAAAAGCCGTAAAGTCCAACTTCCAAGCTGAATTCCCGCTCCGTATGAACTCCAAGTTCACCAAACTCACTTTTAAAGTTCAAGTTAGAAAATTATCTATCCAACGGAAGTGGTTTCATTAAAATCGGAGCTCATTTGCAAAAGTTGGGTTTTGGGACCTAGATGTACATTGTACATTATGTATACATTCATTCTTTCTTTAATTTTATTTGTATCTTTCTTAATTACTAAAAATACAAAAAAATCATACTTATGTTGTATTTTAATTGTACTATTTTATATATTTTTTCGTTGTAAATATCTCTTATTAAAAAGATAAAAAAAATTACATATTAGAAAAGTAAAAAAAATGTGTACATGTTGTTTGTCTTCCATTGTAAATTCTCCACTGTTTTTCTTCTCTTTTTATTTTATTGTATTTAAAGTAGACAACTTTATTTTATTTATTTATTTATTTTACATTCTCTACAATAACCACCATTCAACTCATTATACCACCAACTGCCATTCAACCCCACCATTTCTTAAACCTCCCATTCAACTCCATTAATAATCCAACTTCCCATTCAACTCCACCACCATAATAACTTCTCATTTCATCATCTATATATACATCCCATCCTCCTCAATTTGCCCTTGATCCATATTTATGTGAGGAGAGACAAGTTCCCAGAGTTGAATCGGTGACAGCGACGCAACCACGGTCGAGCGACGACGACCCTCTCTCCGGTGTGATCCGTTGGTTTTTTGGCCAACATCGCAGCCGCATCCGTGCGCTGCTCGAGCTCATCGCACGCCGACGATTTGAGCGAAGACCGTGCTCACGAGAGCACACCATAGGCGACCGCGTTCATCTTAGGTAAATTTTCCCTTCATTTTATCATCTTGTCATTTTTGCATTTTTTTAGTTCATCATATCACCACTCTCCTTCCATTTGCTCTACTCCACATATTATCACCAAATTATTTCTTTCCCACATTTGTAAATATTTCCCATTTAAAGAAAATTAAAAAATTTAAAAATTTAAAAAAAACAAAAAAGGGGTTCTTTTATTACAGCACCATCATCATAGCATTTTTTATCACCATATCATCATCATCAAACCACCACTTTATTTATATTTGTTCATATTACCTATTTTTTTGTTGTTGTCTCCTGTTTTAAAGAAAATTCAAAAATAATTATTAAAAAAATTAAACAAAAAAGGTCTCTTTTTATTATTGCAGTAAAAAGAATTTAAAAAAATAAAAAAAATCAAAAAAAAAAAATAGACGGAGCAGCAGAGCCGCCGCCCCCTTCCCCAAGGGCAGCGGCTCCGCCGCCCCTCCCTCCATCCACGGCCACCGCGCCGGTGGCCACCGCCTCCGCCAACCCCCTCACAGCCGCGCCTGCGGTCCACCGCCGCCGCCCTCTGCGGTGATCGCAGCCACGCCCCCGCGGGTGACTCCTCGCTGGTAGCTCCGCCCCCTCGCCGCCGTTCGCAGCCCCGCTCCGAGCCCTCCTCCGCGCGACAGCGCGCCAGGCGGCACCGCGCGGCCGCGCGCGCGCGGTCCTCCGCCCCTCCACCGCTCCAGTTCGCCGCCGACCACACCCCTCCAGTTGGGTTCACCTGCAAAAGCCAGAGGAAGAAGAAGGGGTAGTTTCTTTTCCTTATTTTTTTATTTTGTAAAAATTGCAACAATTTCTCTCAAAGTTTCTGTAATTATCATTTAGTCCTTGTGCATGTTTTCTTCTGTAAATATTATTTTCAGATTTGCACTGATACCCCTCTGTTTGTACCTTAATTTGGACATCAATCTTGCATCGTTTTACTCAATAAAAAATGGCATTGTGTTGAGCAGCTAATTCTCTACATTGTGGACAATTATTTATATTTTTGTGGTCCTTGGGTAATTAAATTAAATTGTTCAACTGAAAATTGCATATTTTAATTTTATCCAGTTTCGACTATTAAAATTATATCTCACACACTGTTGCTCTAAAAATTCTACAAAAAATATATGTGATGCTTTGATATGTGTTTAATTTTTTTTCCAAATTTCATCTAAAATGGAGTTGTCTTGTGCCTGAAATAAATCATAGAGTGAAATTAGTATTTGATTTTTAATTAAATCCACATACATGCTTTTCACAAAATTTCAATTCTTCTGGATTGCACATATAAATATCTATTTGAGATAATTTGATCTCTGACTAATTTGATAAGTGGATTTAATAGAAATTAATTACTCATTGCCACTCTGTTTTTACTAAAAAATTCATAAAAAAATCATACTTTGTCAGAAAATTCCAAAAACATTACTGTAGTCTCCTTGCATCATGGTTTAGTTCCAGTAAATTTTTCATAATTTTTGCTTACTGTTTGTGTGAAAAATTACGAAAATACCCATAAAAAGTATGCATTTTTCATTATTGCATTCTAAACCTAAAAAAATATAAAAAATATGTTTTGTGTTCCCCACTGGATTAGGACTTTAGGAAAAATATAATTTGGCTGAATTGGATTAATTTAACATTAAAATTAATTTGGCTAAGTTGTGTGTTTTCTTAATGTCTTGATTCACCCGCATTTGCATTTGCTTCAATTTTTTGCATAAAAAAAATCTAAAAAATACCGCACTGAAATCTAGACCTAAGTTTTTTGAATTAAACCAAGTTGTTCCTTTGCCTCCCTGAGTTCGACCCCGGACTTGCCCGGGATATAAATTAAAGCCGAGACACTCTTCACGGAGATCTTCTCTCGGTTCTGACCGACTCGCTGAGTACACATATTACAACGTGACCAAATTAAACAACGTATTTAGCGACTCGCCAAAGGGTGGCGTTGCCGGAGAGGCAAACGACTTAGGGATTAATTTAAAAATTTAGATTTAGATTTTCTCTACTCGGGTAGTCTGACCCCCGAGCCACTTGTATTTATTCCATTTTTTTGCAATTATTTCTCTTCATATTTTTGTATATATCTTGTTGTTTATCTCTCTAATATAAATCTCATTTTTCTTGCGAGGGCCCGGTGGACTTGGAGTGCATCAAAGGTCGACGGACGTGACGCGTGACGACTACTGAAGAGCGAGGAAAAGCAATATTTTTGAGAGAAATTTTGTAAATTCTTGTAATTATTTATCTTGCTCATTTATAGCGGCTCTTGTTTGAGAGCTCGTGAGTGTAAAAAAACTTGGACATTATTTGTGGTGTGTCGAGCCTGTTTCACTCTCCGGCGAGGGTGGGGCTTGACTTGAGTGGCGAACTTAAGGATTAGGCACACGGTAGTTTAGATTCAAATTTGTTTGTGCCCATCGTAATTTAGTCCACACATATCTTAGAAGATTCACTTATCTTATAAGATTCATAATGAGACGCACATAGACACGTACTACTTAGCTCAAATTCAATCAATTCTTCTTCGCTAATAGTATACTGTTTAGGTGCGATTTTCTCGATCTGCATGCATTTAGTGTAATATTTACAAATTCTGTTCTGCATAACACATGAAGAGTGCTGGGATTCACTGTAAGTATACCTTCTTCTGAGCATGCATCATAGTTTCTCGTTTGCATTCTGATTTCTGATTCCCCTCTTATTTTACAACTTAAGGTCAAAAGGAAATTGGGACTGAACGGTAGACGTGCTTGTGTGTTCACATAAATTTCAAGTGATAACCTAACTCTAATATTGGGACTGAATTGAGCAGGTCGATTAAAATAATTGGAATAAAAAGAACCCTTGTTCTCGGGTGCATAAAGCCCTCATTGTTTGTTTTAATTGCAAGTGAGAGAGAGACGACCCTAGGATAGAGCAAGTCTGGATTTCTTACTTACTACTGGTTCTTTCTTTTTAGGCGATTACCTACTTTTCAGTGAGGATTTACGGGTAGCCGGTAAACGGTCCGGACTTCCTTAGCAGAGTGGGAGGTTTAGAGGACGCCTTAGTCCTCAAGGAACGGGTAGCCGTATTTATACGGTCCGTACTTACTCCTATACTGGCTAAAAGTAGGTCAAACTAGTCGTAAGAACCAGGCCAGTCTGTAGGAAAATACGGGCACCTAGCAACTCGTTAATCTTTCCAAGATTGTATTCTCACCAACTAAAATTGACCAGATAAATCGGCCGAACTCTTACGGCCATCATGTGTTGAGTTGGTGAAATTGGGGGTTTGAATTGCGTTTGTATTGTGTGAGTTCACTCCGCACATTTACGTGCACCGTAGAACTAGTGCCTCATTGAATATTGTGATCTAATCGGTTCTTTTGACATCGAAGATGACTGATTGGGGGGATATTTATTCGGACTTTGCGAATCTCTCGTTGAACCCTTCAAAAAGTACGTCTTCAAAGGTCCAAGCGCAACTTGGACCAACCTGGACTCATGACCCTCTTGAGCCCAGGATCACTCACTCTCGAGATGGTTACTCTCAAACCATTCCATTTCTCTCTTCCCACCTCACCGAGGAAGACCATCGCCTCGGTGAGAATATCTTGATTCATAAATCCTCTTCTAATCCAGAACACCTTGCTGATTCAGGACATAAAGAAGATTCGAGTAAAATGCCAAAGAAGAAAGAAGAGGAAGAAGAGAACCATGAAGACCCGATGAGAAGTATACTAGCCCGATTAGCTGAATCTGAGTAGCAACAAGCATTACTAAGAGCTCAGTTGGGACAGTTAAATGTTGGGGTCCAACTACCAATGGATGCGGCGTATAACCCCGGACAATATCAAATTCGGAACTACTTGAGTCCGGCCGAACCCGAGGTTGATTTTGAATTGAAGCCGCATTTTCTGAACCTGTTGCCACACTTCGATGGGAATGCTTCTGAGGAACCATATGCATTCCTAAGGGACTTTGAGCTCATCTGCGCTAACCTCAAACATCAAAATGTTAGCCAGGATTATATTAGGCTCAAAGCCCTTCCATTTGCCTTGGGTGGCAAAGCTGATTACTGGGTAAAGAATCTTGGGATCGCCGTCACCACATATGCCCAGTTCAAGGACATGTTTTTGAAGAAGTTCTACCCTTTGAGTAGAACTAACATGATGAGGACGCGCATTACGAGTTTTTCCCAATTACCCCATGAAGCTTTTTGTGATGCTTGAGAAAGATTCAAGGACATCCTGCAGAAGTGTCCCTGTCATGGACTAAATGATAACATCTTGGTCCAATCATTTTTTACTGGTCTCAACCCTGAGATGCAGGGTTTAGTGAGCGCTGCCTGTGGAGGCAGCTATACATCACGAGGAGCGGATATCGTCTGGACGGTATTCGAGCAGATGGCTGAAAGTAGCCGCTCACAGATGGCCAGCACGGCCTATACACCATCCCCCAGTTCACTCTCACTTGGAGGGGGGAAACCAGCTGTAGTCGATCTCTCTCAGGATGTGATCCCTAGCATGGGACTCCTTGCTGACAAGCTTACTGTAGTCGAGAAGATCGACAGGAGGATTGATGAGTTAGACCGGAGCGTCTCTAAACTTCCAAAACATACGGAGGAGTTGACTGAGAGGGTATCTAAGATAAGGATACCCGCCGTGACTGCACCCTCTGCTCCCGTATACCGAGTTCACCATGTTCAGGAGCAGTTGGTGTCAGGGCAACCCCAGCTGTGGGAGCAGGACCAATCCTACACCCACTCTTTCCAGCAGCCACCTCCAGTAGTAGAGACAGTCCAGGAGGAGCCTCCACCAGTTTGGGAGGTGAATGGGATATGGTATACTCAGGACCCTGCCAGGCAGGGAGGTACGGGAGACCGACAGACCTATCAGCGTCTCCCGACCTTTCACAACACCGCATTCACCTCCGCACCACCTCCTTCACAGCAGAGCCTTGGATTCCATCCACCCCAGCAGCAGAGGCAGCAGTACCAGCAGTATGGCCGACAGGGCCATTACCAGACGGGCCAGCAGGGCCTGCAACCCCAACAGCAACAGCAGAGGCAGTACACTGGCCAGCAGGGCCAGTCTTCCCGTTCTTCTTCCCAGTCTTATCCACTTCCTTCATCGTCTAGTCCCATGGATATTCAGCAGCAGATACTCGACGAGCTACGTTCCTACAGGAACGAGGTTCAGGACTTACGGGGGGATGTCAACCGCCTGTCCAGATGGCGAGACGAGCAGACTGCACCCTCTACCTCTATCCCAGCCCAAGTTCAGGCTAACCCCAATAGCCTGAACCGTTCTAGTTCTCAGCAGCACTTTGGTCAGGTATACTATTCAGCATCTCCTAAATCTGAACATGAGATTCTTTCGTGTGACGAGGCTAACCACATGTCACTCAGGAGCGGAAGGACCGTGGTCGTACCTGACCGGGCGAGGGACACGAGGAGGGGCATCTCTGGAGCTCTACCCTGAGGAGTCTTCAGAGGATGAGGAGGAGAGGCATCATATTTCGGAGCCCCATCAGCACCATTCGAGGATTTCTACTCAGGGAGCCGAGAGGAGGAGGAGAGCACGTATGCAACATCGTCAGCATGGATATTCTTTTGAGTCTATGGAGGACCTTGCATCTCTGGTTGTGGCGGATACCACTCCAGCTTCTATTCCACAACCTGTAGTAGATAGTTTAGACTTTGAGTCCATGTTGCATCAAAAAGATTCTTGTATGAAGAACTCTGTTTCCGTTAATGCAAAGAATGATCTTTCAGTTAATGATTCAGACTCTTCATCCTCTGTTTCCCTAGCTTCAATCCCTTTCCCCCGTGCTCTTACGGCAGGAAAGCGCATCAAAAAGATTCAGAAAGATGACCCCGATATGGCACGGTTTTGCAAAGAAAACATCACAGTTAAGGTGCCATTTGATGAATATGTGGCTAACCATCCTGCCTTCCAAAAATACCTTAAGGTGAGATGCACACCTAGAAGGGTTAGCAGGAAGAAAGATAACTGAAATATAAAGACACATGTCTTATCAGTAGCCACAACCTATTGTCTCAAGAATCAGACTTTGCCAAAGAAAAAGAGAGACATGGGTGCTCACTATGTGGAGAGTCGTATTGACGACATTGCGTTTGCACACACACTCTTAGATAACTGTTCTTCGATCAACTTACTTCCCTTAGCCTTATATCAGAAATTGGAGTTGGGACCACTTCACAAATCTAGAGCTTTACTCCAATTCGCAGATCGTTCAATGAAGAGACCTAAGGGAGAAGTGAAGAACGTCGTTATCTCGATTGAGGGGCAGAACTATCACGTGGACTTCACAGTCTTGGACATGGAGACCCCCAATCATTGGAGAGAATCTCAGATCATTCTCGGGCGACCCTTCCTTAGGACCGCATGCGCAGCTTTCGATTATGGTACGGTAATGTTGAAGTTCCGTTCTCCAGGCGGAGAGGTGAACCTTGAGATGAAGCAAACCAAGTGTCAGCGACCTGATTCAGAGAGTAGTATAGAGTACTCATCTTCAGAGGCAGATTGCAGTATGATTAGCACAATTGGGATTTGGGGACAGATTCCTTCAGGACAGAGCGAGACCCTTTCATCTGGAGAGGATATAGTGCATGATGCAGTTTGCCAGGTGTTGTCTGATCTTGCTAGAGATGCATCAACCTATTCTCATGATGACTTAGAGATCCATCCGGATCTGTCAGTTCCATCCTCTTCGGAACAATCATGGGACATAGATGACGAGTCGGACGTGGCTTTTGCCGATTGTTTGGATACTTTTGACGATCCGACTCCTGATACTCCTGATTTGGTGGTGAGTATTACTCAGCCTAGCCCACCTTCATGCATCACAGAACCAGATTCAGATTCAGTTCAGCCAGATCTGCTTGATGATACCACATTGCCAGAACTGAAATCACTACCTCCTACACTTAAGTATGCCTTTCTTGCAGGACCCAAAGAGAGATATCCTGTCATCATTAGCTTAGACTTGACTTTAGAACAGGAGTCTAGGTTGTTAGAGGTCTTAGAGAGGAACCTCAAAGCAATAGGCTGGACAGTGTCAGATCTCGTGGGCATCAACCCCGCTCTCTGCTCGCACCACATCTTTACTGAGGATAACGTGAGACCTTCCCGTGAGTTTCAGAGGAGACTTAACCCCAATCTACGGGAAGTGGTGAAGAAAGAAATTGAGAAATGGTGCAAAGCAGGGTTTATATACCCTATTTCTGACTCCAAGTGGGTGCCCCACTTCATGTTGTCCCGAAGAAGTCGGGAATTCAGATGGTCACCAACGAGGAGGGGGTAGAGATCACGACACGAGTACCTACGTCGTGGCGTGTCTGTGTTGACTACAGGCGCCTGAATGCCGCGACCAAGAAAGATCACTTTCCCTTGCCTTTTATTGATCAGATCTTGGAGAGACTTGCAGGGAAAGAGTTCTTCTGTTTTCTTGACGGGTACTCAGGCTACAACCAGGTGGCCATAGCCCCTGAGGACCAGGAAAAGACCACATTCACATGTCCATTCGACACTTATGCTTTTAGGCGCATGCTATTCGGGCTCTGCAATGCCCTGGACACATTTCAGCGGTGCATGATAGCCATATTTGCCGAGATGGTGGGAGATTTCCTGGAAGTGTTCATGGATGACTTCTCGGTCCATGGTGATTCTTTTGATACATGTTTAGCGCACTTGGACCGAGTCCTCATGACGTGTAGAGAGGTGAATCTGGTACTCTCCTGGGAGAAGAGTCACTTTATGGTGACGGAGGGTATCGTGTTGGGGCATGTCATCTCCAAAAGGGGAATGGAGGTTGACCCTGCCAAGGTGGAGGTGATCAAGAAACTCGATCCACCTACCAACGTGAAGTCAGTGCGGTCATTCTTAGGGCATGTTGGATTCTATAGAAGATTCATTCAAGATTTTTCAAAGATCGCCCGACCACTGACTGAGCTCTTAGGGAAAGACACAGAGTTTGTTGTAGATCACAGGTGTCTGGAGGCCTTTGAGCTCTTGAAGAGGAAGATTTGTGCCTTGCCTATCCTACAAGCTCCTGACTGGTCTCTCCCCTTTGAGATCATGACTGACGCTTCAGATTTCGCTATAGGAGCTGTGTTAGGACAACGACGAGAGGGGATTCCGTTTGCGATTCACTATGCGAGCAATGTTTTAGATCCTACACAGAAAAATTATACAGTGACTGAAAAGGAAATGCTCACGGTAGTATGGGCCCTCGACAAGTTCAGATCATATATTTTGGGCTCTAAGGTGACAATTTATACTGATCACACAACCATTCGATACTTAATGGAAAAGAAGGATGCGAAGGCGTGTCTTCTTAGGTGGATTCTACTCCTCCAGGAATTTGATTTGGAGATTAAAGATAAACCTGGAGTGAAGAATGTCGTGGCTGATCACCTTTCTCGGATTGAACATAAGGATTCTCCTGATCATGAGCGGATTAGAGAGACCTTCCCAGATGAGTCAATTTGTGTTATTGACTCCCTCCCGTGGTATGCCAACATGGTGAACTATCTTGTCTCCAAGCAGGTTCCCCATGGTTGGACTAGGAGCAGCATTGATCGACTGAAGTCGGATTCGAGGAGATACCACTGGGACGATCCTTTCCTTTTCTTTGAAGGACCGGATTGTGTTTGGAGAAGGTGTATTCCTCAGGAGGAATACCAGAGTGTCCTCACATATTGTCATTCACTTGAGGCTGGAGGACACCATTCGGGAAAGAGAACCGCTCACAAAGTACTTCAATGTGGATTGTATTGGCCGACCGTGTTTAGAGATGCCATTGATTTTGTACGGTCGTGCCCGATTTGTCAAAGGATGGGAGGGACAGTTGGACAGAGAGATGAGATGCCCATGCAACCGATGATTATTTGTGATGTTTTTGATAAATGGGGCATAGATTTTATGGGTCCCTTTCCCAACAGCCAAGGACATGAGTACATATTGTTGGCGGTTGACTATCTATCTAGGTGGGTGGAGGCTATCCCAACCCGAACCGCAGACAGCAAGACTGTTTGTAAGTTTGTGAGAGATCATATTATTGCTAGGTTCGGGTGCCAAAAGTTTTGATATCTGATGGGGGTAGCCACTTTGTGAATCGAGATATGAGATCTTTAGCTAAGGACCATGGATTTGAGCATAGAGTTACTAGTCCTTACCACCCACAGTCCAACGACATGGCAGAGGTTTCGAACAGAGAGGTGAAGAGTATTTTGCAGAAATTGGTTCGTCCCGATAGGAAGAACTGGTCTCAGCTCTTGGACCAAGTTCTGTGGGCCTATAGGACAACCTACAAGACACCATTGGGTACTTCACCATTTAGAATGATCTATGGCAAGCCATGCCATTTGCCCGCAGAATTGATTCATAAATCTGAATGGGAAATTAAGAAGATTAATTGGAGTTGTCACCTAGGGAAGCTTTGCCGAGACTTAAACTTGAACGAGCTTGTGGAAATCCGAAACAGGGCATATGACAATAGTTTGATTTATAAGGACAAAGTAAAGAGATGGCATGATCAACACATTAGGTGCAAAGACTTTGTCCCTGGACAAAAGGTATGGTTGTTCAATGCCAGGTTGAAGATGTTCCATGGGAAGCTCAAATCTAAATGGACGGGTCCCTTTGTGGTTAAGAAAGTGCACAAGAATGGAAGTGTAGAGATAGCTGATCGCACAGATGGTGCACAATCTCATGTGGTGAATGGACAACTGTTGAAGCATTTTGTTGATTCCAAAGAGTAGTTAGTCCAAGTCGAGGTCATCAACTTCTTATAGAGTGAGCACAGAGCAGATACATCTTATTACTCTTCATGAAGATGCAGCATCAAGATTCAACATCTTAGAAGATTCAATCACTCTTGTACATATTCTCCCTTCTTTGTATATTCTCGAGATCACATCGGTTCTCACACTTACTATTGTCCTATACTTAGGCTGACCAAAGCCTATGTATAGGGGGGACCGATGCCTGCCATGTGTATTTACTCATCATTTCTCCTCTTGACCTCGTCCACCCCATTTTTGCTCTTCTTCTATACTTAGGCTATCCAGAGCCTAAGTATAGGGGGGCGGATCGACTTCTATACTTTTTATTATTTTAGCTTTCCTACGCTTAGTACGAGCTATGTCTTTTTGTCACCTAGTGCCATGAGGACATAGCACAAGCTAAGTATAGAGGGGCGTGTATATATTACATATATACTTTACCATAGCTCGTACTTTCACGTATTTTTGTATGTATTATACAATAATTATGGGGTGGGTAAAAAAAACCAACAAAAAAACAAAAAAAAACTCTTTCCTAAAAAAACTCTTTTTCCTTATTTGCTAAGAAAAAAAACTTTTCAAAAAAATCCTTTTTTATTAAAAAAAACTTTTTCAAAAAGAAAAAGAATCTTTTCTTATTTACCTATCTTTTTCAAAAAAAAACTCTTGAAAAAAAAGCAAAACTTTTCTAACAAAAAAAACTTCTTCTTTGCCTTTCTTTGTAAAAAAAACCTTTGTGAAAAAAAAAACTTTTTTTAAAACTTAAAAAAATCAAAAAATCAATCAATCATCAACTTAAAAAAACTAACTAATAAGTTGGTTTAATCCCTGACACAATTCACTTTCACACAAAACTAGTGATGTTCAAGAACACTTGGTTTATGAGGTCTTAATGTTTTGAGTTAACCAGCCTTAGTCATTAGGGTCCTTGACTTAATTATTCACATTTCCCTAGTTTGAAAGATTTGTGTGCTATATTGCATGCTTAGTCTCTACCTTAAGAATATGATCAGCACCTCACATACACGACTGCAGTTATGATGAGATGAGTTGAAATTTCACTTGAGGAACTGGGATGAGGGATTTGAGTTTGGACTTGATTTAATGATGCTCGAGGATGGGACAACATCAATGAAGGCTTCATGAAACCTGACTGTCAGCACATTTAGCCAGTATGAGAACATGGTTCTTGTACTATCTCTTGATATTTACCTATGTGCCAGGGTGTGATAAAATAAAAAAAATGTTGATCAGTGTGCGCCAACTCTTGGTAAAAGCAGTGGAGCTAGCCACAAATACTACAAAGCAATGAAATGTCAAAGAAAAGCTCTCATTCCACAAAGTCAATTATCAAAAGAGCTTCCACCAAAGGTGAGCGCTCCCAACCATTTCAAAGTGTCCACTTGGACCACCGCTATTAGGACCAGGAGTCGGGCTTGCACCAAAAAAAGGCTCTACATCGTAAATACTACAAGTCTAGGTGTAGAAGGTACGATAGGTACTCAAAAAAGGCACACCCCGGTGTACTCCCAGGAAAACAAGTGCAGACGACTCCAACTTCTCTTGACGGACGCACTGATCAACATAAAAAAAATGCGTTGCGTAATAAGGCACTTGAGAGGATCCTTGTTCCAATGAGAGGGAGAGAAGAAATGACACAATCCTATGCCCTCCATCAACTGGCCTGCCATCTACACTTTCAAGTCTGACAACTAAAGAGACAGTGGATTGGATGCAAGAAATGATTTATTCCCTAGTGTTGAGGATCAGGTCCATAGGAGAGTCTCTTGGACTGGAACCTTGGGTGACGTTGTGACTCTACTCTTGTAACTGCGGTCAACACTTAAAGTCATATCCCTTATATATACGTATACAAAGAGAGTATGATGATTAGGGAAATTGGGTACCTTTTGACTAGAGCTTGGTTCAGCTTAGAATTTTAGGATCTCTAAAACCGAGAGTTCTTGAATGGATCAAGTCTTGTATTCACATGCACAGTCAGGGATTAACCCCACTTATTCATTCTTTATTTGCTCGGGGACTAGCAAAGTTTAAGTATAGGGGGTGATGAATCAGCGATTCATCATCACAATATCTTGATCTTAGCAAAATCCCCGAGTAAAATCCCAAATAAATGTCCATAAAATACATAAATTAACAAAATAACTCTTGTAAATAAAGCACACTAATTATTGTATATAAGACTGCACAAAATGAATTAACAATAAAAGGCCGCAAAAATAAAGGAGTTTTATACTTGTAAATAGCCCAAAACTTCATGGATTTTTTAATAATTTCATTTCAACTCCTTTTTACCTAATTCTTTCTCTAGCTTGTTTATAAAAATGTATATAAAAATACAAAAAATACAAAACAAATTTCACCTTAAATAAATGCTCCTAGATCCCAAAGAGAAAAAGCCGTAAAGTCCAACTTCCAAGCTAAATTCCCGTTCCGTATGAACTCCAAATTCACCAAACTCACTTTTAAAGTTCAAATTAGAAAATTATCTATCCAACGGAAGTGGTTTCATTAAAATCGGAGCTCATTTGCAAAAGTTGGGTTTTGGGACCTAGATGTACATTGTACATTATGTATATATTCATTTTTTCTTTTATTTTATTTGTATCTTTCTTAATTATTAAAAATAAAAAAAATCATACTTATGTTGTATTTTAATTGTACTATTTTATTATATTTTTTCGTTGTAAATATCTCTTATTAAAAAGATAAAAAAATTACATATTAGAAAAGTAAAAAAAATGTGTACATGTTGTTTGTCTTCCATTGTAAATTCTCCACTATTTCTCTTCTCTTTTTATTTTATTGTATTTAAAGTAGACAACTTTATTTTATTTATTTATTTATTTATTTTACATTCTCTACAATAACCACCATTCAACTCATTATACCACCAACTTCCATTCAACCCCACCATTTTTTAAACCTCCCATTCAACTCCATTAATAATCCAACTTCCCATTCAACTCCACCACCATAATAACTTCTCATTTCATCATCTATATATACATCCCATCCTCCTCAATTTGCCCTTGATCCATATTTATGTGAGGAGAGACAAGTTCCCAGAGTTGAATCGGTGACAGCGACGCAACCACGGTTGAGCGACGACGGCCCTCTCTCTGGTGTGATCCGTTGGTTTTTTTGGCCAACATCGCAGCCGCATCCGTGCGCTGCTCGAGCTCATCGCACGCCGACGATTTGAGCGAAGACCGTGCTCACGAGAGCACACCATAGGCGACCACGTTCATCTTAGGTAAATTTTCCCTTCATTTTATCATCTTGTCATTTTTGCATTTTTTTAGTTCATCATATCACCACTCTCCTTCTTCCATTTGCTCTACTCCACATATTATCACCAAATCATTTCTTTCCCACATTTGTAAATATTTCCCATTTAAAGAAAATTAAAAATTTAAAAATTTAAAAAAACAAAAAAGGGGTTCTTTTATTACATCACCATCATCATAGCATTTTTTATCACCATATCATCATCATCAAACCACCACTTTATTTATATTTGTTCATATTACCTATTTTTTTGTTGTTGTCTCCTGTTTTAAAGAAAATTCAAAAAAAAAATTATTAAAAAAATTAAACAAAAAGGTCTCTTTTTATTATAGCAGTAAAAAGAATTAAAAAAATAAAAAAATAAAAAAAAATAGACGGAGCAGCAGAGCCGCCGCCCCCTTCCCCAAGGGCAGCGGCTCCGCCGCCCCTCCCTCCATCCACGGCCACCGCGCCGGTGGCCACCGCCTCCGCCAACCCCCTCACAGCCGCGCCCGCGGTCCACCGCCGCCGCCCTCTGCGGTGATCGCAGCCACGCCCCCGCGGGTGACTCCTCGCTGGTAGCTCCGCCCCCTCACCGCCGTTCGCGGCCCCGCTTCGAGCCCTCCTCCGCGCGGCGGCGCGCCAGGCGGCACCGCGCGGCCGCGCGCGCACGGTCCTCCGCCCCTCCACCGCTCCAGTCCGCCGCCGACCACATCCCTCCAGTTGGGTTCACCTGCAAAAGCCAGAGGAAGAAGAAGGGGTAGTTTCTTTTCCTTATTTTTTTATTTTGTAAAAATTGCAACAATTTCTCTCAAAGTTTCTGTAATTATCATTTCGTCCTTGTGCATGTTTTCTTCTGTAAATATTATTTTCAGATTTGCACTGATACCCCTCTGTTTGTACCTTAATTTGGACATCAATCTTGCATCGTTTTACTCAATAAAAAATGGCATTTTGTTGAGCAGCTAATTCTCTACATTGTGGACAATTATTTATATTTTTGTGGTCCTTGGGTAATTAAATTAAATTGTTCAACTGAAATCTTACATATTTTACCCAATTTCGACTATTAAAACTATATCTCACACACGGTTGCTCTAAAAATTCTACAAAAATTATATGTGATGCTTTGGTATGTGTTTAATTTTCTGTCCAAATTTCATTTAAAATGGAGTTTTCTTGTGCCTGAAATAAATCATAGAGTGAAATTAGTATTCGATTTTTAATTAAATCCACATACATGCTTTTCACAAAATTTCAATTCTTCTGGATTGCACATATAAATATCTATTTGAGATAATTTGATCTCTGACTAATTTGATAACATGGATTTAATAGAAATTAATTACTTATTGCCACTCTGTTTTTACAAAAAAATTCATAAAAAAATCATACTTTGTCAGAAAATTCCAAAAAAATTATTGTAGTCTCCTTGCATCATGTTTTAGTTCCAGTAAATTTTTCATTATTTTTGCTTAATGTTTGTGTGAAAAATTGCGAACATACCCATAAAAAGTGTGCATTTTTCATTATTGCATTCTAAGCCTAAAAAAATACAAAAAATATGTTTTGTGTTCCCCACTGGATTAGGACTTTAGGAAAAATATAATTTGGCTGAATTGGATTAATTTAACATTAAAATTAATTTGGCTAACTTGTGTGTTTTCTTAATGTCTTGATTCACCCGCATTTGCATTTGCTTTGATTTTTTGCATAAAAAAATCTAAAAAATACCGCACTGAAATCTAGACCTAAGTTTTTTGAATTAAACCAAGTTGTTCCTTTGCCTCCCTGAGTTCGACCCCAGACTTGCCCGGGATATAAATTAAAGCCGAGACACTCTTCACGGAGATCTTCTCTCAGTTCTGACCGACTCGCTGAGTACACGTATTAGAACGTGACCAAATTAAACAACGTATTTAGCGACTCGCCAAAGGGTGGCGGTTGTTGGTGTTGGCCTCTCTACCTGCGCTGGTATGATCGTCTTCACCGTTGTGAGGTCATCGATCTTTTGTCTCATCTCATTCATATTCTTTATCAACCAAGCCAAACTTTCTAGAGCGAGATTCACAGGAGTGGCCTTAGATGGTTCATCAATATGAGGTTACTGAGGCGGGTAATAATAAGGTTGCTGCTGGAAATTCTGAAACTAATGTTGAGGGTATGACTAATACTGGTATTAAGGAGGAGGAAAATTCTGATATGGTCCCATCGACTACTTGTGATAGAATGGGTGGCGGTACATCAACGTCTGGAATTACTGTCTCTAGGTGTAGTAAGAATGTTGTGGAGACTGGTAGTGAAGTTCTTGCTAGTGCTGGTGCTGCTGCTATTGGAAATTCCATCCACCCTGATTATGGTGGAATGGCCAGTTGGCCTGTGCTTGCCCTTGTTGTTGTCCTCCATGATAGGGCAAATACTATTCTATTGCCCAGACGCATTTGTTTCATGTATATGCGGTGGTGGAGGTGAAGTGAGCTACTCGAAATATGATGAAGCTTCTCGATGGTAGACGACAATCTGTAAGTGCTATGGTAACTGCGACCCCGGTCCGAAGCTTGCATGTAATAACATGCTGGACCGTTGGTTGCTATGATGGGGATGGTGTCCACTCCTTCGGCTCAACTGTAGGTGTCTCGATGGTTGTGCTCACAACATGGACACCATTGATGGTGCCGACAAGAAGTTCCAATTGCTATGTGATCAGATTGAGCTTATCAAGGTGCTTAGTTCTCTGTTCGATTGCATTGAGATTGTCCAGATCTCGTGATCACTTTTCAATTATGATGCTCATGTTGGAACTCTCATCTTTCCTCTCTTCTTTGTATTGCTCTACCATCTTGTTGACAACCTTGTGAGGAATCTGTGGAGCCTTCTAAAAGGCACACGATGAGTACAATGCTGTCGATCCTTTGGCCATTTCTTTGAATATTTGCCAGACCACATCCTCATCTTTATTGAAGTGGGGACCTCCACAAGAGACATCCACAAGCCATTGTGTCTCCTGATGAAATCTCCCAAGAAGTTCTGCACTAGGCTGGTCTTCGATAGATCATGTTGGGGACACTTCTCCTAGAGATCTCGGAATTGTTCCCATGCCTCATGGAAAGGCTGGCGGAACAACTATGAGAATCTAGAAAAGAGAGCTCTCATATGATTGAGTCAATCAAGGGGATAGTACTTATGCATAAACACTAATTTCAACTATTCCCAAGTCGTGACTACTTTCCCAATATGATTTATCCAATAGAGAGACTTACCTTGGAGGCTGAATGGGAAAGCAGTCATCTTCACCACCTCAACTGGTATGTTCAGATAGTGCATGGTACGACATATGCGGTTGAATTATTATAGATGAATATACAGTTCCTCATTTGTATTTCCACGGAAGGTCGGCATGAGAAGTAGTAATGATGGCTTCAACTCAAAGTGACCATGTATCTACATAATACGGATCCAGTCGATGACTTGCCCTGATCCAGGGTTCTAGGTCTCTTTGAGAGTCGTTTTGTGCTCGACCTTTCTCTCCTCTTCCTCCCTACCATGGTTTCCTTCTGTATCTCCTCCTGCTCCTCCATTTACACCTCCTCTATTTACACCTCATGGTTGATCACCACCATGTTCACCTCCATGATTACATCCTCCTCAGTTTTCACGTTCCCTCCTCATCTCCATAATCATTTCCTAAAAAGCACCCAGGGTATTAGCCTGATTGGTTATCTGTTGTTGAATGATTTGAATGGAACAAGCATCTAGGAGTTAACCTCATTTTGGTCCACAACTTAATATCATCCCTGGCCCTTTCCCTATCTCCGAGGAACCATTTCTAAATTAGTGTTGTAATCTGACACCAGTGCGGACTTGTGATCTACATCATGAAATGAGCCCTGATCAATCTGTAGAAATTATGGAGTTTGAAAAGAGATTTCAAGCTTAGAGTCAAGCTCAAATAGTGGATTTATTAGTTAAATATGCATAGTGAAAGAAGAGGATTCATGAAGATTGTCATCCTGAACCCTAGGTGGAGTGAAGATCCGGGAGTTCATAACAAGGTTCGCAAAAGCTAAACACAACTCTTTGAGGTCGCCCCGATGTAGCGACAATGTAAGCATCGTGGAGTCAATGTAGGTGTTCGTAGAGTCCGAACAAAACCCTCCAAGATATGACATCGTGATGGCAAGAGGAGTGCGATGATAGAATAAGAGAAGAGATAGAAGAAGAAGAAGAATTCAATAGGAATTGAGAAGAGAAGGCTCGAAGTGAGTGGGATGAAATAGAATGGATATAAGCAAAGTAGAGGTGGAAGGGCACAAAGTGCATAAAAATTTTGATATTGACCTACTTTTATTTGATCCAAACAAACCTCAAAATAAGGATTAATTCATCAACTCAACACAATGAAGCTATAAGAGTTTGACAATTATATTTTCATTTTTATTGGCGATTTTCAGACAATTATCTTTTCACTTGTCCTTTGAGGTCTAGCCCTATAGGAGTGTATGTGCTACCAGGAAAGTTCCCCATACTTGTTTCACCCCCTTTGTAACATGTGATTTGTGTACTTAAAGGTCCTTGATCTCGTGCCTTAGGGGATACTCAACCAAAGAAATAGAGAGGGGAAGCTAATAGGCGAAACCACTACTTCCCTAACAAGTGAGGTACTCTGATGCAAGACGATGAAACATACACCCCTGTAAGGGCGTGGCCTATTCTCAATACTTCAGACCAAGTCGGATGTTCCGCATAAGGTGGGAACATTATCGACGACATGGCCCTACTCGCATATGTATGATAGAAGCACCATTACTTTGTCGTCCCGGGTGATTATCAAGGCAGCCACAGATCAGGTTTTGGGCTCTAATCCTTTGGGGTCGCACCTCACTCTGTCAGGAAGGTACCTGAAATCAGTGAGGGCTTTATGAATCCAAGACAATGAAGTTTGTTACGGATTTTGGAATTTGGTCAAGTTTTCTTTAGCGATTCCTTTTTTATTTTTTGGATTCACTTGTTTTGAGTATTTTATGTGAAGGCCTAACGATTTATCGATTTCATTTATTGTCCTAAGTGATCAAAAACAAGGGAGAGGACAGAAATGTAATGCAAGCTAACATGGTGCTGGAAAACTCATCATCGTGTTGTATGAAATATGCTCAGTAAGAAGACTCACCTTTCTTCCAAGTGCTCTCCATCCGGGATGCTAGACATAACTGAAATTACACAAAATGCATGCAATGGTGTGAAATCATCCTAGAACATGAACTGCTATTACGTGAAGCACCGGATTAATTTGAATCTATGTCCAAGGAAAGTGACTATAGGAAATGGTATATATTAAGCTTTGGAGCTAGATTACTCGATCAAGCAATCCAAATATCTAAGGGCTCATTCACACAAAACAAAGGAAAAGAAAGTCGGAAACACACAAATTATGAGAAAAAACAAAGCGAAAAATAAGGAAAGAAAAGAAAAGTGAAGAAAATGGTCAAAACCGTCAAAAACTCGGTGTGGTCCCCCAAGTGCATCAACACTTGGCAAAACAAACTCCGAATAGTCTGTGTCCAAGTGCACCAATGTTATTACAGGTTCAAATAAACATTTCTCTCTCTCATAAATAAAAATAAAATAGCTACTAATGCAAAGTCTGCTCCTCAACACTATGCTGTGTCTCCTTTGGTACTGTCTCCTACAGGTCAGAGTAGAATGAACTACTCTACCTCACATGGGTGTAAATGTGATCTGAAGAGGACCTCTCTCAATCAACGGTCCCTCGCATCAAAGGAACTAAGAGACAATGCTAGAAACAATTATGAAACAAATATAAGCAAAATGTAAAAAGATATCTAAATAAACAAGCAAGCAGACAAAGCAACAAAAAACCTAAGTTCCTAAGGCTGTTAATATACCCGATCGTTGCTCCCCAATAATGATGCTAATTGATAAATGATCAGAGTCAAGCTGTGAAGGATCCTCAAGCTTGGTCTAAGAGGGCCTATGGTGCCCGACAAGTCATGTTCGATAATTACTGAATCGACGCCTCTCGCAGTACTAGGATATCAACCGACTTGATAAATCAATGATCAAAACCCATGGATGTGTATGTGTAAATGATGGGTCACCCAACCGACTCGGGTTAAGTATGAAATTAAGGTGCCATTGCAACCCAAATCGATCAAGAGAATCAACGAGAAAATCAAACCACGAGAGATGAAACAATCAAACGTAATCAGTTTCGCTAATTTTATTTATTTAGTGTAGCGACCATGGTCCAAAAAAAGGAGCACAATTAAAAGATTGAGATTTCTGGAATAAAAAAGCTTTTTAGTGGTTTTTAGTTTTTCAAAATTTTAATTTTAGATAATAGAGAGACAAACACATGATAAAAATACACACAAATACTTTTTTTTTTATATTTTTCTAAGGGACCAAAAATGCTCAGAAAATTGAAATAAAATATTTTTGTATTTTTTATATTTTATAATCTTTTTTTGCTAATTTTTATAGGATTTTCAAATGTTTTTGTGATTTTCTAAAAATCAAACAGTGAGATAAGCAACAAACAGTGCATAGCCAGGAGTAATTTGCAAGTTAAAAATAATTAAAATGTCCGAAACTCCTGGGGGTGATTTTTATGCTAAAATATAAATAAATATCTACAAACATAGATTGAGATCACTATTTTTGGATTTTTCTACATATATATATATATATATATTAAGTTTTAGAGTGTTTCACAAATTTTATGGCTTTTATAAGGTATTTTTAAGCAAAATTAATACTGGAGCTAAAAGACACTAAAATACAACTACCTTAATTTTTATGAAATTTTTAGATGATTTTTCAAAATTTTTATAATTTTTCTAAGACAAACATGACACTTTTTAAGGGTTTTTGAATTTTTAACAATATAAAAGAAAAGAGAATCAACAAGCAAAAATCACCATGAATAAAACATGTATATAGATACTATACTTAATGTTTACATAATTTTTGGAGTTGATTTAGTATTTATAGCATTGAAAAAAGCAACTAGTTAAAAACAATTTTACAAGAACCTTATAGCAAATAAGTTAAGTTCTAGGATCAAAGACTAATACACAATAAAACTTCAGGGGTCAAATGTGCAAATAATCCAAGACAAGCACACACAACACGTGAGTCAATCGAACAAGGACATATATGCAAAAACTCACAATATGAACTTCATTCCATAACAAGCAAAGAGTTCATACTATATACTATAAATGACCCAAATAATCATGTGGGGACGCATGTGGACTCGACCAAACTGGACTAAAATGCAAATATGTAAACTAACAAGGTCCAAACTGTAAAATTTCTTAATTATTTATTACAATTATTGGACTAAATAGAAATAGAAAGACATGCAGGGTAAAAAAGGAAATATACCCAAGTAGGCGTGGGTGACACGTGGCTCTGAAAAGATCTGACGGCTCAGGGTCAACACTGATGTACGAACCTGATCTGCTTCTGGGAAAGATTTGACGTCTGGAGGAATGTCTGGAATGTGCGGCCCATATCAAACAATGCAACTGATCAGACCGTTATCCATTAGGTGTGAAGGGACGTCTATGATCTAAACTGGGCGACAGAGCGATCAGATAGATTTAGAAGACGCATGAAGAATACAACTTAGGTGAGCTTCGATCTGACGTAGATGGCGATCCTGGAAGCTGATAGACTTGTGAGAAAATCCAGCACATTCGTACAAGTGCTCCGCATCCAATGAACGACTCCGATGAGAAGGATGACGGTCGGATCGCCGGGGCGGTGGTGCTCCTCCTGAAACTACCCCTCCTAAGCAGCTGGGGCAACAACTGGGTCTCCTCGCAAGAACCAACACCAGCAAAGGGTAGCAGGACTCTGGTGCTTTGCTCCGGCCTAGTTATTGCTTGGAAAATAGAGATAAACAAGTGGGAGATGTAGTTTGATCTTCGACGTACATGGGAGAGGGATACCAGGCCTTAATCTCTCTTTGATGAGCGAGTCTAAGGGGGTTATGATGTATAAGGAGATGGGGGATGACTAAAGGAGTGGATCTGAATGGTGAGATGTGAGTGATGGGGGTCTCGACCAATTGCTCGGAGCTGATGAAGTGCAGCAGTGGATATGGACTGAATCGAAAGGAAATAGGAAATGGAAGCAAGATAAGGGGTACCTAGTGTTGCAGATGTGCTCAGGAACTTCACGCAAGGTGGTGGATGAGGTAATGTCCTCAACAAAGCTACGGAAGGCCGAGAGGCTTATCGTGGCGAAGGACTCCGACCACGAGCTGAGAAGGTGCAGCTCAATGCTCACTGGAGCTCCAAAGGGATCCCTTGAGGAGCTATCACTATCCTAGAGGTGCCTAAGGGGCAATGGTGGCAAGAGGCACAACTGGTGAGCTCAGGAGGAGGAGGTGGAGGTTATTTATAAGGATATGCGAGGGTCCAGAAAGATCGGAAGATTCAACGAAACCCTAGGATGATCTGGTTGCCTAGGGATCCGCGAGGATCATGGATCATAGGATCATAATCGGGTGCAAGAATCAATGTAAATGGAGGCCTGACTCAATTAGGAAAATGTTGAGAAGAAGCTCCGACAAAGGGTCTGTCGGGTCGGGTCAGCTAGGGGAGACAGTTGACCACAGTCAACATTCTGACATGGTCCAATTAGAAAATTCTAGGCTGATAAATGAAAGAATAATGAATAAAAAATAGCTAATGATTTTAAAATAAAAAATATTATTCCACAAACATTTTTTCTATAATTTTTAATTTTTTATGACATCATATATGTGGCATGTATAATATAGTGTATTATACATATGTATAATATACCTATATAATCTATACATGTTTTTCTATTATTTTTACAAAGATATAATTCCTTTTATATTTTATTTAAAAAATAATTTGTGGAATATAAAATAATTTTTATTTGATTTTTACAAATCGAATAAGGGTATTAAATAAATAGGTAATGTATACAATGTACAAACATGTGGCTTGTGCAAAATGAATCGTGGATATTATTTTATTTTTTTTGTGTTTTTGATTTTGATTTTATTTTTATTTTAATACTAGGGCTATATACAAGTGTTTCTAAAATAAATATAAATATTTATTCGTATATGTATTATCTACAATGTACCCTATCTCCCCCTACTTATATTCCTTATCAATCAGGCCAAGGTTTGACCTTCTCTCGGGGTTTGGGTCACTCTGTATTTATTCTAAATACATCCTTCCTTTTCTTTTCTCTTTATTATTTTATTTATGGAAAATATGTGTTAATTATGCAATATTAACAAGGATCTGTGCAATGTTAAGTTATTGTATTTACATATATTATAGGTGTTTCTACTAAAAGATAAAGCTAAAATAGAAGAATAAAGAATGAGAATCGTAGATTCAACATCCCCCTATACTTTAACTTTGTTAGTCACTTAGCAAACACTTATTTGAAAAAGAAGTGAAACAAAAAGAAAAGAAAAAGAAAGCATCAGAGTTGATTATTGAACTTGTCTTCATTAAATAGGAGTATGGAGCTCGATCAGACCTTTGGATTATTAATTTGGAGGAACCTTATTGGGAAACATGTTTAAGACTTAATAGCCTTCAAGTTCCACATTTCTATGGTCAGGACTCCTTAGCAACCAGGTTAGAACAAGTCTACATACGCAAAATCTAATGACTATGAATCTTTCCTTGTACTATGTAAGTGATATATACCTTCTCACCTCAGAGATAGTAAAGAGACAACCTCCTCAACAAGGTAACTCTAATCCCTTAGTCTAGCAACTCTTTCCTCTTGGAGTGAGGTATTCCCTTCTAAGTTCAAGTATAACCATCTCAAGAAGAGGGGAAAGAAGAGAATGTATCGTGATCAGTGTAGCCACATATCCCTTGGAGCTTAACCAGTGTAGCTAAGTCTCCAGCTACAAGCTTCCATGATATAAGATGGTGGGAGACATAAGCTTTGCTTATAAACTATATACACTCTGGTAGGCATTTTATTTCAATCAGGCTTGTCCCCCTTTTTTGGAGTTTTTTATAATTTGCATATTTTTTGATGTGCATATATACAACATATTTACACGGTGCAGCATGTACATAAAGAGTTTTTCTTCTTGAGCCAATAGACTATCCCTCTTTTGAAGCTTTATTGCAACCCACAATCTCCTGTCTTTAGACCTCAATGCTAATAGACCAAGTTGAGCCGCACTTCCCTCCCTAGAGGAGGACGAGAGGTTCCGGCTAGCTGTACTATCCCCATATGCTATTCCAAGCCAGAAGATTCTGCCTCATCACCACCTCATCTGTGTTGAGCTACATGTAAGGTGTGTGCCGAAGTCAAGCCATTGTCTATGAGAGTCATGTGTGCATCGTTAAGTGTTCTACTTAGGCTCATCAAGATGACATGTGAACATAGCCTAGTGGACTTAAAAAATTAAGCTGCTAAGGACCTGAAAAATCTAAACCCCAAGTCTTATAATGTTCCTATGAAGTTAAGTGGATTAAGGTCTTAACCAAGCTCCATTTTCCAATTTAATTCCAAACTAGTTTAAATTTTAACTATGATGCAAATATTTACAAACACTCTTTTTTGCTGGAATTTTTCAAGTTACGTAGATTTTTATGTATTTTTGAATTATCAAAATTTTAGATATTTTAAAAATAAGGAAAGATTTTTACCAAGAAGTATTTACATATATTTACAGGTTTTACGTACAAGATGAATTTTAGGGGTAGCTCCTGATTAATGTATACATATATACAAGTAATTTTCATACCCCATATTTATTTCCTTATGTGGCAAAATAGTTTTGTAAAATAATTTTCGCAATATTTTTACAAACTATCTTTGCAACCTTTTTATTTTCACATAGTTTCCAAAACATTTATATCGTATACTTAATTTTGTACAGAAATTAATTTTACAAATATTTTAAAAACAAAACATTTTTATAGACATTTTTACAAAATTTGTACAAAAATATTTTTTTGAAAAAGATTTTTAAAAATAACAACCATGTTATTAACACACAAAGTACGAGTTATGGCTAAAGTATATATACAATATATGCGACACCTCCCTATACTTAGCTCAAACGATGTCCTCGGAGTGATCAGAGAGCAATGAAGGAAGAAATAACTCGTGCCGAGTATGGGAAAGATGTCTATACTACAATGACTCAAAAGAATGAAAGAATATAACTAATAGAAGTCAGTGACCCCCTATACTTAGGATCAAGTAATCCTAAGTATAGAAGATTGTACTCAAAAGGGAAAACTGAGGGGTAGAATGTACAAACATTACCTCCCCTATACTTAGGGTGAAATATTCATGAGTATAGGCAACAAAAATAGAGGTAATGAAGGAAATAAAAAATCACCAGTCTAATACCCCCATATACTTAGGATCAAGTACATCCTAAGTATAACAAACTCATAAGATGGATCCAGGGTATTAAACCAAAAGAATGATTGATATAAATAATGTGGGTCTATACAACTACAAAGAAGTGAGAATCAGGTATGAGATGCAGGTGATGTGAATCAAAGATCACATCTCATACAAAATGAATAGGCAATGCCAACAATCAGTGGATCATGATCAAGATAAGGCTTTAGGCGCTGACCGTTGACTCGAAAGGTGGATTCAGAAGACAATTCAAATATATAGATGCTGCCATTGTCGCACACCTTTCTGACCAAGTAGGATCTCTTCCATTTGCTATGTAATTTCCCTAAAAATAATCTCAACCTTGCATCACATAGCCATACTCTCTAATTTGGCTCAACCTGTTTATGGATGATGTGAGAATCATGCCATATTTTCACTCAATCCTTATACTGTAGGCTACTTGAGAAAGCCATGGCTCTCAACTTCTCCAGGACTACCAATTCTGCTCTCCTACGGTGTCCTACACTCTCAGAATCCAATAATATCGCAATGACTGCCCAAAGTGACTTATGCTTATCTCAATTGGTAAGTGGTATGGCTTGATATAAATGAGTCAAAAGCGAGATGTGCCCAAAGATGTATTAAAGGAAGTACGATAGGCCCATAAGACCGAGTCCAAAAGATGAGACCAATTCTTTCAGTCTGTTCGGACAACCTTCTACAAAATAGTCTTGATCTCCTTATTTGAAACCTCAGCAAGACCGTTCGTCTGTGGATGATATGGTGTGGCAACTCTATGGTCAATGCTTAACTCATTAGAAAGGGCCCTTACCTTGACGTTGATAAAATGAGTCCCCCCATCTGAAATCAAGACTCTAGGTACCCCGAACCATGAAATGATATTCTTCTTAAAAAATTGCAAACAATCTTTACATCTACGGCTCGGGTGGGGATGGCCTCAACCCAATGAGTGACATAATCTACAACAAGAAGAATGTACTCAAATCCCTGACTCTTAGGGAATGGACCCATGAAATCTATGCCCCATGCATCTAAAAACTCATAGAAGTGAATGGGTTGCATTGGCATCATATCTCTCTGTCCACAAGTGCCCATCCTATGACAGGTAGTGCACCTCTTCATGAATTCATCTGAATCCTTGAAGAGGGTAGGCCATCAAAGGTTGGATTGGAGAACTTTCTGTGCTGTCCATCTCCTAGAGTGATGTCCTCCTACCTTAAGCGTGTGGCAATAAGTGAGGATTCTATGGTGCTCTTCTTGAGGAATACACCGACACCAGACACTATCCCCCCCTTCATGGTAAAGGGTGGGATCCTTCCAATTGTATGATTTTGCCTTCGTGAGGAAGGTCTCAAGTCTCTACCTTGGCCAACCTTGTGGAACTTTCTTGGCAACAAGATAGCTTACAATGTCGGCGTACCATGGAAGCAAGGTGATAGCAAGAATCGCCTCATTTGGGAATATCTTTTTAATTGATGTGGTCTGTTCAGAATCCTCAAGATGCTCTAATTGGGAGAGGTGATCCGCCACCACATTCTTAACTCCAGATTATCCTTAATCTTTATGTCAAACTCGTGGAGTAGAAGGATCCATATGGTCAATTTGGCTTTGGCATCCTTCTTTGCCACAAGGTATTGAATGATGGTGTGATCTATGTAAATAGTCACTCTAAATCTAAGAATGTAAAATCGAAACTTATCCAGAGCGAAAACTACGACTAGCATCTCTTTCTCAGTCACTGTGAAGTTTCGTTGAGCAGCATCCAAAGTCCGGCTAGCATAGTGAATGGAAAATGGAAATCCATCCCTCCTCTATCTAAGCACAACCCCTATGGAAAAATCAGAAGCGCCCGTCATGATCTCGAATGGGAGAGACCAATCGGGTGGCTGAAGGACATGAGCATGCACAACTAATCCCTTGAGAGTCTCAAATGACGCAAGACACTTACCATCTACAAGGAACTCGGTGTCCTTTGTCAACAGATCAGTAAGCGGTTGGGCAATTCAACTGAAGTCCTATATGAACCCTTGATAGAAACTGACATGCCTCAGAAAAGACCACAACTGTCTCAAATTAGACAGTGGATTAAGCTTTTTGATGATATCCACCTTGGCTGGATCAGCCTCCATGCCCCTGTTGGAGATGATGTGACCAAGGACCGTCCCTTGAGTCATCATGAAATAACTCTTCTCCCAAGATAACACAAGGTTGACCTCGATACAACGCTGAAGCACTCGGTCTAGGAAAGAAAGACATGCGTTGAATCCATCGCCATAGACCGAGAAGTCGTCCATGAAGACCTCTAAACATTTACCCACCATGTCCGAGAAGATGGAACGCATGCACCTTTGGAATGTAGCCGGAGCATTACCTAAATCAAAGGGCATCTGTCTAAAAGCATACATTCCAAACGAATAGGTGAATGTCATTTTCTCCTGGTCTTCAGGCGCTATGGCCACCTGATTGTATCTGAATACCCATCAAGAAAGCAGTATTGACTCTTCCCAGCTAACCTCTCGATAATCTGATCAATAAATGGTAGCGGGAAATGATCCTTCTTGGTGGCATGATTAAATCGTCTATAGTCCACACAGACCCTCTAAGAAGTGGGTACTCTGGTAGCTATCTACTCTCCAGACTCGCTCACAACTGTAGTGATACCCATCTTCTTGGGTACCACATGCAATGGACTAACCCATTTAGAGTCGGAGATGGGGTAGATAAAATCGGTGCTCCACCACTTAGATATTTCCTTCATGACTACATCTTGAAGATCCGGGTTCAGCCTCCGCTGGAACTCATGCGATGGCTTGGCATCATCTTCAAGATATATGTGGTGGGAGCACATGGCCAGACTTATCCCCTAGAGATCAGCTACACTCCATCCGATTGCCTTGCAGCTTCTTTCAAGAACCTCCATCAAGCAAGATTCTTGATCTTCAGTCGAATCTGCTAAGATTATGACTGAAATATGTCAGGTTCGCCTGTAAGGAATATGTAATTCATGCTTTGTGTCAAGGTCTTCAACTCAAGACAAGTGGGAGTCGGTAGGTCTGGCCTCTAAAAAGTCTGTGTGAAAGCAAGTACTGGATCAACCTCCATCCTAGATGTGGGCTCTATGGACATCAGAAAAGGCAAATAATCATCAAAATCTTGTCAATCAAATCAGTGCCAGAGCTAGAGGGATCTGAGTCTGAATCACGTGAAATATAATCTGCTTCGCTTCCCAGATCACAATCGTCAACGTCTGAAGTGTCTTATGCCATGAGTGTGCTCTCCGAACTCTCATCTGCTATCATATATAACTCTACAGTGTCTGAAGGTGTGATAAGAGCTCGTGATGCTGGATCTGTCCAAATTGATCCATCATTGGTAATCACAAAATCACACTCCCGGTGGACGTCTAGATCTGCCTATGTCATCTGCTCTGAATTGATAGTCTGCACCGAGCAAGCCGAGTCTCTGGCTCTAATCTCCTCAGTCATCTTTATTTGTACATTCTCGTCTTTGACGCAAAAGTATACCTTCCCGCTATCATGATTGGACACCGCCTTGGCTATGGCCAAGAATGGTCGCCCCAAAATGATGGGGGTATCGGTCACAGATTCAGGGATTTCCATGTCGAACACAACGAAGTCCATAGATAATTTCAGGCCTTGAATTGTGATGACAGCGTACTTTAATAACCCCTTCGGCCTCTTAACAGATCGACATCCAAACTGAAGGACTGTCCTGCTCTATCTAAGAGGGCCAAACTTGAAATGGTCAAGTAAGGTAGTTGAGAGGAAGTTAATCGAGGAACCACTGTCTAATAGAGTGCAATCAAACCATTGCTCATGAATATGACATCTGGCATAGGGAGCTCCTACATCAGATCTATTGGCTGGCAATCGGTTCTGGATGGCGATGTAGGTGGCACGGGTGAGCACATGGATATCTGCATTGCGATTCCTCTTCTTCCTACGGATTGTAGTCTTCTCTCACAAGTTCTTCTGGAATAGAGGGATGTGCTCAAGTGCCTCCTGAAGCGTCAGCTAGATCTGAAATCTATCTATCATCTGGTCGTTGAATTCTAACTGGTGCATCTTTTTGGGATTTTCTATTTTATGGAGGGACCCTCTCCAGATGGATGAGGGTCAGGAGTAGGTTCTTGATCATTCAACATGCTAGAATCCATACAAAGATCATTAATCATAATAGATGGACTCACATGAGATACATAAACCTTTCCTTTATTCATATTTTTTATTTTTGGAGTTTTTCCATTTTTTTTGTATTTTATTAAATAAATCCTCAGGTACAGGAGATGTCAACACGACTGCATGATTTTGATGGCATCAATACCACCGACAACATCTGGAATTGCAACGTAAATACCGTGCTCTGGCCTTGCATCTGATAAATTGATGGCATCAACACCACTTTCTACAACTGGTATTATGACGGCCTCAGCATCGTTGTCTTGATCAACATCCTTGGTGGCTTCAGTACCACTTTCATCTTCATCATGGTGAGCGGAATCAACACCACTCCTGTCTTCGTCTGGCGCCGTAGAGTCTGCATCAGGGTGTCTCTTAGACGAGTCGCCTCCGACTGGATTCCTAACGCTCCTAAGTGTTACCAAATCATCATCAAATAAAGAAGAAGTGTTATCCAGAATATCACTAGGAGAGGTGGTATCTGTAGACTGTACCTGCTCAGATTTTCTCTTCATATTGTTCGGGTTAGGTTCAATCTAAGCGGGTATGGTGCCTTTGCCCTTTATTATCTACCTTGTTTCATGTCAAAACTCGTCCATTTCTCGATGGAATGTGGCTTTCTGATCAGAGAGCAAGTGGGCGAGGTCATCGAGTGTTGGGTTCTCATAAGAGTGAACCTGAGAACTGGACGGGTGCCTCGTTAGAAATGAGGCTAAGTCTGCTACTGGTAGTGAGGAGGTGGCTGGGACTACTGCTGATGAGGCTACTGCTGCCTCCACTTTTGTCCCTGATACTGGAGATGAGGACTGTGCTGGTGTTGCTAGTGGGAGTACTGGGGCTGCTGTGGTTGACTACCCTGCCTGTGCCGGAGGCTGCTGCTAGGATGAAGTGCCTCCAGTAGACCATCAGAAGATGGGGTGGTTGCGATGAATCCCGGGATATGGTTGGTACTGGGAGTACCGAATCCCATTGACTTCCATCAATGGTTCCTGCTACTCGTGGAGTGGAGGGGGAAGGGCTGCCAAGGGTTGATCTGGATGATATACCACCATCTGAGTGTTTCAAGAGGGTGGTGGTAGCTGGTACTTCTAGAGCTATTGGATGGGTTCCACGGGAATGTGGTGAACCTAGTGGTATGAGGTGGAAGACTGTGAAGCGCTGCTCCCTGGACCAGTCCGTGACCTAGAACGAGGCTGAGAAGCCGCCTGTGCCTCTTGGAGGCACATGATATGGGTCTTCAGATCACACAATGTCTGGGCCAGCTCATCAATCTTATTGAGCTTATCCAAGCCCTGTCACTACTTCTTCTCGATGATTTCTATCAGATCTCACTTTTGGATAGTGATACCCATATCGACAACTGAATATTATGCTAGTGCTGCTGCCGATGAAGATGTAGAAGGACCGACCTCAATGCATGCAATATTCTAATATGAAGTTCCCTGTGGGAGAGGCTTCCCCTGATTGTAGAAATGGGTCTAGGACATCACTGTGTAGTTCTCTGCCATCTGCTCATAGATGACCCATACCTGATCTTTGTCCTTCGCGAAGTAAGAACCTCCAAACAAGGCGTTCACCAGCCCCTGCAGCTTAGGTGTCAGCCCACAAAAAGAAACTCTGGACGTGTTTGGGCTTGCTGATCTCATGGTGGGGACACTTGTCGATGAGCTCTCTAAAGGAATCCCAAGCTTCATGGAATTATTCCTTCATGATCATGGTGAAATTGCTGATCATGGCTCTAGCTGCATTGGTATGGCTGAGTGGATAGTACTTGTTCAAGTACGTAGTCTGGAGTTGCTACTATGTAGTGATCACCTTCCCTAGATGCTTCAGCCAGTAGGATGCTTTGTCCACCAAGAAGAATGGAAAGGCGATAAGTTTGATAGTTTCCTCGTCCACCAATTTGTCGTGGACGATGCTGCGGATCATCTCAAACTCCTACAGATAGAGATGGGGCTCTTCAGTGGCTAGACCATGTAATTTGGGCAATAACCAGATGGTCTGAGGGCAAAGCTTGAAGTCGCCAAAGATAGTGGGCAGCTGGATCCATCGATGTGTCAGGGTTGCACCAGGGTTGTGCAATTGCCTCATGGTGCAGTCTGGTTTGGTTCGATCCTATGGCTCGTCCTCGAGTCTATCATCAACTCGGCCCTCTTAGCATGGTATCTCTCCACCGGCAGCATGTTTGTCTGGTTCTACTCTACCATCTCTCATCTGGGCAATTTCCCTCCCCACTTCAGCCATAAATGCTCCTTGGTCCCTGATTTGCCTCTACATAGTCTCCAAGGAGGTTAACAACATGTTGTTGATGGCAGCCTAATCCAATATGAATGAGGAAGCTTGTGGATGCTTATCATTCCTTCCCTCACTGCTGGCCATGCCACCGATCTCTACAAAGGCAAAAGACCCTAGCTCAGGTGCTGTTAAGTGAACGTATAGCCGTGCTGGCCTCTCAAGTGGTACCTCAGGTGTGGAAGAAGAGTTGTAGAAGGGGAACAAGGTGGAAGCGAACTCAGGTTCAGAGAGCTTCTCTGAGCTCTCTGAAGCTGCCCTAGATGAATGGGGAGGAGTGCTGGAAAGCGGTGTTGCCAATGGCAATCTAAGAGATCTCCGACCCATAATCTTGATATGGGGATTTATAAGGATTAGATCTGGGATGCAAGTGGGATGAGAAATCAAACCCCCAATTCACCAAGACAACATAGTGATGATGGTAAGATTTCGGTCATTTATCTTATCAGATTTAATTTTTGGTGATAATCCGATCTGTCAAAGTAGGTTAGAGAGATGTTAGGAGCACGATTCTTCCTGGAGACTGGCCCGAGGTCTTACGACTAGTTGCGCCTATCTCCAGCTAGTATGGGTGTAAGTATGGACCCTTTCTAGCTACCTGTTTCTTGAGGACCGTGCTTTCGCGGTGTCCTCTAAACCACCCACTATGTTAAGGAAGTTCGGACTGATTACCGGCTACCCAAAAGTCCTCGTTGGAGAATAGCTAATCATTTTTAGAACCGGTAGTCTGAAGAAAGTTCAGGTGTGGCTCTATCTTAGTGTGCAGGTTGCTCAACTCTCTACAGATTAATCAGACAAGGAGGGGGTTACTCCCCCAAAACAAGAACTTTTGAGTGAAGCTTAGTTTTAGGTCATGTTTTCTTTAGCAGTCCCAGATTTTATTTGGTTATCTCTTATTAGGTGTTTTTTTGAATGAAGACAACGTCTAATGATTTGTCCAATTTCCATTTTATTTAAATACAATATATATGGGGGAGGAAAGCAGAAAAGCCAATGTACGATCAAACACTATGATGCATGCAGAGATAAAAATGCGTACCTTACTCCAGCACTCTACATGTAGGGTGATCCGCGTATAAATTTAAAGACAGAAATAAAATTAATCTATATGATGCACAAGGAAATCGTCCTAAAATGAGTAACTTCTATCAGTGGGAAGAGCTGATAGTTAATTAATCAAAGAAGAGACCTGAGTCTGGTCTTAGATATCGATTGGTGCCCACCACAGTGGGTCTTGCAAGCACTGTATACGACCTCTCTCAGCACGTGGTCTCTTAACCAATTAAATTAACTTTTTTCTTTATTTGACTAAGTCCAAATACGATCTATAAGAACATATAGTCTATTAGGGTGTTTGGACCTTAGATAATTACCACGCTCAAGCAATAAAAGTCGGGCCAAATCCTTAGGAATCAAATATAAAATAAATGTGAAAATCACGAAAAAAAAACTTGGTAAGGTCCCTCGAGTGCACTGGCACCCGACGAAACAGACCCCGAAATGGTTCAAGTGTCCAGAGAATGTCCCAAAGTCTAAGTGTCTAAATTATTACAAAAGTTTTTGCATAAATAAATAACTCTATGGAAAATAAATGCTCCTACAGTATTCTGCTCCTCCTCATGTGCTGGTCCCTCCAAAGAAAATGGGCCGAGTCCTTCTCCGGTTGTTCCTCGCACAAAAAGCAGAGAAAAATAAGGTCAGAAACAATTATGGTAAATAGAGACAAAAACAAGCAAAAATTGAAATCAAACTACTAAGTTGTGCTCCCCGAAAACGACGCCATTCTGATGAAATTAAAGTGTCGTTGCAACCCAAATCGATCGAGAGAATCAACGAGAAAATCAAACCACTAAGAGATAAAACAATCAAATGTAAGCGGTTTCGCTACTTTTATTTACCTGGTATAACGACCATTGAAATGAAGGTTAAAAATAGCAAAATAAGTCCAAAATTCGTGTAATAATTTTTTTATACATAGATAATAATATAGAAAAACATTGAGAAATTGGAAATTTTATTTTTGGGATTTTTGGTGATTTTTTACATTTTTACAAAGGATTTAGGAGCTTTTTAATTTTTAGTCCTTTTCTTTTCTATTTGTAGGGATTTTTGGTCTAGGGTTAATAAATACTAAAATAGACAACATATATTTTTCTGGGAATTTTTCAAACGTTTTTCTATTTTTTGGTACTTTCTAGTTCAATTAGGGATAAAAATATACGCATTTTATTATTAATAAATAGTTAAAATTAAAAAATGCTAGAATAAAAATGGGGCACAAAAATACAGAATAACAGACATCTAACCCTATTTTTGCATAATTTTTGGAGCAGGGGTGCTTATTTTAATAAATGAAATTCAAGCACCAAAAATACATGAACTGGGAAGGGCATATTTGCAAATAAAACAAACACTAGGGGCTTGCATGTAATTTTCCCAAAAATATACAACTTATAATAAATTTTATCGAACTAAGTAGAAATACAAAAACTGCCTGGGGTATACTGTTGAACATGCCAGCCCACAGAGAGCCATTATGCAATAAATTTTATTGCAAATATCTTTTCCTAATCTGAAAAGAAAAATAAATAATTTGCATAATAGGTCCCATAGTACAATTAGGGTTATCTACCATGGCCATCTTAATAATCATACAACTGTTGATTCAATTGTTGAATCATAGAGGCTCGTGCTTGGTTGAATATCTAAAGAGTTAGATTGAGGACTCATCAAGCATGGTCAAATGATTATTAAGAGATGATCTCCAGCCTGAGTATGAGATGGAAATCCTTTCTCTAAAGGCTAATATCTAACCGACCTCTTGATGCAGGTCCCCTACATAGGAATAGAGATTCGGAGGTGTTATGTTAGGCCAAAGAGTTTACTTAACGAGATCGAGATAACCAAAGTCCTATGTTGTATGCTGTCACAATATATGCACGAATCCTCTGACCGGAGAAAGATGTGTTACTATATGTCTGATTATGTACATTTGGCATATGAATAGGTTGATGACTTAACTAAGGTCTATACGCCGGTGCATTTGTGTGCATGCAAGGGCATATGAGTAATACGATCTCTTAAAGGGATCATACAGGTTCATTTGCTGAACCGGAAGACATGAACTCACTCTTGAGGTATTGGAAAGAGTCAAATTCCGTACGTGGTCATCTCGCTTTGGAAGCTTGAGTAAATTTGTAAGGTTTGATATATGCTTTTGGAATGTATATGATCAACACCTAGGTATGATATATGCTTTTGGAAAGTATATGATCGACACGAACTCCCACTGATTGAATGAGAACCTTAATGATAAAACCCTAAAGGAGACCGTCTAAAAGAGATCTAAAACTTCGGGTTTACTCTGGGTCATCCAGTATGCAAGATGTACATGTAGTAGGAATACGTGGGGGTGATGTAATCATGAATGATTGTATAACCATGGCGCTTCCATTCCGAAGGAGTAATGAAACAGGTTTGGATTTTAGTGACTCCTCTCATAGAGAAGTAATTTGATCTTAGTCCAAATGTTGGACATTGATATGAATGTGATTCATATGTAATGAGAATATTAGATTTGCGGTCTTGATTTAATCAAGCATCCATGAGAGGTTCGCAAGATCTGAATTTGAGATGTGATCTCAATATCCAAGTCACTATACATGGAACAATACAATCACCCTGTCATTATCTCCAAGTATCCACAGAGAAAGTGCATTATCCTTGAAAGAGTTCATGGTAATTTCATTATTGATATATGCATCCAAGAATTGAGAAAAATAGATAATTAAATGTGATTTAACTTTCATGAATAACATGAATTTGATTCATATTATAAGGAGAGTTATCTGGGATAACTAAATGTGATTTACTTATCAAAGATGTGAATAATATGAATGTGATTCATATTATTTGAGCACATGAGAATGGAGATCCAAGATGATTAAATGTGATTTAATTATCATGGATATGAAAAATGTGGATAGCACTATCCAATTATTCATATATATTATAAATGTGATTTATAATATATAAGAGAGAGTCTATTGTAATATATATTTGTTGATTAATTGTTGATGTGAATTGGATTCACACTGGATGATTAATTGAAAATATAATTTCCATTTTGTTTTGGGATGTGAATGTGAATCACATTTTTCCAATGGCATGATTGTAATATTCACAAGATAATTATGAATTATTTTATGTTATATAATTTAAACAAATGTTGTTGTAAATCTTAGAGATATCATGACTTAATGAGATCTCATGAGGTAATTGACCCATTCTACCTTAAAAGGGTGGATGGCCACCAACATCTATTGGGATTGAGTGGCTGTCCCCCCCACCTCTTTTAGGGGATATGGTCAATCTTCTCATTATCCAAGATCGCTTAATTAATTTGATTTCAAATTAATTTATTATGATTTTTCGATATATATTAAATTAAATTAATAATTGTTGTGTTTTTACAACAAAATCTGACCATTAAAAGAAACACAAATCAATCTTATCCATTGATTTTGTGTGTCCATGGATTGAGATCCACGGACTCCCAAAACTCTATATAAGAAGAGTCACCCCTTGATCTACGATATTCATCAACTAATGCACTCTCTCCCTCTCTCTACACGCTGACTCTCTCCCTCTCTCTTGTGGTCGTCCAATTTGATGCACTAGAGAGAGATCGCCGTCATCGCAGCATTATCATTATGCTACCGGATTATTTGATCGTGGATCTCCGTCTCCTTCGGTGCACCTTGCTCATGAAGAAGACGTCAGATCTCGCGTCACGAGATCAAGAGATTCGTCGCTTGGACATCAACAAGGATTGCGAGGAGCACATGTCTCATCAACAAGCCCGCAAGCGCCTCCTCCGTCGGATCGGACTTGGGACAAGAGGTCTCTTCGTTTACAGACTCGATCACAACCATGTTTCAAGAGATAACCTTAATACCTATTTGTGGTTTAGATGAAATGACTTGAAAAGTGTTCTTGGATCATGTGGTTTCATCTTTTGAAGTTATTTAAATTACGTTGCCTTGAGCAACTAGTGCAACTAGTCGCTCCCGATCGCATATGATGCGATCCTCATGCTTATATGATATGCTTAAGGATCTTATCATATACTTCAAGTGGTATTAGAGCCTTAGGTCGGAGGTTTTGGATGTGAACCATAAACTTAGGAAGACTTGGGCTTATAAGGGTTTGTGAAAATTTTATCGCATTTCATTCTCGCAGCCTTGTTTATGGTTATTTTCTTTCCTGTTTAAAATTTTTAAACACGAAATTATCATTGTATAATGTTCCCCTTTAATCAAGGAAACTGTGGGATTTGAGTTTGTGTGATTTGGAATCCGATTGTTCTAGTTCTGATCATTTTAATGAACATGTATCCATTGTTACAGGGATAGAGAACCTTGAAATAATTAAAGAGTTAATTATATTTTTTGAGACGCCTAAAAATGCATGATAATCATGAGTTATGTTATAATTCAAATTAGCAAACTTTGGAAACTTATTTTGCTTGATTTGGATTTAAATTGATTGAGATATGCTAATTTTAGTAAGTAGGGGTCACCACTAGAAATTACATACTTGATCATGAACCTTGTGATTGTCATTAAATTAAATGAATAGAAACTAATGGTTAATTTCTTGAGATAATTTTTGATAATATTTTTGAAATATTGAAAGATGATAATTATTTCCTTGAATAGCATTGACCATAATTAAATTTGATTAGATATGATCTTGATCACAATTGGTTACATGAAGCTTTCAACAAACATTGATGCTTGAATAGGATTGGAAATTTGTTTAGAAAACTTCCTTATAAAGACAATAAAAAAGGTTTTCATTATTATTATATGTTATAACTTCGATTGAAAAATCGATTATCATCTCAAGTACAAATTGATCAATTTGGCATTATCCTTTCTCGAGGCAGATATGGTGTCTAGTCGAGGAGTGTTGGGGTAACACGTTGCTTTGTAAGCAATCTGTCCCACTCACATCGGTATTGGCCATGATAACAGGTAGGGAAGGGATAATGCTTGAGCGATCATGATGTATTTTCGTAATTATTAAAATTCGAATACTTTGTAATTTAAGATAATACCATCCTTTCAAGTAATAATCAAGTTTGTTAGTTGATTGAATTGGATTGATAATCAATTTAATATGGTTAAATTAATTATATCCAAAATTAAAACACTCTATTATGAATAGATGCGTATTTCCCTTTGAATTACTAATTATATGAATGTGATTCATGATAATTAATTAAAATTTGAATATGAGGTGGAGGATCACATAAGTGACATCCATGGTCTCCCGTCAAGGCAAAGGGTTCTGTCGCCAATGATTGTATGCAGGAGATGCCTGTCCGAAGTGACAGTTCCTACATACAAGCGCATTTGGATCGGTCTCTTTACTTCTCGAAAGAGTAAGGACGTATGCGTAGTGACCCCAATATGGAGTCCTCATATTATTGAGGCCATATTGGATTACGCACAACGAGTTGTAATCCTGTTGACAGTTGGTTCAATTAATGACGGGTCAACATCACCTTAGGGATGGTGGGCCCGGGTGTCAAAGACCAAATTGGGAATCCAAGTTGGACTTGCAAGGCAGAATGAGTTCCTGCTTCTTTTTAGCTGAGTTGCAAGTTCTCATATTATTGGGATGTAATAAAGATAAGAAAGGAGATCCCAGATCTTGTTTGAGATATAATGGTAAGTATATGTCTTACATTGAAAGTTATTCAGGAAATGAACTTGCAATGTCGACAAGGCAAGATAACTTTGATATAAAAATTCCTAAATCAAAGAAAAATATATATTACATAGATTTATGCAACTTTCTTATTTCATATAATCCTTCATTAAACCCACTCAATACTATGCTCAATAATAACCAGTAAAATATCATGGATTGGATCCATGATCAAGATATTGTACTTGTAGTTGGACACATATTGTATGTGGTTGCAATATGCAAGTTTTCTCATAATAATGAGGAATGACAATTAAGTAGATAATGGGACTACAACCTTAGGGTTTATGTGTCTCTATAATATTGATCTCTCATCGAATGTACTTTGGAAGTGACATGTCGATGGTGATCGCAATTGTCAAATAATCCTTATAAAAAACTAAGAAGATGTTTTGGCATTCATATGTGCACTCGACATGTAATCATGAATGACATGGTTCACTGCATTATGCAGAAAGGTAGCTCTATAAGAGATGATGTATTCAAAATGCTTGAGTACCTACCTGAACCTAAGTCTTTAAGAGTTAAGATGTATATGATGAGTGTCATCATTCTACTATATATACTCTAGTCATTCATGAAGCTTCATAATATTCATATTGTACGAATTGAATGAAGCATGCATAAATGTTGAAATACTCTTATATTGAAGTCTTTTGATTTCAACATAAGAGATCCTTTGTCTTAAGCAATGGTTGTTTATAAATGAAAGAAGCACAGTGGAGGCATGGATCAGACCCTAGTTAGAGGGAAAGTCAAAAGAGTTAACTGACCTTTTGTGACTTCCATATGACATCCAAAGACTTGGATGAATGCCAATACTGCAATAGGTCGATGTATTAATAGTGTGACTATCTAGACTATCTAGGATCCTTAGAGAAGGACTCAGATAGTGCATCGGAGTAATCTACACTTAATCATTGGAATTGACTTTCTTATTTGATAAGATCAAAGTCTAATAATTGTATCTCATTCTTCTAATAACACTCGCAATTGGTTGCATATGTTTTAGAAGACTAGAAAATTTGATCTTAAGGTTTAATAGTCATCCACATGGATGTTAACGCAATCTTTGAAACAACCTCTATTGGATAAATAGACTTCATATTTCCAATGGGAGTGTCCTTAGTCTTAGAGAATGTCTCTATGGCCTAGATATTAGAATACATTCATTATTTATTTCTAAATGTTGGGAATAAACATGAATTCTGGAATGGACCTATCATAAAGAGTTATGATGGATATATTTCAGATAGTAATCTAACATCAAGAGGACTCTACTAAATTAGAAAAATCAATGAATGGAAATTAAACCTTATAAGATCAATAGGAGGATGAAGATCATTTGATAATGATATGGCATCAAATCTTGGACATATGTCTATTGATGAGATGAATAAACTAGTAAGATATTGAACTTTAGATTGTCTGAAGATCCATGATCTTACATACCTGTGAATATTGTATTCAAAAGTATAATGTCCAATACACCATTCTTTGGGAATAATGCAAGATGCCAAGGTATTCAAGATCTCATACATATTGATGTATGTGGATCATTTGTATCATGGTAAACATTGATGATATGTGATATTATTCGATGATTATTTGTGATATGGGATTTCTTACCTTCACCCTCGAAGCCTTTGAAATGTTCAAAGATTTCACAATTTTGGTTTAGAAACAAAGTTTGAAGGAAGATGAAATGAATTTGATCTAATCAAGGTAGCTTGTACATCTTAGATGATTTCAAGGAATACCTTATGGAGAAAGGAATATCATTCCTATCTCAATCCTCCTAATGTTCCTTAACTAAATAGAGTTGTAGAGAGATACAATTGGATCATGTGTGGCATGATTTGATCAATGATGAATCTCATCATAATTACCTCTTAATTTCCAGGTATATATGCAGTTGAGACTACAATATATATCTTAATTGGATTCCATGCAAGCAAGCTAGAATCTAGCACAAGAAAGTGCTACTTCATTAGGAAAATAAAGGATGGTATTGGATACGTACTTTATGAGCTTGAGATTCTTAAAAGATTTCATCTATTAGGATATAATTCTTAGAGAATGATGACTTTTTTGAGAATCAAGATGAAAATGAAGTGAAGGAACTCATTTAATCTTGGGAAAATAATGAGGCTCCTAAAATTGGAAATTAAAAGGACAACTAAAGAAACACTAATACCTATTCAAATGAGTTTGAGGATGGATTCCATGTGTCAATTAAGTTTGACAATGATCTCACTTCATGTGAAAAGCTTCTGAAGATCATGACATGAAAAGATGGATGTTAGCAATAAAGTCTAAAGTACACTTCATATATAAGTGTTGTATATGGACCCTCGAGGATCCATCTATAAAGGTAAGACCCGTTAGGTGTAAATGGATCTTCAAGAGAAAGAGGGAACCTGGCGAGAAGGTAGAGACCTTAAAAGCACGGCTCGTATCCACAAGATACACTGAAGAGAAGACATCGCTTGTGATGATACTTGATCTTCAGTGGCCATGCTTAAACCCATCAGAATATTGCTAACTGTAGCAACACAACTTGACTTTGACATCTACAAGATGTGAGTCAAGATTGCATTCCATATGAATACCTCTCCAAGGTTATTCATATGAAGTAGCCCTAGGGCTTCATAGTTGAGGAAAGTAAGGTGTGGAAGTTGAATAACTCCATATATATAATCAAATAAGCTTCTTGTGGTTGGAACATCAGATTTTATGAAATTATAAATGTTATGATTTCAGATAGAATCTTGATGAACCATATGAAGTTTAGTGGGAGTGCCATTATGTTCATTTTGTTAAATGTAGATGATATCCTAATCATCTGGAATGATATAAGGATGATAATAAGTTTTTTATAGTCTAGATATTCCATACCTTGATATATAATCTCAAGGATACCTCTTAGATCTTAGTTATGAAAGTGTTCAGAAGCAAAGAGAAGAGGGTATTCGGACCGTCACATTAGTGGCACACCTTGGACATATTCCAATCTTGGAAAAGTCCAAGGAAGGCTTCCTTCCCTTAAGATATGGTACTGGTCTATCTAAAGGTATAACACCTCAAAGAGTTGAGTAAGTGAATGCTAAAACTGATTGCCCTTGGGCATTAGTTATGAGAAGTCGGTTAAATGCTAGATGTTTGCCATGCAGTAGGAGTAGTAAACCATTTTTAATCCAACTATGGAGATAAAATACTTGATTGCAGTAATAAAAATATCTTCAAAAATGACAAGACTTTAGAGATAGTGATTTCTAAGTCTTATCTTCAAGAAATTAAGACTTTATAGATGGAGATCTAAAAGGTATTAATTGCGGATACCTTAGGCAATAGAGATATCTAAGAATAAGGGTATTCTGATAAGGATAATGGAAATACTGGTTATAATGATTATAGAGCTGTAGTGTCATAAACATTATAACTTACTTAATATTGAACATTGGTTGCATAAGATGCAACATTCGCATTGGATGCGAGCACTGTTACTAGGAGATATGCAAGTGCCGTAAAATGATGTGGCATAGTCTTTTGGGAAAAAAGTGACTGATCAGCATACCTAGCTATTTTTCTAAATAGACTATGATTGTCACACGAGTATGGGTTTAAATATTAGCCCATTAATGACTCTTTTGGCTAGTGGGAGATTGTTGGACATGTGAGCCCACAACGAGCCATTATGCATTAGATGTTCTTACAAATATCATTCCCTGATCTGAATTGAAGAAAACTCATTTGCATAATTGGTCCCCTAGTACAATTAGGCTTATGTACCATGGCCATCTTAATGATCATACAACTGTTGATTCAATTGTTGAATCATAGAGGTTGGTGCTTAGATGAATATCTAAAAGTTAGACTGAGGAGTCATCAAGCATTGTCAAATGATTATTAAGAGATGATCTCCAGCCTGAGAAGGAGATGAAAATCCTTTCTCTAAAGGCTAATAACTAACCGACCTATTGATGTAGGTCCTCTACATAGTAGTATAGATTCAGAGGTATTAGATAAGTTAGTCCAAAGAGTTGACTTAACGAGATCGAGATAACCAAAGTCCTATGTTGTATGCTGTCACAATATAGGCACACATCCTCTGATCAGAGACAAATGTGTTACTATATGTCTGAGTATGTACATTTGGCTGACCAATAGATTGATGACCTAACCAAGGTCTATACACCCACGCTAGCGTGCATGCAAGGGCATATGAGTAATACAATCTCTCAAAGGGATCATACAAATTCATTATTGTACTGGAAGACATGAGCTCACTCATTAGGTATTGGGAAGAATCAAATTCCATGCACGGTCATCTCGCTTTGGAAGCTTGACTGAATTTGTAAGGTTTGATATATGCTTTTGGAAAGTATATGATCAACACCTAGGTATGATATATTATCTTGGAAAGTATATGATCGATACCAACTCCCAATGATCGAATGAGAACCTTAATGATAAAACCCTAAAGGAGACAGTTTAAAAGAGATCTAAAACTTTGGGTTTACTCTGGGTCTTCTAGTATGCATGATGTATAGGTATTAGGAATACCTGAGCGTGATGTGATCATGAACGATTGTATAATCTTGATGCTTCCATTCCGAGGGAGTTATGAAACAAGTCTAGATTTTAGTGACTCCTCTCATAGAGAAGTTTTTTGCTTGTCCAAATATTGGACATTGATATGAATGTGATTCAGATGTAATGAGAAGATTAGATTTGCGGTCTTGATTTAATCAAGCATCTATGAGAGGTCCGCAAGATCTGGATTTGAGATATGATCTCAATATCCAAGTCACTATACGTGGAACAATACAATCGCCCTGTCCTTATCTCCGAGTATCCGCGGAGAAAGCGCATTGTCATTGAAAGAGTTCATGATAATTTCATACTAATATATGTATCCTATCATTGAGAAAAATGGATAATTAAATATGATTTAATTAACATGAATAATATGAATTTGATTCATATTATTAGGAGAGTTATCCGAGATAATTAAATGTGATTTATTTACCAAAGATGTGAATAATATGAATGTGATTCATATTATTTGAGCACATGAGAATGGAGATCCAAGATGATTAGATGTGATTTAATTATCATGTATATGAATAATGTGGATTGCACTATCCAATTATTTATATATATATATGATAAATGCGATTTTTAAAATATTAGAGAGAGCCTATTGTAATCTTATGAGTTGTTTTTTGTGAAATAATTTACAACAAATGTTTTTGTAAATCTTGGAGATATCATGATATAATGAGATCTCATGAGATAATTGACCCATTCTACGTTAAGAGGGTGGACGACCACCAACATCCATAGGGATTGAGTGGTCGCCCCCTCCTTTTAGAGGATATGGTCAATCTTCTCATTAACTCCATAATAGATTAATTAATTTGATTTGAAATTAATTTATACTAATTTATCGATATTTATTACATTAATTTAAATTAATTATTGTTGTGTTTTTACAACAAAATCATGGCCATTAAAAGAAACACAAAACAATCTCATCCATTGATTTTGTATGTCCATGGATTGAGATCCGTGGACTCCCAAAACCCTATGTAAAAAGAGGCACCCCTTGCTCTTCGATATGCATCAACTAATGCTCTCTCCCTCTCTGTCTACATGCCAAGACACTCTCTCCCTCTCTCTTGTGGCCATCCACCTTGATGCCCTAGAGAAAGATCGCTGTCGTCGCAACATCGTCGTTGTGCTGCCAGATTATTTGCTCGTGGATATCCGTCTCCTTCGGTGCGCCTTTCTCGTAAAGAAGACATCGGATCTCATATGACGAGATCAAGAGATTCATCGCTTGGATCATAAACATGGATTGCGAGGAGCACATGTCTCATCAACGCTCTTGCAAGCGTCTCCTCCGTCGGATCGGACTTGAGACAAGAGGTCTCTTCATTTAGAGATCGATCACAACCACGCTTTAAGAGGTAACCTTAATAACTATTTGTAGTTTAGATGAAACGTTATGAAAAGTGTTCTTGGATCATGCGGTTTCATCTTTGAAAATTTTTTAAATTCAGCTGCCTCGAGCAATTAGTGAGACTAGTCGCTCCCGATCGCATACGATGCGATCCTCATGCTTCGATGATGCTCTTAAGGATCTTCTCATGTCATTCATATACATGCAATTTTGCCACCTCATATGGGACAGTACGTGGGGTGACGTGGACTGGACCCTAGTGTAATATGCGATAAATTTAGGAGTCTCTATGCAAAATGTCCACACTTATTTACACTATATTTTTTATTTATAGAATTAATAAACAAATAAAAATATGGCAGAGAGAGATTTGTAATTAACCCCAATTAAGTGTGTTATCAGACGACGTAGAGCATTTCGCTTATACATGTGGCAGATCCTAAAGACTTGATGATGCTTCATCGATTTACGGTGTTGATCTAATCTTGGGCTTCATCGGATGGCTGGAGCAATGCATGATTGAATGATCAGGATTAGAACTGGGTAGCCAACTCGATCTGATGGTCATTTCTATCCATGAAGAACAGGGAAGAAGGACATCTACCCTGAACTTCGTTCCATGAATCCTCGCTCCTCCAGTGGTCTCTGATGCAATTATTGGGCTCTACACGTACAAGGAAACTCTCCGCAACAACTGATGTGCTCAAAAAGTTGCAGGACCCAGCGATGGGGACCTGGCATGTTAGTGAAGAAGGAACACCTGGAGACCTTCGTCCAAGTTCAAATCTGATCCAAGAGGGGTCCATTTGGCGCAGTACTGATGAATCTTTGATTCACCACTCTTAAAGTTGCAAATAGAGCTTTGTCCCCAGGTATTTAGAAGTATACTTCCCTTTATCTTGCATAAATATCATTCATGCATCAATCCACAAAATATGCATTTTAGCATTCATCCTTGCATTTAAATAAGAAGTCAATTCCATGTGTAAAATCCACCTATAAAATATTCACCTATTCATTTGTATTTTATCCCCTCTAAAATAGAATTACACCTTCCCTATAATATGTACACCATTAGTTAATAATATAGGGAAGAAGGCCAGAGATAACTTTTGCAAAATACCCGATAAAGCCCCAAAACCCCTGGACCTTAGAATGCCCATATCTCTTTCTTACAAACTCCGAATTAGGTCTACTCACATCCAGATGAATACACTTCCAGAGACCTTTAAAATGAGACTAATTTCATTCAATTCGGAGCTCGTAGGCAAAAGTTGGGTTTCTAGGCCTCCTTGTATACTATACATATGTATATTTGTATTCTTGTACTTTATATATCATATTTGACCTCATCTCCATTTTTGGTCAACATGAAACTTGTAGATCTCATCGAGATCTACAACTTTCATGTTTTGAGTTTTCCAAATTCGGCCTCCTTCTCCCTCCATTCTTGTTTTTCTCTTCAGCCACTCACAACTGGCCACGTGGCGTCCTCTGATTGCGCCACGCGGCCTGCTCCCTTTGACCTATCCGCCCGCGCCTTGAACCGTTGGATCTTCATCTAGATCCAACGAACCAGTGATTCCCACATCTGCCTTTATTTCACACCGTTGGATCAATCCCAGGAGTCTATCTCAGCCGCCCGCTCATGCCTCATCAGGTCCACGCCATGTGGCATCACCTCAACCATCCGATGCATCTAGATCCAATGGCTCAAACACTTCACTCCCTCCACCATTCAATCAATCCCAGGAGTCCATCCCAGACGCCCGTCAGCGCTGCATCCTCAGCATGCCACGTGGTGCGGTGCGAACCCTCTGATGTCGTGACCTCGATCAGATCTCAGCCCTCGCCCTGCGCCTCCATCTGGACCGTTGGATCGCGAAAATCCAACGGTCAAGACGTCGTCGTCAACCTCCGCACGCCCCGCACCATGTTCTCCACCAAGCGCAAGGGGCCGCCCCCTTTCTATTTTCGGCTCCACGCCGACCACCTTCTTCGACCGCTGACGCCACCATGATGGAGCCCACTCATCCCTCATCCTCACTAGCTCCCTCGATCTCCATGACAACCCTCTGAGTCGCTCCACGACCTCCACGAGCATCACCTCCTAGCCATCCCTGCCGTCACCCTCATATTATAAATCAGCCACCTCCGGTCACTCTCACCCCATCCGCCACTACGAGAGGTACCCTAGAGCTCAGAGCCATCCATTGGTAACATCAATTGGGCGTAAAATAAGGCAAAGACAGGCCGCCATCTCCGGCGAGATCCACGACATTGCCACGCCGTGCCGCAGCTTCTCCGGACGCTGCACGAGCTCAGGTCCTCCTAGCGCCCTTCGAGCGAAGACCTGGAAGCTTCCCTGGAGCTTCTAACCCTAGGTAGACTCCTCCATTTCTCTCTCGATCTTTTTCTTATTTTTCTTTTGTTTTCTCCGAATTAATTCGCCCTCCACGAGCACCTTCTTGCTCCGCCGTCCATTCTCTGAGCTCCGCAACGGAGCTCTGATCCTCACACTACCTTAGCTTCCTCAGATGATGCACTTCACCTTCACCCAACTCCAGCTCCGCCACCTGAGTGGAGCTCGACCACCGGCCACCCTCATTGCTCCACCGGCCTCGCATCACACTCCATTCGACTCCACGGTCAAAACGTGTGCTTCGACTATCCTCTAATCCCCTGCATGTACCGTCTCTTGATTGGTCAGAGACTTCACCGGCGCTTCTTCGAGCTCCATCGCCAGTGGCCTCCAGGTCACTCCAGCCTCAGCAAACGTCGCCGGATGCTTCGCCGCCCCTCCACGCATCTTCCGAGCTACTCCAGATCCTCCAACACCCTTCGCCGACGACAGGAGGACGGGGAGGAGCTACACCAGCTTCGCCGGAGCCCAGCCCTCTCCGCCGTAGGAGGCGGAGGGTCGTTAGGGGAAGACCTCCAGCAGCCGTTCGATCCTCCTGATCGAACAGCCAGGAGTCATCCACGTCGCCCTCTTCCACTACCATTGGATCATCCTCGATCTTGCGGCCAGGAGTCATCCACATCGCCAACAGCCATAGCGTTCATGGGCCGTTGGATTCATCCTGATCCAGCGGTGCTCGGTCGTCCACATCGCCCTCTTCATCGAACTTCAAGGGCCGTTGGATTATCACTCGATCCCACGGTCCAGATCCGTCCACGTTGCCTGATCCGAGCCTCTTCTCCGACCGCTAGGCTCGGATCACCCGAAGCTTCTCCGAGCCAGATCTGAACCTCCAGAGCAACCCGAGCCTCGCTCCGAGCCTCCAAAGTCCTTCAAGCCTAGGACCCCCCACGTGATCCGCACGTGTGGCCTGGGCAAATTGCATTGAGGCCCCTGAAGGTTTTCAATATTACATTTCAGTCCCTGTCAAGCGACCCCACGTGAGGAGCACGTGTACCGTGGAGAAATTGCATCCACCCTCTCTGCATTATAGGTAATTTACATATTAGTCCCTGTCAGCACGTTCTATTTTAAGAAATTTTAATTCCTATAATTGCATTTATACCCCTGTCTTTGCACGCATATTTAGGCATTCATATTAATCCATTTTTGAGTTGGAAAAATTGCATTGTGTAGCTTACATTGTCCTCTTCATGATGTGACACGTGGCATATTTTTGTAATATCAGTAGAATTTTCTATTAATTAATTGGTTCATTTTTGCTATAGTTTGTCCATTTTCACATCTTAATTAATAGTAATTTTTTCATTACTCCAAAAATACCCCAAAAATCACATTAGATCTAGGATAGTTAACTTCACCTTGCATAAAAATTTCATCTCCATTGCACGCATCCTGATGCCTAAATAATTCATTTGGTGAATTTCTTAATTAATTTTTAATAGGTTCATTTCACATCAAAATTAAGGTTTGATAATTTTCCTAGATTCCTCACCTTTAGATTTATCTAGGATATTTTTATTCCCAAAAATATCATGATTTGATATTTATTAAAATTAATTTAGTTAAAATCACCTTGCATTCATTTTTAATTCACAATAATTTTTTTAGTGTCAGAAAATTCCAAAAAATTAGGGTAGTCTAATTTCACCCCATTTCATCATCTGGCCAAGTTTCGTAATTTTTGGACTTAATTTAATCACCTTTCTGGATTAACTTGTAAACTGGCTAGTTTTTGCATGTGTCTTGCATAAAAAATCGAAAAAGAAAAAAAATCTTCCCCGGAAATCTAACCTTGGACTTTGCCAATAATTTCCATAAGGAGACAGCTGCCTCCCTGAGTTCGACCTTGGGCTTGCCCAAGTAAAAATAATTGCCGCTCGAGATTAACTTATTTTAATTAAAAGTGGTTTTTGATCCGCTCTCATTATCCGACTGCAACGAACATTATTAATTAATTTGAACATTAACTTGATCGAATTAACTAGGGTGGTGGGAGACGTTTCAAAATGGCACCGTTGTTGGAGTGGCATGGCTTAGGTTAAGTTGTAGTAAATTTCTAAGTATTTGATTTTCTAGATCCGGGTAGTCTGACTCCCGGTTTTCTTGTGAATATTTTCTGTCTTTTAATTTTTGTGTTTTTTGTGTCATTCTCTATCTAACCTCAAATTATTTCTATGCGACGAACGCGAGGAGTCGAAGACGCTTCGAGGAATCGACATTTTAATTCTTTGAGTGATTTGAGAGGATTTGTAATTCATTTTCATTTTTCTTTTTTTTCTTTATTTTTTCGCATTATTTCCAGCGGTTCCCGTTTGGGTTCTCGCGTGTATAAAGATAGTGGAACTGTGCCCCGTATGCTGTGTGGATTGAATTGTAAATTAGGCTTGCACTAGCGGCTCCTCGAGCCACTCTAGGATTTGCTTGTGCTCGTAAATTTCTAGGACCACACAATACACTTAAAAGACGCACCTAGACCGCAGATCTAGTCAAAATAACCTGTGCTTCACTTGCTAATAGAACTGCTTGTCTAGGAGCATACTTTTGTCGCTTGCATTTGCATATAGTGTAAAAGATCTCAATTCTGTTTTGCATCCTGCATAAAAAGCGAAGGGATCACTGTAAGTATTCTCTACTCAGCATACACATCATAGTTTTTCGTGCATCGGCTTTTCTCGATTTCCCCCTCTATTTTTCATACTTAATTTAAACGGAAATTGGGACTGGACGATAGGCGTGCTGTGTGATTGGACTAACAAGTGATAACTTAACTTAAAACTGGGACTGCTAACATTATTGACCAAAAAAATAAATAAAATTGGAAAATCTATTTGCGGGAGACTAATCCCCGACCTTGTTTTCAGGCTGAGTGAGGGTACTTGAGTGTGTGTGAACACCTTAAGGCAGAGCCCAAATCCTCGCCTTCCATATCACGTTCCGACTAATCCTAGCAAATATCAAAAGTTGAATTTTTAAGGTTCACTGACTAGTACCAAGTAGCCTTCGCCTGTCTCAGGTAGATAGGGGCGAAATTGCGGTACTTTGTGACAAGTTGCCAGTAACCCCCCGGGGTGAAGTTCCGACCTTGTCAGCCTCCGCCTGCTTCCAGGTAGATAGGGGCAGGTCTTTGAATCCATCAACTTGGGATAGGAGCGAAGAGAGGAAGGACCAACGGTATCTTAGGCGACAGGTTAAACAGGGAAGACGCATCCGGCTTCGAGCCGACTTCTCTCTAGGCCGCGTAATCCTTGCTATCTTGCTTGAAAAATCACACTTAAAATTTACAAGATTAATTGGACTCGGTTTCGGGTCCTTCACTGTGTTGAGTGTGAACCCAGGGTCTTGGATTGAATTGTTTGCTTCAGGTAGGAGTCAAATCCTATCTTCACTTAGGACTCCCGATTCTTCTCACCAAATCAAGATGAGTGACTGGCGGGATATCGACTCTTTATTCACCAATCTCTCTTTGAGCCCCCCACAAAACTCCTCTTCATCGGCTCAAGCGCACCTTGGACCACCTAGGACTCATGACCCTCTTGAGTTCTGGTTCCATCACACCCAGGGTGGTTACTCCCAAATCAACCCTTTCCTCTCCTCTGAGCTTACCGAGGAAGACCATCGCCTCGGTAATAATCCCTTCCTTGATTTGTCCTCTGACACAGACCTTGTTTCCTACCCAGGACTAGAGGACAAGATGCCACCTAAGCAGCCACCGGATGAGGACGCATTGCGACAGATTCTTAACTGCCTTGCCACAGCCGAACAACAAAATGCAGACCTCACAACTAGAATTGGACAGATTATTGCAGCAGGAGGAATCAACCGACCAATGGTTGATGCCTACAACCCAACGGAGAACGAGATGCACAGTTGGTTGGCACCCGCGGTTCCCCCAGAAGCATTCGAGCTCAAGCCCCACTTCCTTAGCCTGCTACTGAAGTTCAACGGAAATGCCCATGAAGAACCATATGCCTTCCTCCGAGACTTCGAGCTGGTTTGAAACAACCTTAGTCATCCTAAGGTTGGGCAGTATTACATTAGACTGAAGGCCACCCCTTTTGCCTTAGGAGATAAGGCAAAACATTGGCTAAAGAACCTAGGGGTGATATGTACAACCTATATGAAGTTCAAGGACTTATTTCTGAAGAAGTTCTACCCTCTCAGTAGAAATCAAATGAGAACCAAGATCGCTAGTTTCTCCCAGGGACACTGTGAACCATTCCTTGAAGCCTGGGATAGGTTCAATGACCTAATTCAGAAATGTCCCTGCCATGGCATTTCTAAGGCGATCTTAGTCCAAACCTTGTTCTGTGGCATGACCCCAGAGATGCAGGGGTTAGTCAGTGCCACCTGCGGAGGAAGCTATCTGAACAAAAATGAGAATGCAGTATGGAAGATACTAGAGCAGATGGATGAAACAAGCAGGTCGCAGGCCACCAGGGCCTATCGGTTGTCTCCCTCAATCTTATCCAATGAGACAACTAGCAGGACTGTAGTGGATCTAACGGAGGACCTCATCCCCAGCATGGGGATGATAGCTGACAAGTTAACTATGGTCGAGCAGATCCACAAGAGGGTCACTGACCTTGAGTCTCTCTCATGTCTGCCGAAGCAAGTGGAGGAACTTACTGAGAAGGTAGCTAGGATGAAGCTACCTGCCCTTTCTGCACCACCCGAACCTGTGCACCGCGTCCATCTTGTACAGGAGCAGGCACCGGGGCCTCAAAATGGCTGGGTAGAGGATCAGACTTACACCCAGCAGGACCAGCATGCACCCCCACAAGTGGAGACCGGATACAAGGAGCCTCTGCAGGAGTTCGAGATCAACGGGCTATGGTACAGCCGTGACCCCGTCAGCAGACAGTCGGGGATGGGGAATGGTCAGCCTCACCGACCTTCCCCAGCTTACTAGGAAACCAGCTTCATCCCCTCATCGCGCTTTGTTCAGTCCAAGCCCGAACAAGGGTACCAGCCTCAGCAGCACCAGCAGCAGCAGCGCACATTCCACTCAGGCCAGCAGGGCCCGACACCGTCCCATCAGCAGTAGCAATATCGATATGGCCAGCAGGGCCAGTACAGAACCTCATCCGCAAGTCAGCATCAGCAAGCCCAGCCCACCGAATTGGAGTCCCTCACCTTGGCGATCCAGACCCTATCTGATAGAGTCCAACAAATCTAGAATGACTATCTGGATATGAGAACCGATCTGAATCGGGTTTCTCGTACCCAGGATCAACAGATGGCGCCAAAGATCCCAATTCCCGCACAAGTTCAGGCCAACCCGAACAGCTTAACCCAAGGCCAGAACCGACCTCGTGATCAGGTATACTATTCAGATAATTCTTTATGTAAACATGAGATCCTTTCGTATGATAATGTGAATCATATGTCCCTCAGGATAAGAAGGATCGTGACCATACCTGATCGGGCACGGGCACCGAAGGAAGGAGCCGCCAAGTCTCTACCTGAGGAGAACTTGGAGGAATAAAAGGAGCAGCACCACCATTACCACCACCGACAGAAGAAGAGGATTTCTGGGTCCTCGAAGCATCAAACCCGCACCAGCAGAGAGTCCGACAAAACCGACGAAGAGCCCGCACCTCCATCTGAGGAGGATCATCCAGAAGTCATGGAAGACACATCACTGATTTCGCCACAACATTTTTCTTTTAGTCAGAATCAGAGTCCGAGTCTATTTAAGAGTCCGAGTCATGTACAGAAATCGGTTCCAACTTTCAATGAAAACATTTCAGTTTCAGAACATGAGTTAGAGTAAATAATCCCTTTCCCCCGAGCCCTTAAGGGTGGAAAGAAGAAAATGAAAAAAATCCAAAAAGATGACCCTGAGATGGCAGAGTTCTGCAACAAATACATCAAGGTCACAATCCCCTTTGACAAGTACGTGGAAATGACTCCTGCATTTCAGAAGTACCTTAAGGTGAGATGCACACCTACTAGGATTAGCAGGAAAACCAAAATCCGTGTTGAGAAACACGTTCTGTCAGTAGCCACGACTTGTGCAATAAAGAACTCGCTTCCAAGGAAACGAAGAGATATGGGTGCACACTATGTGGTGAGTCATGTTGATGACATCACATTTGCATGCACTCTTGTAGACAACAGATCCTCAATTAATTTAATACCTACAACCCTCTATGAGCGGATTAATCTCGGACCTCTTAGGAAATCTAGAGCCCTCTTGCAATTTGCTGATAAATCAACCAAGAGGTCCCAAGGAGAATTGAGGAATGTTGTGATAAAAGTCGAGGGGCAGAAATACATGGTGGACTTCACTGTCCTAAATATGGAAACCCCTCGTAATTGGAGAGATTTCGAGATCATCTTAGGCATGCCCTTCCTCAGAACAGTGGGGGCCTTGTTTGATTATAAGATCGGGAAGATCCAGTTCCAAACTCCAGGCGTAGATGAGGAACTCGAGATGAAGTAGATCAGGTGGCAGAGACCGGATTCTGAGTCCAGCACCGAGTACTCATCATCCGAAGCAGACTGCAATCATGTAGACACAGTTGGGCCATGGAGACAGAACCCAGCCAACACCAATGAGTCCCTCCCCTCCAGAGATGATCCCGTGCATGAGTCAGTTTGCGAGGTCCTAAGAGACGAGTACAGCTCAGAACTTGCATCGCCCTACATCTTCGATGACTTAGAGGCTCAGTTGGGCCTATCAGTCCTTCCCACTTTAGGACAATCGGAAGATGAGGATGATGAGTCAGACACGGCTTTTGCCGATTACATGGAGACCTTTGATGATCCGACTCCAGAGCTGAATAACTTGGTGGCAGCAATTACAGAGAAAGATCCAGCCACTTTCAATACCGAACCAGATTCGATTGAGCCGGACTTCCTAGATGATCACACCATACCTGAGCTCAAGCCTTTACCCACAACACTGAAATATGCCTTCCTTGCGGGACAGGACAAGAAATTTCCGGTCATCATCAGTTCGCGATTGACCGAGGAGCAAGAATCTCGCTTACTAGAGATCCTGGAGAAAAACCGCAAGGCGATAGGCTGAAGCATTTCCGATCTCCACAGGATAAATCCCGCTTTATGTTCGCACCATATCTACTTGAAGAATGAAGCCAAACCCTCTCGTGAATTCCAACGTCGTTTGAATCCAAATTTATGAGAGGTAGTAAAGAAGGAGATAGAGAAATGGTGCAACGCGGTTTTTATTTATGCCATCTCCGACTCTAAATGGGTGACCCCGATCCATGTGGTCCCGAAAAAGTCGAGAATTCAAACGACCACCAACGAGGACGGAGAGGAGATCGTGACGTGAGTGCCCACGTCGTGGCGCGTCTGTGTGGATTACAGACGCCTGAATGCCGCGACAAAGAAGGATCATTCTCCCTACCATTCATTGATCAGATCCTTGAGAGACTAGCGGGGAAAGAGTTCTTCTGTTTCTTAGATGGATTCTCATGCTACAATCAAGTAGCCATAGCTCCGGAGGACCAGGAAAAGACCACGTTCACGTGCCCCTTTGGTACCTATGCTTTCAGGCGCATGTCATTTGGGTTATGCAATGCTCCAGGCACTTTCCAAAGGTGTATGATTGCTGTATTTGCTGAAATGGTCGGCGAATTCCTGGAAGTCTTCATGGATGACTTCTCGGTCCACGACGATTCCTTCGATTCCTGCCTTAGGAATCTGGACCGAGTCCTCAAATGCGGTTGTGAGGTCAATTTGGTGCTCTCCTAGGAGAAAAGTCACTTCATGGTGACGGAGGGCATTGTGTTGGGGCATGCCATCTCCAAGAGAGGAATGGAGGTTGACCCTGCCAAGGTGGATGTGATCAGACGACTCCAGCTACCAACCAACATTAAGCAGTTACGGTCGTTCCTCGGGCATGTCGGATTTTATCGGAGATTCATCAAGGATTTTTTCTAAGATTGCCCGGCCTCTAACTAAGCTTTTAGGCAAGGACACGGAGTTTGTTGTTGATCACAAATGTCTTGAGGCCTTTAATCTATTGTAAGGAATGATCATGGATGCACCTATCCTACAAGCCCCAGATTGGTCTCTACCTTTTGAGATCATGACGGATGCATCCTATTTTGTTATTAGGGACGTGTTAGGACAGAGGAGAGATGGCGTCCCGTTTGCAATTCACTACGCAAGCAAAGTGCTTGATACCGCTCAGCATAACTATACTGTTACGGAAAAGGAGATGCTTGCGGTAGTGTTTGCCTTGGACAAGTTCAGATCTCATTTAATTGGATCCAAGGCAATCGTGTTCACTGACCATATGACGCTACGATACTTGATGGAGAAGAAGGACATGAAGGCACGTCTTCTTCGGTGGATTTTGCTTATCCAGGAGTTTGACCGTGATAAAACTGGAAAGAAAAATGTAGTAGCCGACCACCTCTCTTGTCTCAAAGATATCAATACTTCCGAGGATTCACCAATTCGAGATCCTTCCCTGACGAGTCGATTTTTGTTGTCGACTCACTACCATGGTATGCCAACATCGTGAACTATCTTGTCTCCAAGAAGGTTCCCGAGGTTGGCCCAAGAGCCACATCGACCGACTGAAGTCGGATGCTAGACACTACCATTGAGAGGATCCGATCCTTTTCTTTGAAGGACCAGATTGTATCTGGAGATGATGTATTCCTCAGGAGGAATACTAGAGTGTCCTTTCTTTATGCCACAACTTAGAGGCAGGAGGACACCACTCCGGGAAGAGGACCGCATGGAAGGTACTTCAGCGTGGCTTTTACTGACCGACTCTATTTTGCGATGCCATCACCTTTGCGATGTCGTGTCCAGTATGCCAGAGAATGGGAGGAACCGTGGGTTCCAAGGATGAGATGTCGATGCAGCCTGTCATCATTTGTGATGTCTTTGACGCCTGGGGCATTGATTTCATGGGCCCATTCCATGTTAGCCATGGGTTCGAATACATCCTTCTTGCGGTAGACTACCTGTCCAGGTGGGTGGAGGCTATCCCGACCCGAGCCACAGACAGCAGGACTGTCTGTAAATTCATCAGAGAGCACATCATCTCTAGGTTCAGGATCCCCAAAATGATGATATCAGACGGGGGTAGCCACTTTGTAAATCGGAAGGTGAAGAAACTCCTGAAGGACTACAACATCAAACACCGTGTCGCTAGTCCTTACCACCCACAAACTAATGGTATGGCTGAGGTGTCGAATCGGGAGGTGAAGACTATATTGCAAAAGCTTGTCTGCCCAGACAGGAAGGACTAGTCTCAGATCTTGGATCAGGTTCTATGAGAGTATAGGATAGATTAAAAGACACCGTTAGGAACCTCCCCATTGCGAATGGTATTCGGAAAGCCGTGCCATTTGCCCGTAGAGCTAGTACACAAATAAGAATGGGCAATCAAGAAGGTCAATTGGAACACACAACTTGGGCAGAAGCAGAGAGATATGGATCTGAATGAGCTTGTGGAAATCAGAAACCACGCATATGACAGCGGTTTGGTGTACAAGGACAAGGTTAAGCGTTGGCATGATAGATATATCAGATGAAAGACCTTTGTTCCTGGACAGAAGGTATGGTTGTTTAATGCTAGGCTGAAGATCTTCCAAGACAAGTTGAAGTCCAAGTGGACAGGCCCATTTGTCATCCGTACGGTGCACGATAGTGGATGTCGAGATCTCAGATCTTGCAGATGATGCACCGACATTCCTTGTGAATGGACAAATATTGAAACACTTCGTTGAATCCAATGAGCAGTTAGTCCATGTTGAGGAGATTGTATTCATGCGCGAGACAGATTCAGAAGATACACCTCGAGTCGCGCATGAGACCTTGCAGCAGTGAGCTCTAGTCATCAACAGCATCTTGAAAGATTCAGACCGACTCACTTGTATATACCATCATTCCTGTACATTCTGTCCTTTCTTTTACGCAACTCTAGTAACTCATCCCAGCTTCATTGATCACCATCTTGGACTATACTTAGGATGACCAGATCCTAGGTATAAGGGGGATGAGCCACTTGAATTGAGTCTCTGTACATCCTCCAGATCACATCGGTCTTCATACTCACTTCCATCCTATACTTAGGCTGACTTGAGCCTAAGTATAGGGGGGACTGATGAATCCTCATTCATCACTCTTTATTCTTTTAGCTAAAAACATGTGCAAAACACCATGTATATTTGCGTAAATAAAATAAATTGACAAAAAGCATGCATTGTGTAAATATTAATAAATAGCATGTTTTTGTGCAAAAATTAAAGAATAAAGAAATAAAAGAAAAAGAGGGAAATATTTAGAATAAATATCGATTGACCTAATCCCAAGGGAGGGCTCAGGATGGGCTTGACCGCAAAAGAAACCAAGTAGAGAGATAAGGTCAATCATGCTTGCACATACACTTATGTATATAAATAATTTTATTTTCCTCAAAATAAAAATAAAAAGGTGTTTCACATATTTTGTACATATTTATAAAAATAAAATAAAAATCAGAAAAAAATAAAAAAAAGAAAAATAATAAAAGTCATTTCCCACATTGTATATACCATGTACATATGTACATAGATATATTTATTCAACTAATGTAAATAAATCATAAAAATAAATAAAAAATACATTTTTATTCCAAATTTTATGTTGTAAATAAATAAAATATAAAATTGGAATAATTATACAAAAATAAACAATTTAAAATAAAAATAAAAAATACATAGGTATACATACCTATATATAATAATAATAATATAATGTAAATACCTAAATTATTTTTCAAAAAAATAAATAAATATCACTAAAAAATTCTTTGAAAAGAAATATATATTTTTCATTTTGTAAATATTTTGAAATAAGGTCATTTCCTATTTTATTTTGATTTTTCAAAATAATTTCCAATGGAAATTTTCCATTGGTCCACGGGGGATTGTTGACCCCCGGTCAACTCTCCCCCCAGGACCACTTCCTCGCGAATCAGGTTTTTGACCCGACTTCTCCAAATTTTCCCAACATGATCCGACCTCCATTCATCCAAACCCTGGGCCCCGATTATCATCGATTGATACGAGACCCTCGCTCGGGGATCTTTCTAGGGATCCGTGCTTCACAATCGCTGCCCCGACTCCATTTTAGCCGGACCCCTACCACTATTTAGCTCAGCTCCGCTGCACTTTTCACGCATCTTTGGCCATCGTCTTCCAGTCCCAGGACCTCCATCCTTCTTCCTAGAGTGACAGCTATCGAGGGAGGGTGTCGCAGTGAGGATTCGAGGGCTGCAGCCACTGATCCGGTGAGCTTCGCCGCCGTGCTCCACCATCGAGCGAGTTTGAGCCTCTGGCCTCTATGAGCCATCGAGGCGACGACCCCATGAGCTCCATGATCTCTAGCACAGTCGGTATCAGCCATCAGGTACCCTCGATTCCCCTTAGGTTAGCTCAATTTCCGATTTTTCCAATTTACGCCGCCATCCTCCGCTAGCCGTTTCGCTCCGCTCCAATCGCTCATTTATCCATCCGACCCGACCATCACATCCACGAGACCTCTACACACGTTCTGCACCCATCCGATCATCTTGAATCGCTCCGGAGCAGGAACTCAGTGCCCCATCACCGTCGCCTCGTCGGAAACCTTCGCTCTGCCTCACCAGACCACCTCCTTCGCCCGCTAACGGGTCGAGGCAATTTGCCCTCGACCCAAGAAGCTTCCTGTGCAGGTTTGAAGCTAGAAGGACCTCATCTGGAGGTCCACACGTCGAGGAGTAGGAGCTTCAGGTGGTCTTCGTCGCCGGAGCACTCCGATTGCTCCCGGCTTCATCAGAGACCGCCATCAGTTGCGGAACGACGTCAGGGGCATTTCGCCCAATCTAGCAGCATCCGAGGAGACCTCCACCGCATGTATCGAGCTGACGAAGTTCGCCGGCGAGCTGTTCTTGGAGGAGCTTCAACCACCGTCTGATAGAGCTTCCCCGCCAGATCAGATCTTCACCGTCCATTTGCGGGAGGCCCCCAGCCGTTGATCCATTTAAGGATCAGATCCTAGCCATCGATCGTCGAAGAGGCACCAGCACATCTCTACCGTTCGATCTTCCACGTGGCGCTTCCTCGTCCGTCGATCATAATAATAGGGATAATTTCACTTAGGCCCCTGTCCTTTTCTTATTTATCGTTTAGTCCTGTAAATAGTTTTAATAGTTCTTTTTATTTTTGAACAATTGCATCTAGGACCTTAGGTCTTTAGTATTTGCAAAATAGTCCCTGTTAATGTGAGACACGTGCATTGACACGTGAGGGTGTGGGTTAATTGCACTTTTATCCTTGAATTTGTTCGTTGTTTCTGTGTGCATCTTTTTAAATAAGAATTACACTTATGCCCTTCTGTGCTTGAACCACGTGCTGCGTAAGTGTTATTGTGGGATTTTTGCATAAGGACCCCTGGGCGATCTTTATTTGTTACTGTTTGGCCCTTAAACTATGTTTCTTTGCAAATAGGTCCTTGCTTGCTGTGTGCCTTATTTTTATTGAATAAAATATCAAATCAAACCCAAATCGAGTGAAATTTGGATACGTAGCTCCTGCCACTGTGTAAAAATTTCCTTAATTTTTTGGGACATTTTTGAGGCTTTTTGTTATTTTTACAAAAAATAAAAACCTTGATTTTTGTTACTGTCTGACATAGAAAATCAAAGAAAATAAAAAAACCATTTAAAAATTCTAAAAAAATTATGTTTGTTAGTTTTGTTATTTTCCAACTCCTGACCAATTTTATCTCATTTTGATTTAGAAAACCCAAAAAATTAAAAAAACACTAGAAACCTTATAAAATTCTTAAAAATTCTATAAAATTCTAAAAAATACAAACTCTTTTTTATAGTTTAGTTTTTGTATATATTTTTCATAAAAATTGTCTCTAGATTTTTATAGGCAAATTATATATTTTTAATTAGCCTTTCATGTCTGGCTGCACATTGATCCACTATTTTCTCCTCTCTTTATTTTTATAAAATCATCTAATTCTGAAAAATTCAACAAAAACACTAAATATAAAAAACACAAAAACCATTTTTATTTGATTTTTTGATCTTTTTTGGAGTGTTTTATAAATATTTGTTTGTTGGCCTTTTCCTTGGTTTTTATATTTCCTTTATAATTACAAATCCAAAATTTTTTTAAACAATATTTAAAAATCCACCAAAAATACCTTTGTTTATTTTCTTTTTGTTTTTGACTACTTCGTAGGCCGTCTCGGCCATCTCGTGCTCCTTGTGTTCGACCTGGTAGCTATACCAGATAAAATAAAATAGCGAGGACCGCTCTCGTGTTTTATCGATTTATCTTTGATTTTGGTGGTTCCTTATTTTTATTGATTGAGCTGAGTACCGAGATTCGAGTCGCAACGAACCTTGTTCTATTACCTTCACCCATGTCTTGGCCTATTTTTCCACTCAACAGAATGGCGCCGTTGCCGGGGAGCACGACTTAGTAGTCTTTTTTTTCATTTTGTTCAGTTTTGTTTTTCGCGACTTTTTCCCGTGGCTTTTCTTTCTTTCGCAGCTTTTCGCAGCCTTTTGATTTTATTTGTTTTCTTTTTCTTTTTTTATTTTCCTTTTGTCTGTTTTTATTTTGTGTATTTATTTCCATTTTTGCATATATTTTATTTTATCTTATTTTGTCTTGCATTTTTATAATAACTGTTTCTGACCTAATCTTGTTTGACCTCTTGCGAGGGCCCGAGGACCGAGACAGCTTTCTTTGGAGAGCCGAAGCAACCGCGGAAGTCGAAGGCGGCTCCCTTCTGCACGGAGCCGCAGGAGAGAGCGAGAGGTTGAGCGGGAGAGGAGAGGATTTAGGAGAGTTTACTTTTCTGCAGACCATTATTAATTGTAATAATACATGGATAGAGACTTGGACTTTGGTGATATCGGGGTCTGTTTTGCCGAGCACCGGTATGCTCGGGGGACCTCACTTCGGTTTTTCGCCGGTTTTCATTTTCTCGATTTTTATTTTCTTTTTAACTGCTTATTTGATTTACGCGGTTTTGGCCTTAGCTTAGGATTTTTGCTGATTGAGCCGTAATTAATTAGGGTCCAAATACATAAGTATCTGCCTGTTCCTATTAGATCGTAATTTGGACATAAATAAAGTTAATAAAGAAAAGGCTAACTTGGTCACTTGAGGGGTCCCGAGCCGCTAGAGGTCATATACAGCACTGGCAGGACCCGTTGTGGCGGGCACCGATCGGCATCCGAGACCGGACACCGACCCCTCCAGATGGCTAGTTAGTCATCGGTTCTCTCTGTGTAGAAATTGCTCACTTAAGGCCGATTTCCTCGTGCATCATATAGGTAGTTTATTTTCAGTCTTTATTTTATGCGCGGATCACCCTGCATGTAGAGTTCTGGAATCAGGTACGCCTTTCTTACTCAACATGCATCATTGATTTTATCGCGCATCGACTTTTTCGTCTTCTCCCCCTATTTTGGACTTAAAATAATCAGGAAAACCCGAAAAATTCGTTAGGCATTGCTTGCTTGAAAAACACCTGAAAAAGAAAAACTATAAAATTGGGACTTCTAAACACACTTGACCCTAAAAGACACCTCAAATAAAAAAAACGTGTCTTGGGGAGAGCAACCCCCTCATTGTCTGGTTTGTATGAGCGAGAGAGCGACCCGCACCCTAGGCTAGAGCCACATCTGACCCCTTTTCAGACTACCGCTTCTGGGCTAGTCGTTCTCTAGTGAGGATCGCTCCGGTCTCCGGTAAAGCGGGCCGCAATATCCTTAACAGAGCGAGCCGATCAGGTAGGCGATAAACGGTCCGCAGCTTGTACTGGTTGGGAAAGATCTAGTTCGGGATCGGGACAGTCTCCTGGGGGCGTCGGATTCCTAACATCTCGCGTAACCACTTTGATATCTTAACTTGATCACTTAAAAAAATTGACAAGATAAATTGACCGAATCCTTACGGTCTTCAGCTCTGTGTTGAGTAGGTGAATCAGGGGTTTTTGTTTGCTCATCTTGTGTGTTTCCAGATCTCATCTGCCTGACTCGCCAGATCAGGATGATGGGAAAGAGGTCTCTTAGGCAGCCTCTGGCTGCACCGCTTTTTAGCACTCCAGCCCATTCATCTAGGTTGGTTCGTGAGAGCCGAGACCCGCTCTCTGAACCCGAGTTCGATTCTGCCCTTTTCCCCCTTGACCACCCTTCTACTAGTCCTGATATGCCAGCGCCAGATGATAGACAACAGATAGATGATTTATCGGCACCTGAGTTTGGGTCTTTTGCTTTTGCAGAGACCATGGCCGGCAGCAGCGATGACCGCACTGGAGGTCCCCGGCCAGAGCAGACTTATGTCATGGACCAGGGTGCGATCAACACCACTCTGATAGCCTCCCTCGAGATGATGCAGCATCAGATTAGGGATTAGGGGGCTTTCATGATTGAGATGAGGAGAGAGATGGAGAGGATGCGAGCAGACCGAGAGCAGCCGAGAGCCGCAGGAGACGGGCCACAGAGACCAGATCAGCCTGATGAGCCAGCCCAACCGACAACAGCAGCAAGAGCCAGACCGATGTGGGAGTTGCACAACCCCAGATCGATGTTGACCCATCGGTGGATAGTTCTTCCGCGATCGTGGGGGACTTCAAGTTCCCCCCACAAACCATTCAGCTTCTACCCCGCTTCCACGGGCTCGCGATTAAGGAGCTCCATCTCTACCTCTAGGAGTTTGAGATGATCTGCAGCACCGTCCATGATCGACAGGTGGACGAGGACACCATTAGGATGATTGCCTTCCCCTTCTCACTGGTAGACAGAGCAACCAACTGGATGGAGAACTTGGGGAGGTTCTTCCATATCTGGGAGAAGCTCCGCATCGAGTACTTGAATAAGTACTATCTACTCGGGAGGACCAATGCAGCGAAGGCCCTGATCAGCAACTTCTCCATGCTCCCCAACGAGCAGTTTCACGAGGCATGGGAGAGGTTCCGAGAGCTTACAGACCGATGCCCGCACCATGACATTTCGAAGCCGAACCTAGTTCAGAGCTTCTTCTATGGGTTGACACCAGAGCTACAGGGCCTGGTGAATGCTTCTTGTGGCGGTTCCTACTTCACTAGAGATGAGGATCATGTCTGGGCCATCTATGAGGAGATGGCCGAGAACTATACAGTGATGTCCCAGACCCGTCTTTAAACTCAGGGACGCCCCCAGCCACAGACCGTGCATTACCAGAGGATAGCACGGGTCGATGCCGGTCCTTCTACTTCGTCCGCGGCAGCCGCACATGCCAAGTACACAGCCACCGACATGAGCATCATCAGCGAGAAGCTGGACCAGATCGAGCTGATAGAGAAGAAGCAGTGCCAGGGTATGACACAGATTGATCAGATGGCACAGACGCTGAGTGACCTGAAGACACAGATCATGTGTCTCCAGGAGGCACAGACGGCTTCTTAACCCCATCTCAGGTCACGAGGAGATCCGAGCAGCAACAACAGTTCGTCCCAGCACTCCAGTCAGCCTCGACAGGTTCACCATGTCCATGTGGAGTCGTACCAGCAGCCGCAGCAGCCTTACCAGTCACCACCATCCCCAAACACTCAAATGGTGGTTTACCAGCTAGATCAGCCTCTGGCAGTACTTCCCCCACCCTCATACGAGCATGAGCTGTTGATGGATGTCAACGGGATTTGGTACGATCGACCCCAGCCCGGTATCCGACGAGACCATTCCGGATTTCGCTGGTCGGCCGGCAGTTCCCAGCAGCAGCCTCCAGCCCAGGGTGGCCAGTACGGCCAACAACGTGAGCAACACCAGTAGTCCCCAGTTCATCAGCAACAGTATGGTCCTCGTCCCTATCACCAGGGACAATCTTGGAGGCGAGAGCAGCCTCATCAACCGCAGTATCATCAGCAACAGTACCCCTCTCATCCTCACCAGCAGCAGCAACAACCTCACTACCAGCAAGGCTACCTGTCACGTTCTCATGGGCCGACCTATGAGAACCCCGCCTTGGATGATCTTGCCCGCCTCATGTCTGAGCAGCAGGCTACATTTTGACGGGAGATGGATGAGTTCTACCAGGAGATGCGGGAGATTGTGAGAGGGAAGGCCACCATCCCTGCCCAGATTGAGCCGAACCCCAATAGTTTGAAGAGGAAATCTGAGCAGGTAGAGTTTACTGAGATTACCACTCCTAGTGCTTCACTTGGTGATATGTCTGCATACATGTTTGATGCTGATTTGTTATACTTAAGAGCAGTAGGATGCCAGCAGGCGGTGCCTTGTCTGAGCGACGACTCGATGCCACTTCAGGAGCGCCAGGTGAGGAGAGGAGCAATGCTGAGGCTGCCAGAGATGAGGACGGAGGTACTGATGCCACTAGGGACGTTGATCCAGCTGACGGTACTGAGGCCATCGTTTCACTTGATGGAGGAGGTGGTACTGATGCCACCAGATGTGATGCTGAGCTAGAGCGCGGTACTGATGCCGCACAGCCAGATGCCAAGGGTGGTGCTGAGGCCACCAACACTTCCACTACTAGTACTGTTGTTTTTCCATCTGTTCATGTACCTCAGGACATTGCTGTGAATAAAGGAAAGGGTTTATTTTATTGTGATCCACCTGTAGTGCTTGATGATGTATGTGTGGATTCTGCCGTGTTTGAGAAGCCCAGACCCTCTCCTAGTCCTTCATCTGAGAAGGACCCTGTGGTCCCCTTTCCCAGAGCACTCCATTTCACCAAGGGGCAGAAAAAAGAAAACCCCAAAAAGAACCAAAAGATAGAGTTCAACCAGCAGATAATAGATCGAATCCACATACAACTGACTGTACAGGAGGCCTTGGAGCACATACCTCTACTCCAGATATCCCTCAGAGACAGGACCATTGTCAGGAGGAAGAGGAGGAACCATCGGTCTGAGATCCATGTGCTCACTCGGGCCACTTGTTTCACGATCCAGAACTGTCTACCAGCCAAGAGGCCAGATGCAGGAGCCCCGTATGTCAGATGCCATATTCAGGATCAGAGGTTCGATCGTACTCTATTAGACAGCGTGTCTCCAATCAACCTACTTCCGGCAGCCCTACTCGACCGCTTTGAGTTGGGCCTTCTACGACAGAGCAGAACGATCCTTCAGTTTGCTGATCGATCTGTCAAGAGGTCGAAGGGGTTGCTGAAGGACGTTGTCATCATGATTCAGGGCCGAAATTCCCCGTGGACTTCGTTGTGTTGGACATGGAGATCCCTGAGTCTGTGATCGATACCCCCATCATTTTAGGACGTCCATTCTTGGCCACAGCCAAGGCGATATCCGATCATTATAGCGGGAAGGTATACTTTCGCGTCAAGGGAGAAAGTGTACAAATAGAGACGATCGAGGAGACAAGAGCCCGAGATTCAGCTTGCTCCGAGCAGACTTACGATTTAGAGCAGATGCCAGATGCATGGCGAGACATCCACCAGGACTGCGACTTCGTGATCACAGATGATGAGGCAGTTTGGGCAGACCCAGCAGCATAGGCCATCCTCTCACCTTCAGAAGTTTGCTGATGCACATATGACAGTTGGGGAGAGCTTGTATAGCGCACCCCTGGTCCAGGATACATCTCAGGCAGCAGAGCCGATCCCCGATCGTGAGGCAGATGTTGTTAGTTATTCTGATACAGATCCCTCGGAGTCAGATTTCGACTGGGCTGAGTTTGATGACTTGTTACCGTGTCTAACTTCCACAGAGCCGACAGCTAGGGAGGAGGTTGATTTCACACAGATCAGAGAGACACCAGCAGAGCAGCCTTCTCCTGATTCAGAGTTCAAGAGAGAGTTTCCATTCTCCCATGCAGATTTGGCCGCATTCACTCAGACCTTTCAGAGGCCAGATCCACCAGCATAGTGTTGTCCAAAGCTGAAGCCGCTTCCTTCATCGCTGAAGTATAGGTTCCTTGCAGGCGAGCATGAGATGTACCCAGTCATTATCTCAATGGATTTGACTGGAGAGTAGGAATCCCGTCTGATGGGAGTTCTTGAAAAGAACCGCAAGGCGATAGGATGGAGTGTAGCCGATCTCCAGGGGATAAGTCCGGCCCTATGCTCCCACCATATCTCTCTCAAGGAGGACGCGAAGCCGTCGCGTGAGTTCCAGAGGCGGCTGATCCCGAACCTTCGAGATGTTGTCATGAAGGAGATCTCGAAATGGTGGAGTGTCGAGTTTATCTACCCCATCTCCGACTCCAAGTGGGTCAGTCCGTTGCATGTGGCACCCAAGAAGACGAGCATCACTGATGAATCCGCGATTCATCATCACAATATCTTGATCTTAGCAAAATCCCCGAGTAAAATTCCAAATAAATATCCATAAAATCCATAAATTAACAAAATGACTCTTGTAAATAAAACACACTAATTATTGTATATTAGATTGTACAAAATAAATTACGCATAAAAAGCCGCAAAAATAAAGGAGTTTTATACATGTAAATAGCCCAAAACTTCATGTATTTTTAATAAATTCATTTCAACTCCTTTTTGCCTAATTCTTTCTCTAAATTGTTTATAATAATGTACATAAAAATACAAAAATACAAAATAAATTATATCTCAAATAAATGCTCCTAGATCCCAATGGGAAAAAGCCGTAAAGACCAACTTCCAAGCTAAATTCCCGCTCCGTATGAACTCCAAATTCACCAAACTCACTTTTAAAGTTCAAGTTAGAAAATTATCTATCCAACGGAAGTGGTTTCATTAAAATCGGAGCTTGTTTGCAAAAGTTGGGTTTTGGGACCTAGATGTACATTGTATATTATGTATATATTCTTTCTTTCTTCATTTTTATTTTATCTTTCTTAATTATTAAAAATCCAAAAAAATCATTGTGGTGTTGTATTTTGATTGTACTATTTTATTGTATTTTCCTATTGTACATATCTACTATTAAAAAGAAAAAAAATATATAAAAAGAAAAGCAAACAAAAAAATGTACATGTTGTATATCTTCTTTTTGTAAATTCCCCACTCTTTTTCTTCTCTTTATTTTATTTTCTCTTTTTAGTAGCCTACATTATTTCATTTCATTTTTTATTTATTTAATAATATTCTCTACAATAACTTCCCTTTCTCCATTAACCTCCAAGTCTTCTTTCAACCTCCATTCCACTCCATATTCTTCATATAACCTCCCATTCAACTCCACCAATAATCTAACTTCTCATTCAACACCACCACCTCTCTAACTCCCATTTATTCATTTCTTTATAATCATCCCCACATCCACATTTTTTCCCCATCCACCATTCTTATAGAATAAGGAGAGAGCTTGGAGTGTTTTGTTGGTGACAGCGGCGAAGCATCGTCCTCAAGCGACGACCTCCTTCAGGTGAGATCCGCGGAGCTCCACTCCGCGTCACGAGTTCCCCGTCGAGCTCGCGTAGCTTCTCCGATTTTTATTTCGCCAATCGGATCGAGGCGACAACAGGAGTCCAGCGTAGCTGCTCCGCCAATCCGGCGAAGATCAGGTAAGGAAATCTCCTCATTTATCGTGTTTTTTTATTTTATCTAATATTTTTATTTTCTTGTTTCAAATCATATCATTTTCATCATCTTCCCCATCATTCACGAACCACATCATACCATCACCATCACCGTTATCACCATCACCGTTATCACCATCACCGTTATCATCACCACCACCAACTCATAATCTACCATTTTGTTTTTTTAGTTCATCATCATCTTCTCCACCACCAACCTATTTCTTTTTTTTTGTCAATCATATTCCCTGTCTAATCAAAACATAAAAAAAATAAAAAAAGATTAAAACAAAAAAAGTTTTTTTTTGTTTATCACAGCAGTAAAACAAAATTTCAAAAAAAATCAAAAAAAAAAATAAAAAAAACGGAAGTGGAGGAGCCGCAGGCCAAGGCCCGCCGCCCCTCCCCCTTTCCTCTCCATCCAAGCGGCATCGCCGCTCGCCGCCGCCACCAAGCGGCGCACTCGCCGGCGCCGACCGCCGTCCCCACTCGCGCGGCCGTGCGCGGTGGGTGGCCCGCCCCCGGCCACCAACAGCAACCGCGGGCGGCTGCGTTCCCCCACGGCTCCGCCGCCGACCCTTCCGAAGGCCGCCGCCGCCCCTTTCCTCCCCTCCGCCTGCCTCCTCCGCGCACCGGCGTGGCGCGGCCGCCGACGCCGCCCATCTTCCCCAGCGTGCGTTGGGTTCATCTCCTCCAAAGAACAAACGAAGAAGGAAGAAGGAAGGTGGTTTTATTTTTTTAATGTAAAATTTGCACATTATTTATTTCATGTTTCAGAAATTGCATAACAGTCCCTGTTCATAACTTGCATTGTAATTCCACTTTCTCTTTTTGCACAAAGAACCCTGTGTTTGACTATTTATTTGGACATCAATCTTGCATCGTTTTACTCAACAAAAAATGGCATTGTGTTGAGCAGCTAATTGTCTACCATCAAGATATTTATTTGTATTTTTATGGTAGTTGGGTAATTAACTAAAAATAGTTAACTGAAATATTGCATATTTTACCCATTCAGTGCTCATAAATTAATATCTCACAAAGGGTTGCTCTAAAAATTCCACAAAAATTATATGTGATGCCTTAATATGCGATGTAATTACTGTCCAAATTTCATCTAAAATGGAGTTGTCTTGTGCCCTAAATAAATTGTAGAGTGATTTTAGTTTTTGATTTTTAATTAAATCCCCGTATATTCTTTTTGCAAAATTTTAACTCTCCTGGATTCTTCATAAAAATATCTACTTGAGATAATTCGCAAATTGATTAATTTGATAACGTGGATTTAATAGAAATTAATTACTCACTATCACTCTGTTTTCACTAAAAAATTCATAAAAAATTCATATTTTGTCAAAAAATTCCAAAAATATTAGTGTAGTCTTCTTGCATCATGTTTTCATTCCAGTAATTTTTTCATAATTTTTGCTTATCGTTTGTGTGATAAATTGCGAAAAAACCCATAAAAAGTGTGTATTTTTATTTATTGCATTTTAACTCCGAAAATTTAAAAAAAATGTGTTTTGTGTTCATCTCTGGATTAGGACTCTAGGAAAAATACGAATTGGCTAATTTGGACTTCTTTTCCATTAAAATTAATTTGGCTAAGTTGTATGCTTTCGTAGTGTTTTTAATTCAACCGCATCTTGCATTGATATTTCTTTTTGCATTAAAAAAATATAAAAAAATACCGCACTGAAATCTAAACCTAATTTCTTGAATTAAAACCTAAGTTGTTCCTTTGCCTCCCTGTGTTCGACCCCGGACTTGCCCGGGATATAAATTAAGCCGAGACACTCTTCACGGAGATCTTCTCTCGGTTCTGACCGAATCGCTGAGTACACGTGCTACAATGAAGCCGAATTATTTATCGTACTTAGCGCCTCGTCAGATGGCGCCGTTGCCGGGGACTTCACAGTCTTGGACATGGAGACCCCCAATCATTGGAGAGAATCTCAGATCATTCTCGGGCGACCCTTCCTTAGGACCGCGGGCGCAGCTTTCGATTATGGTACGGGAATGATGAAGTTCCGTTCTCCAGGCGGAGAGGTGAACCTTGAGATGAAGCAAACCAAGTGTCAGCGACCCGATTCAGAGAGTAGCACAGAGTACTCATCTTCAGAGGCAGATTGCAGTATGATTAGCACAGTTGGGATTTGGGGACAGATTCCTTCAGGACAGAGCGAGGCCCTTTCATCTGGAGAGGATATAGTGCATGACACAGTTTGCAGGGTGTTGTCTGATCTTGCTAGAGATGCATCAACCTATTCTCATGATGACTTAGAGATCCATCCGGATCTGTCAGTTCCATCCTCTTCGGAACAATCATGGGACATAGATGACGAGTCAGACGTGGCTTTTGCCGATTGTTTGGATACTTTTGACGATCCGACTCCCGATACTTCTGATTTGGTGGCGAGTACAACTCAGCTTAGCCTACCTTCATGCAGCACGGAACCAGATTCAGATTCAGTTCAGCCAGATCTGCTTGATGATACCACATTGCCAGAACTGAAATCACTACCTCCTACACTTAAGTATGCCTTTCTTGCGGGACCCAAAGAGAGATATCCTGTCATCATTAGCTCAGACTTGACTTTAGAACAGGAGTCTAGGTTGTTAGAAGTCTTAGAGAGGAACCGCAAAGCAATAGGCTGGACAGTGTCGGATCTCGTGGGCATCAACCCCGCTCTCTGCTCGCACCACATTTTTACTGAGGATAACGTGAGACCTTCCCGTGAGTTTCAGAGGAGACTTAACCCCAATCTACGGGAAGTGGTGAAGAATGAAATTGAGAAATGGTGCAAGGCAGGGTTCATATACCCTATTTCTGACTCCAAGTGGGTGGCCCCGCTTCATGTTGTCCCGAAGAAGTCGGGAATTCAGATGGTCACCAACGAGGAGGGGGTAGAGATCGCGACATGAGTACCCACGTCGTGGTGCGTCTGTGTCGACTACAGGCGCCTGAATGCTGCGACCAAGAAAGATCATTTTCCCTTGCCTTTTATTGATCAGATCTTGGAGAGACTTGCAGGGAAAGAGTTCTTCTGTTTTCTTGATGGGTACTCAGGCTACAACCAGGTGGCCATAGCCCCTGAGGATCAGGAAAAGACCACATTTACATGTCCATTCGGCACTTATGCTTTCAGGCGCATGCCATTCGGGCTCTGTAATGCCCCGGGCACATTTCAGCGGTGCATGATAGCCATATTTGCCGAGATGGTGAGAGATTTCCTGGAAGTGTTCATGGATGACTTCTCGGTCCATGGTGATTCTTTTGATACATGTTTAGCGCACTTGGACCGAGTCCTCACGAGGTGTAGAGAGGTGAATCTGGTACTCTCCTGGGAGAAGAGTCACTTTATGGTGACGGAGGGTATCGTGTTGGGGCATGTCATCTCCAAAAGGGGAATGGAGGTTGACCCTGCCAAGGTGGAGGTGATCAAGAAACTCGATCCACCTACCAACGTGAAGTCAGTGCGGTCATTCTTAGGGCATGTTGGATTCTATAGGAGATTCATTCAAGATTTTTCAAAGATCGCCCGCCCACTGACTGAGCTCTTAGGGAAAGACATAGAGTTCATTGTAGATCACAGGTGTCTGGAGGCCTTTGAGCTCTTGAAAAGGAAGATTTGTACCTCGCCTATCCTACAAGCTCCTGACTGGTCTCTCCGCTTTGAGATCATGACTGATGCTTCAGATTTCGCTATAGGAGCTGTGTTAGGACAACGACGAGATGGGATTCCGTTTGCGATTCACTATGCGAGCATAAAGTTTTAGATCCTACACAGAAAAATTATACAGTGACTGAAAAGGAAATGCTCGCGGTAGTATGGGCCCTCGAGAAGTTCAGATCATATATTTTGGGCTCTAAGGTGACAATATATACTGATCATACAGCCATTCGATACTTAATGGAAAAGAAGGACGCGAAGGCGCGTCTTCTTAGGTGGATTTTACTCCTCCAGGAATTTGATTTGGAGATAAAAGATAAACCTGGAGTGAAGAATGTTGTGGCTGATCACCTTTCTCGGATTGAACTTAAGGATTCTCCTGATCATGAGCGGATTAGAGAGACCTTCCCAGATGAGTCAATTTGTGTTATTGACTCCCTCCCGTGGTATGCCAACATGGTGAACTATCTTGTCTCCAAGCAGGTTCCCCATGGTTGGACTAGGAGCAGCATTGATCGACTGAAGTCGGATTCGAGGAGATACCACTGGGACGATCCTTTCCTTTTCTTCGAAGGACCGGATTGTGTTTGGAGAAGGTGTATTCCTCAGGAGGAATACCAAAGTGTCCTCACATATTGTCATTCACTCGAGGCTGGAGGACACCATTCGGGAAAGAGAACCTCTCACAAAGTACTTCAATGTGGATTATATTGGCCGACCTTGTTTAGAGATGCCATTGATTTTGTACGGTCGTGCCCGATCTGTCAAAGGATGGGAGGGACAGTTGGACAGAGAGATGAGATGCCCATGCAACCGATGATTATTTGTGATGTTTTTGATGCATGGGGCATAGATTTTATGGGTCCCTTTCCCAACAGCCAAGGACATGAGTACATTTTGTTGGCGGTTGATTATTTATCTAGGTGGGTGGAGGCTATCCCAACCCGAACCGCAGACAGCAAAACTGTTTGTAAGTTTGTGAGAGATCATATTATTGCTAGGTTCGGGGTGCCAAAAGTTTTGATATCTGATGGGGTAGCCATTTTGTGAACCGAGATATGAGATCTTTAGCTAAGGACTATGGATTTGATCACAGAGTTACTAGTCCTTACCACCCACAGTCCAACGGCATGGCAGAGGTTTCGAACAGAGAGGTGAAGAGTATTTTGCAGAAATTGGTTCGTCCCGATAGGAAGAATTGGTCTCAACTCTTGGACCAAGTTCTGTGGGCCTATAGGACAGCCTACAAGACACCATTGGGTACTTCACCATTTAGAATGATCTATGGAAAGCCATGCCATTTGCCCGCAGAATTGATTCATAAATCCGAATGGGCAATTAAGAAGATTAATTGGAGTTGTCACCTAGGAAAACTTTGCCGAGACTTGAACTTGAACGAGATCGTGGAAATCCGAAACAGGGCATATGACAACAGTTTGATTTATAAGGACAAAGTAAAGAGATGGCATGATCAGCACATTAGGTGCAAAGACTTTGTCCCTGGACAAAAGGTATGGTTGTTCAATGCCAGGTTGAAGATGTTCCATGGGAAGCTCAAATCTAAATGGACGAGTCCCTTTGTGGTTAAGAAAGTGCACGAGAATGGAAGTGTAGAGATAGCTGATCTCACAGATGGTGCACAATCTCATGTGGTAAATGGACAACTGTTGAAGCATTTTGTTGATTCCAAAGAGCAGTTAGTCCAAGTCGAGGTCATCAACTTCATACAGAGTGAGCACAGAGCAGATACATCTTATTACTCTTCATGAAGATGCAGCATCAAGATTCAACATCTTAGAAGATTCCATCACTCTTGTACATATTCTCCCTTCTTTGTATATTCTCGAGATCACGTCGGTTCTCACACGTACTCTTGTCCTATACTTAGGCTGACCAAAGCCTAAGTATAGGGGGGACCGATGCCCGCCATGTGTATTTACTCATCATTTCTCCTCTTGACCTCGTCCGCCCCATTTTTGCTCTTCTTCTACACTTAGGCTGTCTAGAGCCTAAGTATAGGGGGGGCGGATCGACTTCTATACTTTTTATTATTTTAGCTTTCCTACGCTTAGTACGAGCTATGTCTTTTTGTCACCTAGTGCCATGAGGACATAGCACAAGCTAAGTATAGGGGGGCGTGTATATATTACATATATACTTTACCCATACCTCGTACTTTCACGTATTTTTGTATATATTATACACTAATTATGGGGTGGGTAAAAAAAAGTAAAGAAAAAAAAACTTTTTCCTAAAAAAAAAACTCTTTTTCTTTATTTGCTTAAAAAAAACTTTTCAAAAAAAATATATCCTTTTGCTAAAAAAAACTTTTTCAAAAAAAAAGTCTTTTCTTATTCACCTATCTTTTTCAAAAAAAAAAAACTTCTTTGCCTTTGTTTGTCAAAAAAAACAAAAAAAAAACAAAAAAAAACCTTTTTGAAAAAAAAACTTTTTCCAAAACTTAAAAAAACAAAAAAAAACATCAAAAAATACATTCATAAAAAAAACTAAAAAAAAAACTAACTAATAAGTTGGTTTATTCCCTGACACAATTCACTTTCATACAAGACTAGTGATGTTCAAGAACACTTGGTTTATGAGGTCTTGAGATTTTGAGTTAACCAGCCTTAGTCATTAGGGTCCTTGACTTAATTATTCACATTTCCCTAGTTTGAAAGATGTGTGTGCTATATTGCATGCTTAGTCTCTACCTTAAGAATATGATCAGCACCTCACATACACGACTGCAGTTATGATGAGATGAGTTGTAATTTCACTTGAGGAACTGTGATGAGGGATTTGAGTTTGGACTTGATTTAATGATGCTCGAGGATGGGATAAAATCAATGAAGGCTTCATGAAACCTGAGTGTCAGCACATTTAGCCAGTATGAGAACATGGTTCTTGTACTATCTCTTGATATTTACCTATGTGCCAGGGTGTGATAAAATAAAAAAAATGTTGATCAGTGTGCGCCAACTCTTGGTAAAAGCAGTGGAGCTAGCCACAAATACTACAAAGCAATGAAATGTCAAAGAAAAGCTCTCATTCCACAAAGTTAATTATCAAAAGAGCTTCCACCAAAGGCGAGCGCTCCCAACCATTTCAAAGTGTCCACTTGGACCACCGCTATTAGGACCAGGAGTCGGGCTTGCACCAAAAAAGGGCTCTGCATCGTAAATGCTACAAGTCTGGGTGTAGAAGGTACGATAGGTACTCAAAAAAGGCACACCCCGGTGTACTCCCAGGAAAACAAGTGCAGACGGCTCCAACTTCTCTTGACGGACGCACTGATCAACACCAAAAAAATGTGTTGCGTAATAAGGCACTTGAGAGGATCCTTGTTCCAATGAGAGGGAGAGAAGAAATGACACAATCCTATGCCCTCCATCGACTGGCCTTCCATCTACACTTTCAAGTCTGACAACTAAAGAGACGGTGGATTGGATGCAAGAAATGATTTATTCCCTAGTGTTGAGGATTGGGTCCATAGGAGAGTCTCTTGGACTGGAACCTTGGGTGACGTTGTGACTCTACTCTTGTAACTGCAGTCAACACTTAAAGTCATATCCCCTATATATACGTATACAAAGAGAGTCTGATGATTAGGGAAATTGGGTACCTTTTGACTAGAGCATGGCTCAGCTTAGAATTTTAGGATCTCTAAAACCGAGAGTTCTTGAACGGATCAAGTCTTGTATTCACATGCACAGTCAGGGGTTAACCTAACTTATTCATTCTTTATTTGCTCGAGGACTAGTAAAGTTTAAGTATAGGGGGGTGATGAATCCGCGATTCATCATCACAATATCTTGATCTTAGCAAAATCCCCGAGTAAAATTCCAAATAAATATCCATAAAATCCATAAATTAACAAAATGACTCTTGTAAATAAAACACACTAATTATTGTATATTAGATTGTACAAAATAAATTACGCATAAAAAGCCGCAAAAATAAAGGAGTTTTATACATGTAAATAGCCCAAAACTTCATGTATTTTTAATAAATTCATTTCAACTCCTTTTTGCCTAATTCTTTCTCTAACTTGTTTATAATAATGTACATAAAAATACAAAAATACAAAATAAATTATATCTCAAATAAATGCTCCTAGATCCCAATGGGAAAAAGCCGTAAAGACCAACTTCCAAGCTAAATTCCCGCTCCGTATGAACTCCAAATTCACCAAACTCACTTTTAAAGTTCAAGTTAGAAAATTATCTATCCAACGGAAGTGGTTTCATTAAAATCGGAGCTTGTTTGCAAAAGTTGGGTTTTGGGACCTAGATGTACATTGTATATTATGTATATATTCTTTCTTTCTTCATTTTTATTTTATCTTTCTTAATTATTAAAAATCCAAAAAAATCATTGTGGTGTTGTATTTTGATTGTACTATTTTATTGTATTTTCCTATTGTACATATCTACTATTAAAAAGAAAAAAAATATATAAAAAGAAAAGCAAACAAAAAAATGTACATGTTGTATATCTTCTTTTTGTAAATTCCCCACTCTTTTTCTTCTCTTTATTTTATTTTCTCTTTTTAGTAGCCTACATTATTTCATTTCATTTTTTATTTATTTAATAATATTCTCTACAATAACTTCCCTTTCTCCATTAACCTCCAAGTCTTCTTTCAACCTCCATTCCACTCCATATTCTTCATATAACCTCCCATTCAACTCCACCAATAATCTAACTTCTCATTCAACACCACCACCTCTCTAACTCCCATTTATTCATTTCTTTATAATCATCCCCACATCCACATTTTTTCCCCATCCACCATTCTTATAGAATAAGGAGAGAGCTTGGAGTGTTTTGTTGGTGACAGCGGCGAAGCATCGTCCTCAAGCGACGACCTCCTTCAGGTGAGATCCGCGGAGCTCCACTCCGCGTCACGAGTTCCCCGTCGAGCTCGCGTAGCTTCTCCGATTTTTATTTCGCCAATCGGATCGAGGCGACAACAGGAGTCCAGCGTAGCTGCTCCGCCAATCCGGCGAAGATCAGGTAAGGAAATCTCCTCATTTATCGTGTTGTTTTATTTTATCTAATATTTTTATTTTCTTGTTTCAAATCATATCATTTTCATCATCTTCCCCATCATTCACGAACCACATCATACCATCACCATCACCGTTATCACCATCACCGTTATCACCATCACCGTTATCATCATCACCACCACCAACTCATAATCTACCATTTTGTTTTTTTAGTTCATCATCATCTTCTCCACCACCAACCTATTTCTTTTTTTTTTGTCAATCATATTCCCTGTCTAATCAAAACATAAAAAAAATAAAAAAAGATTAAAACAAAAAAAGTTTTTTTTTGTTTATCACAGCAGTAAAACAAAATTTCAAAAAAAATCAAAAAATAAAAAATAAAAAAACGGAAGAGGAGGAGCCGCAGGCCAAGGCCCGCCGCCCCTCCCCCTTTCCTCTCCATCCAAGCGGCATCGCCACTCGCCGCCGCCACCAAGCGGCGCACTCGCCGGCGCCGACCGCCGTCCCCACTCGCGCGGCCGTGCGCGGTGGGTGGCCCGCCCCCGGCCACCAACAGCAACCGCGGGCGGCTGCGTTCCCCCACTGCTCCGCCGCCGACCCTTCCGAAGGCCGCCGCCGCCCCTTTCCTCCCCTCCGCCTGCCTCCTCCGCGCACCGGCGTGGCGCGGCCGCCGACGCCGCCCATCTTCCCCAGCGTGCGTTGGGTTCATCTCCTCCAAAGAACAAACGAAGAAGGAAGAAGGAAGGTGGTTTTATTTTTTTAATGTAAAATTTGCACATTATTTATTTCATGTTTCAGAAATTGCATAACAGTCCCTGTTCATAACTTGCATTGTAATTCCACTTTCTCTTTTTGCACAAAGAACCCTGTGTTTGACTATTTATTTGGACATCAATCTTGCATCGTTTTACTCAACAAAAAATGGCATTGTGTTGAGCAGCTAATTGTCTACCATCAAGATATTTATTTGTATTTTTATGGTAGTTGGGTAATTAACTAAAAATAGTTAACTGAAATATTTCATATTTTACCCATTCAGTGCTCATAAATTAATATCTCACAAACGGTTGCTCTAAAAATTCCACAAAAATTATATGTGATGCCTTAATATGCGATGTAATTACTGTCCAAATTTCATCTAAAATGGAGTTGTCTTGTGCCTTAAATAAATTGTAGAGTGATTTTAGTTTTTGATTTTTAATTAAATCCCTGTATATTCTTTTTGCAAAATTTTAACTCTCCTGGATTCTTCATAAAAATATCTACTTGAGATAATTCGCAAATTGATTAATTTGATAACGTGGATTTAATAGAAATTAATTACTCACTATCACTCTGTTTTCACTAAAAAATTCATAAAAAATTCATATTTTGTCAAAAAATTCCAAAAATATTAGTGTAGTCTTCTTGCATCTTGTTTTCATTCCAGTAATTTTTTCATAATTTTTGCTTATCGTTTGTGTGATAAATTGCGAAAAAACCCATAAAAAGTGTGTATTTTTATTTATTGCATTTTAACTCCTAAAATTTAAAAAAATGTGTTTTGTGTTCATCTCTGGATTAGGACTCTAGGAAAAATACGAATTGGCTAATTTGGACTTCTTTTCCATTAAAATTAATTTGGCTAAGTTGTATGCTTTCGTAGTGTTTTAATTCAACCGCATCTTGCATTGATATTTCTTTTTGCATTAAAAAAATATAAAAAAATACCGCACTGAAATCTAAACCTAATTTCTTGAATTAAAACCTAAGTTGTTCCTTTGCCTCCCTGTGTTCGACCCCGGACTTGCCCGGGATATAAATTAAGCCGAGACACTCTTCACGGAGATCTTCTCTCGGTTCTGACCGAATCGCTGAGTACACGTGCTACAACGAAGCCGAATTATTTATCGTACTTAGCGCCTCGTCAATCACTACAGTTGTCAGCAAGTCTGGAGAGGAGATCACTACCCGGGTACCCACTTTTTGGCAGGACTGCGTAGATTACATACGACTCAACCAGGCCACCAAGAAGGATCATTTCCCCCTGCCCTTTATTGATCAGATCATTGAGAGACTGGCAGGGAAGAGCCATTACTGTTCCTTGGATGGGTACTCCGGATACAACCAGGTGGTGATTGCGCCTGAGGACCAGGACAAGACTACCTTTACCTGTCCCTTCAGGACATATGCTTTCAGACGGATGCCCTTTGGATTGTGCAACACTCCGACGACATTCCAGAGGTGCATGTTGTCCATCTTTTTGGACATGGTAGGGGAGTGCTTGGAGGTCTTCATGGACGACTTTTCGGTCTACGGCGACGGATTCGATCCTGTCTTGACTGCCTATATTGCGTCCTCCAGCGATGTATTGAGGTGCACCTGGTGCTTTCTTGGGAGAAGAGTCACTTCATGGTGACTCAAGGGACGATGCTTGGCCATATCATCTCCAACAGGGGCATGGAGGTTGATCCGACCAAGGTGGATATCATTAGGAAACTCAGTCCACCATCCAACTTGTGGCAGTTACGGTCTTTTCTAGGGCACGTCGGATTCTACCGATGATTCATTCATGATTTCAGCCGGATTGCCCGACCGTTGATTGATCTGCTGACGAAAGACACCGACTTCATTATGGATGATAAGTGTCTAGCATAATTTCAGACTCTCAAGAGTCTAGTTGTTGAGGCTCCTGTCCTGCAACCGCCTGATTGGTCTCTCCCATTCGAGATCATGACAGATGCCTCCAATTTTACCGTAGGGGCCGTGCTGGGACAGAGGAGGGATGGAGTCCCCTTTGCTATTCACTACGCTAGCTGGACTTTAGATGCAACTCAGAGGAACTACACAGTCACTGAGAAGGAGATGCTAGCCGTAGTGTTCGCCCTAGATAAGTTCATACCGTACATCATTGTATCTAGAGTGACCATCTTCACTGATCATAACGCCATCCGGTACCTTATGGAAAAGAAGGATGTCAAAGCCAGATTGACCAGATGGATCCTTCTACTCTAGGAGTTTGATATAGAGATTAAGGACAAGCCTGGAGTAAAAAATGTGGTGGCGGATCATCTCTCTCGATTGGAGTATCTTGAGGATTCTGAGCAGATTGAGCCTATTTGTGAGACCTTCCCAGATGAGGCGATCCTTGCTATCGCCTCTCTCCCATGGTACGCCGATATTGTGAACTTTCTTGTTGCCAAGAAAGTCCCACAGGATTGGCCCAGGAAGAGACTTGAGACCTTCCTCGCGAAGGCCAAGTTCTACCACTGGGAGGATCCCATCCGTTATCATGAAGGAGGGGATAGCGTCTAGCGTAGGTGCATTCCTCAGGAGGAGCACCACAGCGTCCTCACTTACTGCCACAAGCTTGAGGCAGGGGGACATCACTTTGGGAGGAGAACAATACAGAAAGTGCTCCAATCCGGCCTATGGTGGCCTACCCTCTTCAAGGACTATGATGAGTTCGTGAAGAGGTGTACTGACTGTAAGAGGATGGGCACTTGTGGATAGCGTGATATGATGCCGATGCAGCCCATTCACTTCTGTGAGGTTTTTGACGCATGGGGCATCGATTTCATGGGTCCATTCCTTAGGAGTCAGGGATTCGAGTACATTTTGTTGGCCGTTGATTATGTTAGTCATTGGGTTGAGGTCATCCACGCCCGAACCGCAGATGCTAGGAATGTTTTCCGATTTTTGAGGAAGCATATCATTTCACGGTTCGGGGTACCTCGAGTGTTGATATCTGACGGGGGGTCTCATTTCGTCAATGACAAGGTAAAGGCCCTTGCTAGCGAGTTCAGTATAGACCATCGAGTAGCCACACCGTACCACCCTCAGACCAATGGTCTTCCTGAAGTGTTGAACAGGGAGATCAAGACTATATTGCAGAAGGTCGTCCGCCCTGACCAAAAGGATTGGTCACAGCTTTTGGACTCGGTCTTGTGGGCATATTGGATGTCCTTCAAGATACCGTTGGGTACGTCTCCCTTTCGCCTCGTTTATGGCAAGCCCTGCCCTTTACCTGTTGAGCTTAGACATAGGTCACTCTGGGCAGTTACAGACATCATCATGGATCCAGTGAGTGTAGGAGACCAGAGGAGGGCAGAGTTAGCAGCCCTGGAGGAGCTTCGTGATACAGCCTTTTCGAGCAACCTACAATATAAGGAGAGAGTGAAGGAGTGGCATGATTCTCATATCATCCACAAGCAGTTTGAGCCAGGACAACGAGTATGGTTCTTCGATGCCAGGTTGAGATTATTTCCAGGGAAGCTATAGAGCAAATGGAAGGGACCTTACTTGGTTAGAAAGGTACATGACAATGGGAGTATTGATATATCTGAGTTGTCTTTTGAGAGTACCTTTCATGTTAATGGTCAGTGGCTCAAGCCATATCTAGATCATGAGCCGCTGGTCGTTGACGTTGCCTCGATTCACTTTGCGTGAGATGTGGTCTCTTGACTCACATCTATTACATCTCACGCCTGATTATCATTGTTCTCCCGATTTGTATAAATCCAGTTGTCCATATCAAACTATTCTTCAGTCCAACACCCTATTTACATCTTCGACGTTGCTATACTTAGGGTGCACTTTACCCTAAGTAGGGGGGGGTGTGAGACTTTTGAGTTTCTTTTGATTCATTTCTGCCTCTGTTTTGCTGCCTATACTTAGGGATATGTTACCCTAAGTATAGGGGAGATAGACCCTGCACATTCTCACTCGGATTTCCCTTTGTGTACAACCTACTATACTTTGGATTATTTGATCCTAAGTATAGGGGGAAACCCCGAGATCCTCTTGCATTTCTATTCTTTTATTCATCTTTGTATATAGCCTTCCTTTTCACTTCCCTATACTAAGCACGAGTTATGTCTTCTTCATCGCTCTTGACTTTGAGGACATCGTTCGAGCTAAGTATGGGGGGGTGTATATATTCCATATATACTTTAGCCATAACTCGTACTTTGTGTGAGTGTATTAATAAATAAAAATGGCTAAAAACCCAAAAATCCATAAAAAATAAATTTTTTCTTGTAAATAAAATTCTTTTATTGCACATACATAGCTAGTTGTATAAATCATTTTTGTAAAATGTTTGTAAGAATCTTTTGTGTAAATAGCTTGTAAATATTTTGATATCAAAATTATGTATATAGTACAAAATTTTTGTAAAATGTTTTGAAAATCAAAAGTTTGCAAAAACCTTGTGTAAATTTGTGTACATATTTTGCAAAACTTGCATTTCATGCATACATCCATGTTTTCAAAACTTTTTTCAAAAATTTTGCACATGTGTAAATATTGTGTAAATTGCACCTTTGTAAATACTTGTATAGTTTTTCCTGGATCATAGTTGACATTTAAACTAGCCTAGAATTAAATTGAAAAATGGAGCTTGGTTAAGATCTTAATCCACCTAATTATAAGAGGAACCTTATAGGGCTTAGGGTCGAGACTTTTCAGGTCCACGGTGACATAATTCTTTGAGTCCACTAGGCTATGATCATATGTCATCTCGATGAGCCTAACTAGAGCACTTAACGACACGCACATGACTCATTCAGACAATGGCTTGACTTGGACCCGCACTTTACACCGAGCTCTCTACGGACGAGGTGGTGAGGAGGCAGTCTTCCCTGACTTGGGGTAGCATATGAGGGTAGTACTTCTAGGCGGAACCTCTCTTCTTCTTATAGTGAAGGAAGTGCATCTCAACTTGGTTTGGTTGCCATGAGGTCTAACGACAGGAGTTGTGGGTTGCAATAATGCTTCAAAAGAGGGATAGTCTACTAGCTCAAGAGGAAAAACTCCTTATGTATATATGCTGCACTTTGTAGATATGTTGTATATATGCACATCAAAAAAATGCAAAAATAAAAGAACTCCAAAAAAGTGGTGGGTCTGATAGAAAATGATAATCCCATCGGAGTGTATATAGTGCAATAAGCAAAGCTTGAGACTCATCTTATGTAGCTTACAGCAGGGAGACTTAGCTACACTGGTTGAGCTCCCAGGGATACATGTCTACACTAGCCATGGTCCATTCTCTTCTTCCCCTTCTTCTATAGCCGGTTGAACTTGAACTTAGAAGGGAATACCCCGCTCCTCGAGGAAATAGTGGCCAGACTAGGGTCATAGAGTTACCTTGTTGGGAGGGTAGTCATTTTGCTACTTCTGAGGTGGAGAGCTATACCTCACTTACACTGTACAAGGAAAGATTCATAGTCTTTTGGGTTTGTGTATGTAGACTTGTTCTGATCTGGATTATCGAGGAGTCTTGACTATAGATTAGTGGATCTTAGAGGCTGTTAAGTTTTAAACCTATGTCCAAATAAGGTTCCGACACATTAATAATCCAAAGATCTGACCGAGCTCCATACTTTAATTTAATGAAGGCAAGTTTAACATTCAGCATTGATTCATTCTTTTTCCCCTTCTTTTTCTTTTTCCTTTCTTTTTCACTTCTTTTTAAAATAAGTGTTTGCTAAGGGACTAGCAAAGTTATGTATAGGGGGTGATGAATCGTCATTCATCACTCTTTATTCTTTTATTTTAGCTAAAAACCTGTGCAAAACACCATGTATATTTGTGTAAATAAAATAAATTGCCAAAAATCATGCATTGTGTAAATATTAATAAATAGCATGTTTTTGTGCAAAATAAAAGAATAAAGAAATAAAAGAAAAAGAGGGAAATATTTAGAATAAATATTGAGTGAGCTAATCCCAAGGGAGGGCTCAGCATGGGCCTGACCGCAAAAGAAACCAAGTAGAGAGAGATAAGGTCAATCATGCTTGCACATACACTTATGTATATAAATAATTTTATTTTCCTCAAAATAAAAAAAGGTGTTTCTCATATTTTGTACATATTTATAAAAATAAAATAAAAATAAAAAAAATAAAAATAAAAAGAAAAATAATAAAAGTCATTTCCCACATTATATATACCATGTACATATGTACATAGATATATTTATTTAACTAATGTAAATAAATCATAAAAATAAAAAAAATACCTTTTTATTCCAAATTTTATGTTGTAAATAAATAAAATATAAAATTGGAATAATTGTACAAAAATAAACAATTAAAAATAAAAATAAAAAATAAAAATAAAAAAATACATAGGTTTACATACCTATATATAATAATAATATAATGTATATACCTAATTTATTTTTCAAAAAAATAAATAAAAATCACTAAAAAATTCTTTGAAAATAAATAAATATTTTTCATTTTGTAAATATTTTGAAATAAAGTCATTTCCTATTTTATTTCGATTTTTCAAAATAATTTCCAATGGAATTTTTCCATTTGTCCATGGGGGATTGTTGACCCCCGGTCAACTCTCCCACCAGGACCACTTCCTCACGAATCGGGTTTTTGACCTGACTTCTCCAAATTTTCCCAACATGATCCGACCTCCATTCACTCAAACCCCGGGCCCCGATTATCATCGATTGATCCGAGACCCTCGCCCGGGGATCTTTCTAGGGATTTGTGCTTCACAATCGTTTCCTCGACTCCATTTTAGCCAGACCCCTACCACTATTTAGCTCATCTCCGCCGCACTTTTCACGCATCTTTGGACATCGTCTTCCAGTCCCAGGACCTCCATCCTTCTTCCTAGAGTGACAGCCATCGAGGGAGGGTGTCGCAGCAAGGATTCGAGGGCTGCAGCCACTTATCCGACGAGCTTCGCCGCCGTGCTCCACCACCAAGCGAGCTTGAGCCTTTGGCCTCAATGAGCCATCGAGGAAAAGACCCCAGGAGCTCCATGATCTCCAGCATAGTCGGTATCAGCCATCAGGTTCCCCCAATTCCCCTTAGGTTAGCTCAATTTACGATTTTCCCAATTTGCGCCGCCGGCCTCCGCCGGCCGTTTCGCTCCGCTCCGATCGCTCATTTATCCATTCGACCCGACCATCACATCCATGAGACCTCTACCCACATTCTGCACCCATCCGATCATCCTGACTCACCCCGGAGTAGGAACTCAGGTCCCCATCGCCGTTGCCTCGCCGGAGACCTTCACTCCGCCTCACCAGACCACCCCCTTCGCCCGGTAACGGGTCGAGGCAATTTGCCCTCGACCCAAGAAGCTTCTTGTGCAGGTTTGAAGCTAGAAGGACCTCATCTGGAGTCCTCACATCGAGGAGCAGGAGCTTCAAGTGGTCTTCATCGTCAGAGCACTCCGGTCACTCCCGGCCTCATCGGAGACCACCATCAGCTGCGGAACGACGCCAGGGGCATTTCACCCAATCTAGTAGTGTCCGAGGAGACCTCCACCGCGCGTATCGAGCCGGCGAAGTTCGCCGACGAGCTGTTCTTGGAGGAGCTTCAGCCACCGTCCGATAGAGCTTCCCCACCAGATCAGATCTTCACCGTCCATTTGCGGGAGGCCCCCAGCCGTTGATCCATCTGAGGATCAGATCCTAGCCGCCGATCGTCGAAGAGGCACCAGCACATCTCTACCATTCGATCTTCCACGTGGCGCTTCCTTGTCCGTCGATCATAATAATAGGGGTAATTTCACTTAGGCCCCTGCCCTTTTCTTATTTGTCATTTAGTCCTGTAAATAGTTTTAATATTTCTTTTTATTTTGGAACAATTGCATCTAGGACCTTAGGTTTTTAGTATTTGCAAAATAGTCCCTGTTTATGTGAGACACGTGCATCGACGCATGAGGGTGTGGGTTAATTGCACTTTTATCCTTGAATTTGTTGGTTGTTACCGTGTGCATCTTTTTAAATAAGAATTACACTTATGCCCTTCTGTGCCTGAACCACGTGCTGTGCACGTGTTATTGTGGGATTTTTGCATAAGGACCCTTGGGCTTTCTTTATTTGTTATTGTTTGGCCCTTAAACTATGTTTCTTTGCAAATAGGTCCTAGCTTGCTGTGTGCCTTGTTTTTATTGAATAAAATATCAAATCAAATCCAAATCGAGTGAAATTTGGAAATGTAGCTCCTGCCACTGTGTAAAAATTTCCTTAATTTTTGGGGGACATTTTTGAGGCTTTTTGTTATTTTTTTAAAAATCAAAAACCTTGATTTTTATTACTGTCTGATATAGAAAATCAAAGAAAAATATAAAAATTCATTTAAAAATTTTAAAAAAATTTATGTTTGTTAGTTTTGTTGTTCTCCAGCTCCTGATCAAATTTTATCCCATTTTGATTTATAAAACCCAAAAAGTTTAAAAAACACTAAAAACCTTACAAAAATTCTATAAATTTTAAAAAAATACAAACTATTTTTTGTAGTTTAGTTTTTGTATATATTTTTCATAAAAATTGTCTCCAGATTTTTATAGCCAATTATATATTTTTAATTGGCCTTTCAAGTCTGGCTGCACATTGATCCACTGTTTTCTCCTTTGTTGATTTTTATAAAATTAACTAATTCTAAAAAATTCATAAAAAACACTTAAAAATATAAAAAACATAAAAACATTTTTATTTGATTTTTTAACCTTTTTTGGAGTGTTTTATAAATATTTGTTTGTTGGCCTTTTCTTTGGTTTTTATATTCCTTTATAATTAAAAATCCAAAAAAATGAAAATATTTAAAAATCCACCAAAAATACCTGTGTTTATTTTATTTTTGTTTTGACTACTTCGTAGGCTGTCTCGGCCATCTCGTGCTCCTTGTGTTCGACCCTGGTATCTATACCAGGTAAAATAAAATAGCGAGGACCGCTCTCGTGTTTTATTGATTTACCTTTGATTTTGGTGGTTCCTTATTTTTCTTGATTGAGCTGAGTACCGAGATCCGGGTCACAACGACCCTTGATCTATTACCTTCGCCGGGGTCTTGGTCTGTTTTTCCGCTCATCAGGGACCGATGCCCGTATTGTATATTCATCCACTTCTCTTCTTGACCTCGTCCACCCCATTTTTTTGACCTTCTTCTACACTTAGGCTACCAGAACCTGAGTATAGGGGGGCAGGACGACTTCTTTACATTTTTTCGTTCTCTTTAGCTCTCTTACGCTTAGCACGAGCTATGTCTTTTTCCTCGCTTTTCATGCTCTAAGGACATAGCACACACTAAGTATGGGGGGCATGTATATATTACATATACACTTTACCAATAGCTCGTACTTTCACATATATTTGTATATATTTCGTAATAATTACGGGCTGGGTAAAATTTGGAGAAATGTTTTTGTAAAATACACTTATATAATCTGTAAATTGCTGTAACATAGGAGGTATACCAAAGTTTTGCTAAAAAATTCAAAGGCTTCTTATTTACTCTTGCATATCATCACTACATCAGAAAATAAAAAAAAAGGAGTCTTGCATTTCATTCATAGCATGACATCTGCATCTCATCCGCTTATCTTGCATATGCAAGGTAGAAAAGCTAGTGGGTTCTGAACCAAGATATGAGTATATATTGAGGATGGACTTGATTTGACCTTAATCCACCTAATTTCAGAGGAACCTTATAGGAATTGGAGTTAAGATTTCTCAGGTCAAGTGATTTAATTCTTTAAGTCCACAGGTCTATGTTCACATGTCATCTTGATTAGTCTAAGTAGAATATCTCATGCATACGCATGATTCTTTTAGATAATGACCTAACTTGGACAAGCACAATGCACGTAGCTCTTCATTGATGAGGTGGTGAGGAGGTAGAATCCTTTAGCTTGGAGTAACACATAGGTGGAAACATCCGTCCTCCTCTAGGGAGGGTAGTGCATCTCAACCTAGTCTGGTGATGTTGACATCTAAGGATGGGATGCTGTGGGTTGCGATAATGCTTCAAAAGAGGGATAGTCTACTGGCTCAAGAGGAAAAACTCCTGATGTACATGCTGCACCTTGTATATAGTTAAAAAAATGATAAAAACTCCAAAAAAATCAGACAGGTCCAAGTGAAAAAAAATACCTGTCGGAGTATGTATATTAGCAAAGAAATGCAGCTGGATGACTTGGCTACACTGGTCAGGCATCCCTGGATAGGTAGCTACACTGGCTACCGTCCATTCTTTTCTCTACCCCCTCCTCTTGAGCTGGTCGCACTTGAACTTAGAAAGGAATACCCCGCTCCTCGAGGAAAGAATTACTAGACCAGGTTATTTGAGTTACCTTGTTAGAGGAGGCTGTTTCTAAACCATTTCTGATGTGGAGAGTTACATTTCACTTACACAATACAAGTAAGAATAATAGTCATCAGAATTTTGCGTCTGAGGATTTGTTCTGACCTGACTATTAAGGATTCTTGAATAGAAGAATTGTGGAACTTGATGTCTGTTAGGTCTTAAGTTCAGATCCCAATAAGGTTCCGCCACACCATTAATCCAAAGGTCGAGTCAAGCTCCATTTTCAACTTTTGTTCATGATCTTGGTATGGAACCCAAAATCATTTCACTCTTGCATTTCATTTTAGTTTCTCAGGGACGAGCAAGGTTTAAGTATAGGGGGTTGATGAATCTGTGATTCACCACTCTTAAAGTTGCAAATAGAGCTTTGTCCCTAGGTATTTAGCAGTATACTTCCCTTTATCTTGCATAAATATCATTCATGCATCAATCCACAAAATATGCATTTTAGCATTCATCCTTGCATTTAAATAAGAAGCTAATTCCATGTGTAAAATCCACCTATAAAATATTCACCTATTCATTTGTATTTTATCCCCTCTAAAATAAAATTACACCTTCCCTATAATATGTACACCATTAGTTAATAATATAGGGAAGAAGGCCAGACATCACTTTTGTAAAATACCTGATAAAGCCCCAAAACCCCTGGACCTTAGAATGCCCATATCTCTCTCTTACAAACTCTGAATTAGGTCTACTCACATCCAGATGAATACACTTCCATAGACCTTTAAAATGAGACTAATTTCATTCAATTCGGAGCTCGTAGGCAAAAGTTGGGTTTCTGGGCGTCCTTGTATACTATACATATGTATATTTGTATTATTGTATTTTTTGTATCATATTTGACCTCATCTCCGTTTTTGGTAAACATGAAACTTGTAGATCTCATAGAGATCTACAACTTTCATGTTTTGAGTTTTTCCAAATTTGGCCTCCTTCTTCCTCCATTCTTATTTTTCTCTTCAGCCACTCACAACTGGCCATGTGGCGCCCTCTGATTGCGCCATGCGGCCCGCTCCCTTTGACCTATCCGCCCGTGCCCTGAACCATTGGATCTTCATATAGATCCAACGACCCAGTGATTTCCACATCTGCTTTTATTTCAAACCATTGGATCAATCCCAGGAGTCTATCTCAGCCGCCCGCTCGCGCCTCATCAAGTCCACGCCATGTGGCATCACCCTAACCATCCGATGCATCCGGATCCAATGGCTCAAACACTTCACTCCCTCCACCATTCGATCAATCCCAGGAGTCCATCCCAGCCGCCCGTCAGCGCTGCATCCTCAACATGACACATGGTGCGGTGCGGACCCTTCGATATCGCGACCTCGATCAGATCTCAGCCCTCGCTCCGCGCCTCCATCTGGATCGTTGGATCGCGAGATCCAATGGTCGAGACGTCATCGTCAACCTCCGCATGCCCCGCGCCCACGTTCTCCACCGTGCGCAAGGGGCCACCCCCTTTCTATTTTCGGCTCCACGCCGACCACCTTCTCCGACCACTGATGCCACCATGATGGAGCCCACTCATCCCTCATCCTCGCCAGCTCCCTCGATCTCCATGACAACCATCTGAGTCGCTCCATGACCTCCATGAGCACCACCTCCTAGCCATCCCTACCGTCACCCCCATCTTATAAATCAGCCACCCTCGGCCACTTTCACCCCCATCCGCCACTACGAGAGGTACCCTAGAGATCAGAGCCACCCATTGGTGACAGCAATTGGGTGTAAAATCGAGCGAAGATAGGCCGCCACCTCCGGCGAGATCCACGACGTTGCCACGCCGTGCCGCAGCTTCTTCGGACGCTGCACGAGCTCAGGTCCTCCTACCGGCCTTCGAGCGAAGACCTGGAAGCTTCCCCGGAGCTTCTAACCCTAGGTAGACTCCTCCATTTCTCTCCCGATCTTTTTCTTATTCTTCCTTCGTTTTCTCTGAATTAATTCGCCCTCCACGAGCACCTTCTTGCTCCACCGTCCATCCTCCGAGCTCCGCAACGGAGCTCTGATCCTTGCGCTACCATTAGCTTCCTCAGACAACGCACTTCACCTTCACCCAACGCCAGCTCCACCACCTGAGTGGAGCTCGACCACCGTCCACCCTCATTGCTCCACCGGCCTCGCATCACACTCCATTCGACTCCACGGTCAAAACGTGTGCTTCGGCTATCCTCTAATCTCCTGCAGGTAGCATCTCTTGATTGGTCAGAGACTTCACCGGCGCTTCTTCGAGCTCCATCGCCAGTGGCCTCCAGGTCACTCCAGCCCCAGCAAACGTCGTCGGACGCTTTGCCGCCCCTCCACGCATCTTCCGAGCTACTCCAGATCCTCCGGCACCCTTTGCCGACGACAGGACGGGGAGGAGCTACGCCAGCTTCGCCGGAGCCCAGCCCTCTCCGTTGCAGGAGGCAGAGGGCCATTGGGGGAAGACAGCCAGCAGCCGTTCGATCCTCCTGATCGAACTGCCATGAGTCATCCACGTCGCCCTCTTCCGCTGCCGTTGGATCATCCTCGATCCTACGGCCAAGAGTCATCCACGTCGCCAACAGCCAGAGCATCCTAGGGTTGTTGGATTCATCCTGATCTAGCGGCGCTCGGTTTTCCACATCGCCCTCTTCATCGAGCTTCAAGGATCGTTGGATCATCACTCGATCCCACGGTCCAGATCCGTCCACGTTGCCCGATCCGAGCCTCTTCCCCGACCGCTAGGCTCGGATCACCCGAAGCTTCTCCGAGCTAGATCCGAACCTCCAGAGCAGCCCGAGCCTCGCTCCGAGCCACTGAAATCCTTCGAGCCTTGGACCCCCCACGTGATCTGCACGTGTGGCCTGGGCAAATTGCATCGAGGCCCCTGAAGGTTTTCAATATTACATTTCAGTCCCTACCAAGCGACCCCACGTGAGGAGCACGTGTCCGTGGAGAAATTGCATCCACTCCCTCTACATTATAGGTAATTGCATATTAGTTCCTATCAACACATTCTATTTTCAGAAATTTTAATTCCTGTAATTGCATTTATACCCCTGTCTTTGTACGTATATTTAGGCATTCATATTAAAACATTTTTGAGTTGGAAAAATTACATTGTGTAGCTTACATTGTCCTCTTCATGATGTGACACGTGGCATATTTTTGTAATATCAGTAGAATTTTCTATTAACTAATTGGTTCATTTTTGCTTTATTTTGCCCATTTTGCCTCTTAATTAATAAAAATTTTTCTGTGGCTCCAAAAATACCCCAAAAATCACATTAGATCTAGGATAATTAACTTCACCTTGCATAAAAATTTCATCTCCATTGCCCGCATCTCGAGGCCTAAATAATTCATTTGGTGAATTTCTTAATTAATTTTTAATAGGTTAATTTCACATCAAAATTAAGGTTTGATAATTTTCCTAGATTCCTCACCTTCAGATTTATCTAGGATAATTTTTATTCCAAAAAATATTGTGATTTGATATTTATTAAAATTAATTTAGTTAAAATCACCTTGCATTCATTTTTTATTCATAGTAATTTTATTTAGATTAAAAAAATTCCAAAAAAATTAGGGTAGTCTAATTTCACCCTATTTCATCATCTAGCCAAGTTTCATAATTTTTGGACTTAATTTAATCACCTTTCTGAATTAACTTGTAAATGGGCTAGTTTTTGCATGTGTCTTGCATAAAAAAACCGAAAAAGACCAAAAATAATTCTTCCCCGAAAATCAAACCTTGGATTTTGCTAATAATTCCCCTAAGGAGACAATTGCCTCCTTGAGTTCGACCTTGGGCTTGCCTAAGTAAAAAAATTCCGCTCGAGATTAACTTATTTTAATTAAAAGTGGTTTTTGATCCGCTCTCATTATCCGACTGCAACAAACATTATTAATTAATTTCAACATTAATTTGATCGAATTAACTAGGGTGGTGGGAGACATTTCAAGTACCTACATGAAGATATTGCTCGGCCCAAAGTTGACCAGAAATGAAGCTAAAATGCATGAAGGATGGGGTGGGCAAGGAGGGTCCGGTGAAGGGCGGTGAAGGACCCTCGATTCGATGATCCACGATGGATTAGGGGGGTTTAATGGGCAAATTAGATGGAGAATGCATATGGGAAGGTAGTGGGGTGGAAAGGATGGTCAAAGACAGGGCAAGTCATAGTGAAAACATGTTGGAGCTCAAGAGATCCAACGATGTGTTCTAACTAATCTACACTAGTTCATTAACTAAAACTTGAAATTAAATGCAGAAAACAAAATATGAAGACTTAATCTACCTAGAACATAAAGAAAAACAACTCTTATACATGGTAGTTTCTCTAAGAGTAGGGCAGTTGGAGCTCGCTGTAGACAAGAATAGAAGGAGGACCAGGGAACTTATTTATAGACAATGGAGTTCTGATGGACTTCGAGGTGGATTATTAACATGCTCGAGGAAGATCAATAAGATCTAATGATTCGATGTGAGAGAAGATCGTGATGGGAAGGGAATCCATGAAGAGCTTGACATGGAAGGATCAACATGGCAGACTGGAAAAATTGAAGAAGATGAGGGACTCGAGGTTCTGACAAGAGTCAACGCTAAAAGATGGGGAGTTAAACGGGGTCAACATTCCTTGGAATGTTGTTGGGCCACATCAGCCCACTACAGGACAAAACAAACCATTTTATTCGAAATTAATTTATTAAAAATAGCAAATGATTTTTTTTATTTTTTGGGTATAATATAAAAATGTTTATTACTTTATTTAGTGTTTTAATATGATTTTTATTTAGTTTTTGGTGTTGCTTATTACAAGTTAATTTTTAACGGTATATTTATAGGTATATTCATCTATGTTCTGGTTATTTTATTTTTATTTTGTATATTGGATTTTATTATTTTGTCCTCCTATTTAATATCTTTATAACTTATTTTAAGGTATATAAATTTATTTTTATTATAGTTATCTGATGTTATATTTACACTTAAATAAACAGTGTTATAAATATATAGTTATAAGTATAGGTATTTTGTCTATATATTTTATATACTTATTTTATTTTAATGTTTTCTTTATGGTTTTTTTAGTTTTGATATATACATATGCTATAAATAATATTTACAAAATTATAAAAATATAAAATCATAAAATAATAAAGAATAAATAAAATGAATATTTTATATAATATATAGAACAATAGGGGTTCAAAACCTTACTTTCGCATACTAACTCCAAAAAAATGAAACACCTTCATTAAATATCTTATTAATAATTATATACAGTTAAAGTGATTTTGGTGCATTTTGAGTTTTTATCTAGGAGATATGGGTCTGTGAAGTTTGGGTTCTGACTTTCTATTCTATGTATAAAATGTACAATGTATGTTATTTTTGAGCATACTCAATTTTGTATTTTCTATAAATTATTATCTACAACTTTTCTATACAATGTTTCTTTATTTGATGAGTAAACGAACAAAATGGGTCCCAAAAAATATTTTATGAATGAATAAAAGAATTGGGTTTTTATTGTATTATTGGCCCTTATCTCCCCCTACTTTATTCTTTGTTGACCAACTCAATTCTTGACTTGGTCTCGGCATTTAGGGACATAAAATACCTTTGGTATTTTATTCTTTTTCTTTTATTTTCTTTATTCTATATTTTTGACATTAAAAATAATGTTTTATGTACAATAATTGAAATAAATAATGAATATTAATATGCATAAAATATTACTATTTAGATGCATGAGCTAGGGTTTTTAAGGCCAAAATGATAGAATATAGGTGATGAAATGGATATTCATCAACACCTTACAGTTTAAAGATCCAACACCATTACACTGCGCAGTAGCTGAAGTTATCATCGAGCTGAATCAGACCCTGCCAGAACTCAAGCCACTTCCAATAAATATAAAGTACGCCTTTCTTGCGGGTGCAAAAAACATGTTCCCCATAATTATCAATTCACAGCTTATTGAGGAACAAGAATCTCGTCTGCTTGAGGTTCTAGAAAGAAATAACAAGGCCATAGGCTGGAAAATTTCAGATCTCCATGGGATCAACTCCTCACTATGCTCAAATCACATATATCTTGATGAAGACAACAAGCTTTCCCGAGAGTTCTAGCGAAGATTAAATCCAAATCTCCGGGAGGTTGTGATGAATGAAATCATGAAATGGTGTCATGCAGGATTCATATATCCCATCTTCGAATCGAAATGGGTGAGCCCCTTACATGTTGTGCCAAAGAAGTTAGGGATCACCATGATCAAGAATGACAAAGGAGAGGAGATCGCAACTAGAGTACCGTATCTTGGCATGTATGTGTCGACTATAGATGCCTGAATCGAGCGACCAAGAAGGAGCATTTTTCGCTCCCTTTCATCGACCAGATCGTTGAGCGATTGGCCATGAAGGAATATTTATATTTCTTGGACGGATAGTCTGGTTACAACCATGTTTCTATAGCTCCTGAGGATCAAGAGAAAATAACCTTCACTTGTCTATTTGGGACTTATGCCTTCCGTAAAATGCTATTTTTGTTATGCAATGCTCCGCGACATTTCATCGATGCATGTTGGTCGTACTCGTAGACGTGGTTTGGAGTTTTCTTGAAGTTTTCATGGATGACTTCTCGGTATACGGATAAAGCTTCGATCAATGCCTATCCTCTTTAGATCGAGTCTTGAAGAGATGTTGTGAAGTGAACCTTGTGCTCTCGTGAAAGAAGAACCATTTCAAGGTGATAGAGGGTATTGTGCTAGGCCATGTTATCTCAAAATGTGGCATGAAGGTAGACACTATGAAGGTGGACATCATTTCCAAACTTGATTCACCTACAAATCTGAAGCAAGTCAGATCATTCCTAGGGCACATCAGTTTCTACCCGACTATTCATCAAAGATTTCAGTGAAATTTCCTGACCACTAACTAAGCTTCTGGGCATGGAGGCATATTTTATCATTGATAACAATGTCCTCCAAGCATTCAATCAGCTGAAAGAACTGATCACCCAGGACCCTATCCTTCAATAGCCAGACTGGTCTCTCCCATTTGAGATCATGACTGATGCATCAGACTACGCCATTGGAGCGGTTCTAGGATAGCGAAGAGACAATCTTCCATTTGCAATTCACTATGCTAGCAGGACTCTAGGCGAAGCTCAGAGAAACTACACTGTCACTGAAAAAGAGTTGCTCGCAGTCATCTTTGCCCTGGAGAAATTCAGATCCCACCTGCTTGGATTCAAAGTGATAGTGTATATAGAGACCACTCTACCATCAAGTACTTGAAGGCTAAGAAAGATGCCAAACCCAGACTTATCAGATGGGTCCTTCTGCTCCAAGAGTTTGACCTAAAAGTCCGTGATAAACCTGGAGTTAAAAAATGTGGTGGCAGATCGCTTGTCAAGATTACTAGATCCAGATACCCCTGAGCAGAGCTTATTACCAATTACTGAAACTTTCTGAGATGATGCAATCTTGTCAGTTACCTCACTCCTGGTTCATCGATATTGTGAACTATCTTGTATCCAAGAAAACTCCACAAAATTGATTGAAGCTGAAAGTTGACAAATTCCTATCGGATATCTAATTTTATCAAGGGGGGATCTTATCTCTTTCATGAGGGGGCATATTGCATCTGGAGGAGGAGCATTCCTCAAGATTAAGTCTAAAGTGTCCTCGAATATTGCTATGACAGAGAATCAGGAGGACGCCACTCTAGAAGAAGAACAATAACAAAAATTATACAATGAGACCTTTTGTGGCCGACTCTATTCAAAGATGCGAAAGACTTTATTAAACATTGCACTAACTATCAAAGGTTGGGAGATACTATTGTAATGAGAGACACGATGCCCTTGAAGTACATTCAGATTTCAGATGTGTTTGATGTGTGGGGCATTGATTTCATGGGTTCATTTTCTAACAGTCATGTTTTGAGTATATTCTGCTTGTCCATTACGTGAGCCATTGGGTGGAGGCTATTCCAATCTGAGCCGATGACAGTCATACCATCTGTCGGTTCCTAGGGGAAAACATCATTGCAAGGTTCAAGATCCCCAAAATTATTATATCTAATGGGGGTAGCCATTTCATCAACAGAGAGGTGAAGAAGCTGACACATGAATTCTACATTGAGCATCGTGTCGCCCCTTCATACCACCTATAGTCCAATGGCCTGGTTGAATGTTCAAATAGGGAGATAAAGACAATTCTACAGAAACTTGTGCACACTAATAGGAAGAAATGGTCACAAATTCTAGATTTTATACTTTGGGCGTATCGGACCACCTAAAAGTCACCTCTAGGAATGTCTCCCTATCGCCTAGTGTATGGCAAGCCATGCCATTTGCCCATAGAACTCATTCACAAATCTTTGTGGGAAATTAATATCTGTTAATTGGATTCCAACAAGGTCAGAACGAATAGAAAGCTGGATCTGAATTGACTTCTCAAACTCCACGAGTATGCATAGGACAGTAGCCTAATGTATAAGGAGAAGGTCAAGAAGTGGCACGACAAGCACATCCACCACAAGACTTTCAAACTAGGTCAGAATGTTTGGTTGTTTGATGCAAAGCTCAAACTATTCCCAGGGAAGTTGAAGAGCAAATGGACTGGGCCTTTCATAGGAAGCATGTGCGTGATAATGGAAGCATTATTATATCTTTGTCAACTGATGCACATCTATTTATGATCAACATGTAGTTACTATAGCCTTATCTTGAACATGATACGTTTCTGTCCGTAGTTGATTCAGTGCATGTGGTCTACGATGAAGAAATTCATACAGTGGCATCAACACAATCAAACGAGGCCATAAAAAATATTTTTTATTAGTTATTCTTTTTCTTCTTTTCCTCTTTTCATTTTCACTCTTTAAATTCTTTCTTCCATGTTGCCCTCACCCCATTCATATGTGTTGTACTTTGGATATGCTACATCCAAAGTATAGGTGATGTGAGCGCCCTTGGGTTATTTAGTCTACGATCCCTCACCTGTCTCCTTAACTCTTGATAATTTGTCTGTACTTAGGGATATTTTACCCTAAGTATAGGAGTAAACAGGCCGAGCTGATGACTCATTTATTCGTTCCCACCCTCAACCCTCCTTGCATGTAGAATACAAGTATGTTATACTTAGGATTAATCGATCCTATGTATAGGGGAGATGGTCAACTTCATATTCTTTATTGAGTTGTTGTATTATAAACTTTTCTATACTTAGTACGAGCTATGTCTTCCTTTTCTCTTTGATCTATTAGGACAAAGCTCAAGCTAAGTATAGGGAGGTCAATATATACTTTGTATATATTTTAGCCATAACTTGTACTTTTGTATTTTCAATAAATATGGCTAAAATATGTTTAAATAAGTGAAAAGAAAATACTCGAATAAAAGACATTAAAACTCTTTATATATACCGATTAATAAATCAGGTAAAAATGATTTGCAAAATGTTTGAAAAAAAGGTTTGAAAATCTTTTTGAAAAAAACTTTTTAAAATTGTTTGGAAAATATTTTGTAAAAAATTTTCAACCTTTGTAAAAATGTTTTGCTTGTATTTCCTTGTTTGAAATAAAAGGTTTTGAAAATTCATTTGCAAATGGTTTAAAAAAAGGTTGCAAAAATTATTAGAAAAATCTATATATACTAAAATCTTTGCAATTTTTTTTCAAAATTTGTAATTATTTGCAAAAACTACTGGTCAAATTAGTTTGTAAAATAAAATTTTCAAAATGTTTTTAAAAATCTTTTCAAATCGTTTTGAGAACTATGTACATAATTCAAGCAAATAAAACTCTTTTTACAAACTTAACGTATTAACTAATAAATAATAATTAAATGCATGTAAACACCTCCTATAAATTCCTAAATCCTAATTCTTGTAAATTACTAAGATACCCTCCCCTGTAATATATGTACTTATGCCTTCTTCCAAAAATTTTGTTTTAAAAAATTGCTAAAAATTTGTAAAATTAAAAATTCCAAAAACATTTGCAAAACCTTTGTCAAAATTGTATAAAAATTTGTAAAAGGTTTTCAAAAATGCATAAAAAGTTAAAAAAAAATGCTTCAAATTTTTTTTTCTTATGTAGTACATAGCACCAATAACTTTTGGAATAACATAGACAATTGAACAAGTCCAAATAAAGCTTGATGATTTGAGCTTAGAGTAGACCTTAGTATACTTAATTTCAGAGGAACCCATTAGGAGCTGGAAGTGGAGATATTTCAAGTCACCTTTATTTAAATATTTAGGTTCCATAAGACTATGTCCATGAGTCACTTTAATGTGCCTAAATAGAACCCTTCATATCATCCGTACGACTCTTGAGACAATGATTTTACTGGAAACCTAGCTCCTAGTACTTAGCTCAACTCAGATGGACTTTTGAAAAATCTTGGAGTCTAAGTCGGGACGATGCAAGATCGCTTCGTCAAGGGTGACTCAGGAACCATTCTTGGGGATTGTAGACACCGGTACTCTAATACACTTCCTTTGGTAACAATGATATCTAAGGACTGGAGAATTATTGAGACGCTTCAGATGAGGAATCGTTGATGATCTACATTTTATCATCTTTATTCATTTATTTTAGATTGAAATCCCATATAAAACACCAATAAAAATCAATAAATCCATTCTTTTACTAACCCTAATTCTTGTGTAAATATTGTATATTTATCACTATTTTAACCTAAAATAAAGAAAGAAATAAAGGAAAATAAATAAAATAAAGACTGTATATATGAAATAGATACATGCTGACTTTGACCCTTAGAGAAGGTCAATCGACAAGAAATAAAGTAAGGGTGATAAGTCCCAAAATACTCGAAAATTCCAAAAAATCATTTTTCATTTGTATATATTCATCATATGTACAACACTATCTATCATACATATTCTTTATTAAATTTATTCATCACCAAAATCTTTCGAAATATAAATGATTTCTTCTTAAAATTTGTGAATAAAATTATTTTGTAAATAAAAAAAATAATTGCAATAAAAATATGTGTATATTGTGTAAATTACAACACTCTCAAAAATCCACAAATCTCAAATTGCAAGATCAATATCTTCTCCATTAAAATTCCAAATTCATCAAACTCACATTCATTGTTCTCCAAATTAATTAATCTTTTAAATAGAGGTGATTTCATAAAAATTAGAGTTAAGGTTTGAAATGTGGCTGATTGAGGAACTATTGTATATAATACATATGTATACTCTGGACATTAGTTATTTATCTATTTTCTTGTACATACTTGTAAATATTTTATTTTTTATTAATTATAAATATTTTATTTGACTTATATAAAATACAAATAAAAATTATAAAATGACATCAATAAAAATAAAATTATGTATATAATGTATATGTATCACTATATATATAATGTAAATATACTTATTTATTAAACCTAAAGAATTAACTCTTGAAAATCAAATAAAAATTTCATCAAAATCTTTATAAAATATTACAAATTAATAAAATATTAAATAATGTATATATTTATATAAATAATTGATTAAAAATCAAAATCTTGTATATGTAGGTATACATACCTATAAATAACACCTTGTATTTATTTTAACCCTTGTATGTACCTTATTTAATTATTTAAAAATCACCTAAATTAACTTTATTTTATTCTTAATATTTTTTACATTATTTAATTATGTAAATTCATTTTCGATTTTTAATTCATTTATTAAACAATTTTATTGAATTTTTGTCGTTTTGTCTATTCTGTCTTCTTCTGCGAGCTTCCTGATTGGTTGGCTCGTGTTCGTTGGCCTGGGTCAACTATCTAGTCCACTTGCAAATCATGTACTTCCTTTTGGCAACCACTTCTTAACCTAATTTTTCATGCATCTCTAATCATTAACAACTTTCGAATCCTTCTCCAAATTTTTAACCCTAATCCATAACTCCATCACCAACCCATTCATTCCATTAATAGCACCTTGATTCACTCCGATTTCAAATTTAAAAACCTCACCGAAGCCACATCTATAAATACACACCACCTTTGCTGCCGGTTTGATATGATTTTCCCAAATTTCTTGTTCGAGTTTGAGTTTTGGAGAGTTGACCATTGACAGGGGTAGATTCCCTTCGAGCAGGAGTGTGAGAAGTTGAGTGATGACCATGATCCAGTTACGCGGCCGGAGTCCTCTATCACGTTCCGCCTCTCTGCCGTAGTCGCAGATCAAGGCGATTTATCTTTTCCATTTAACTCCCTAGGTACTCGCAGGTTCATTCCTTAGATTTATTTTTTGTCATTTTTCTTTTAATTCATGGATTTAGCAAAATCCGATTATCACCTTCGACCTTCGATCCGCAAGATCTGAGGCATTCCAGTCACTCTCGTTGATCTCCGACTATGCGAACACTTTCACTTCAACATTCTCCATCTCTTTCATCATTTGGTCCTCCTCAGATCATCACATATATGAGGATTAGCTCCATGTCCGACTGCCCTCGTCGGAGGTCATCCAGTTACCATTTTTTCATCTTCTTCCGTTAATAAACTTCATCGGAGCTTCCCCTCCGAGTAAGGAACTCATTGCAAGGATCATGAACAAGCTTGGGAGTGAATCGCACCATTTAAAGGTTCATTTGAGCTTCCAAACCTCCCGACCTCCAGAAGGCATATCAGCCATCACCGACTGCCTTTGAGCCAGTAGATCAAGAGAAGAGGGCTGCAGGAAGCTAGATCACCATTCCAGAGCAGATTTGGGCGAGCAACGAGTGAGATACCCTCACTCTAAATTCGTTGGAGTCGCCCCTCTTCCCAGTTATTCCAGAAGCCTTCATCACCATACGATTAAGAACACAACCTCCAGATTCGATTTCGGTTGTTCAAAAAGCCCCAAAGGTCCGGCGTTGATGTAAGAATCTGGAGCAGATCTGCGCCCTTCGAGCATAATTTATCCTTAGTTGTCATATTAGAGATAAAACACCATCCAACCGTTTTATTCACCTCATATTTAAAGGGTAATATTTTGCCTCTACCCCCATAGTTTGTTTCTTTTGCAAACAAGTCCTATTAGACACGTGCCTGTGTATCGTTAATTGAACAATTGCATTTATTTTGCTCGTTTTTATTTTGTTTGCATAAAGGTCCTATTTAAACTATAAAACGTGCCTCATACGTGATATTTTGTGAATTTGCAATAAAGGCCCTCATGTTTTTGAGTTATTATTTGGACCTTGATATTATTATAATTACTTACATGACTTGTCCAACGAGGCGCACGTGCAATAATATGCGTTTTCATGGACATTTTGCATAGTCTACCCTGATTTTTATATGTGCCATCATTTAGCCTAATAACTTTAAATAATTGCATTCATACCCCTATGAGTCTCCATATTAATTTGCATTAAAACAATTAGCAAAATATTATTAAAAATTCCACAAAAATTATTTTAGCTTTCTGTTAAGCATATCATTCACTCATAATTTATATTTTGCATTTAATGATTTTTATTATTTTTAAAATGCCAAAACAACATAAAAATTTTATGTTTGCATTTAAAAATAAATAAAAATTATAAAACCTTTGCTAAAAAAAATCTAGTTTTCTCATTTTCATTTATTTTAATTTCTATACAATTTCGGTATTTTTATTCTTCATAAAAACCAAAAATTCATAAAATACTCAAAATCATTAAAAATGCATAGAAATTCATAGAAAATTCCAAAAAATTACAAAATACCTTTCTAGAAAATATAAAAATCCATATATCATTTTATGTATATTTTATCTATTTTTGATTTTATTAGCTATTAAAAATCTAAAAACATCCACATTTAATTTTGTTTGTTTTATTTTCTGTTTTTGATTTATTTGAAGGTCTCAAATATTTTTGGAAAATTCTAGAAGAATCATATAAACATTAAAAACTTGTCACACACTCAAAATAAATTTTGTTTGAATTTTCAGTGTGTTTTCACTACTTTGTAAAAATCCCAAAAGTTGCCTCTTTCTTTATTTTAATTATTGATTTCTTTTATTCATTTTTATTTCAATTATTTCAAAACAAAAAAACTTTTGTAAAATTAAAATCATAAAAAATATAAAATCAGAGAATGAAATAAAAAATAAAAAAATAAAAAAAATCAAAAATGCAAAACCAAGACTAGTATTCATTGATTTTCCTTGTTTCTTTTCGTTTATTTTCATTGAATCAAATAACCCTTGGGGTTTTCGTAGCCTCCCTGAGTTTAACCATGTACGCTATACAGGTAAATTAAATTGCAATTTTCTCTTGCTGCATTTTCTTCATTTATTTTGTCTTGAGAATCATATAAACTTTTGTTAAAGGAGTTTTAGGGTTGCAATGACACTACAGATAATCTAATTAATTAAAAACCATGAATCCCCTGCTCAATAAAATGGCATCGTTGTCGGGGACGCACGACGATGGTAATTAGGTTTTTTTCTTGACATGTTATTCTTAGTTGTAGATACTTGTTTTATTTTTCTTTTTTCTCTATATTTTTTTACTATTAGTTTCATTTTTAATTTTTTGTTATCATATAGTCTTTGTCTATATTTTTGCATTCATTTATTTTCTCTATATTTTTTCTTCATATCCACCTTATTGTTTGCTTGTCTATATTCATTTTATTTATTTTCATATTATTTTTGTTCATATTTTCATAATTGTGTCTCTTACACATTCTTGTGTTTCGTCTTTCTTTTGATGACCCACCGAGCAAGGGAGGCTTTCTTAAGAGAGCCAATGCACCTAAGTGAAGTGAAGGCGACTTGCTTGTTCATCAAGTTGCAAGAGAGCGTAGGAGGAGGAGAAGAAGATTTGGAGGAGAACAGTCACTTGGAGCATTTTTGCACATCTATTTTCCATTTTATTTAACATTTGGATTTTCTTATTCTTGTAAAAATGTGTAGTTAATTATTGGGTGCTTGCCTCTTTTTTTGTTTTCTAAAATGTCACTATATACCTTGTGTGTGCGGGGTTTGTTTCACCAAGTGTCAGTTCACTTGGGGGACCTCAACGATTTTGTTTTCATCACCTTCCTTTTATTTATTTTCTCATGGTTTTGTGTGCTTGAGCCCTTAAAAGTAGGTTTTATTACCTTGCCTGAAACAAGTAAACGATTAGTTCAAAGCCCCTAAACAAGAATATCTTTACCTGTAGAATACAACGTAGATTGGACTTAGTCAAATTAACACGTTCTTGTCCGTTAATAGAAGTTGCTGCTAGGACAGTTCTCGAGCATCATTTAGGTTAGTTTATTTTCTATCTTTTATTTTATGCATGAATCACCTTGCATGTAGAGTGCTTGCGACAAGGTACGAATCCTCTATCTCATGCATGCAACATTGATTTTCCCATGCATTGGCTTTTCTGAATTCCTTCCCCATTTTCACTCACATAATATCAAAAGGAATTTTGAAAATTAGGTAGACGATTACTTGAAAAGATCTAAAAAGAGTGACAACTGTGTAAAATCAAGGTTGTTAAAGAGAACTTGACCCTAAAAGTAAACGTAATGATAAAATCTTTATTTTAGAGAGAGTAACCCCTCAATGTTTACTGGTGGTTACCTCCAGTCAGAGTGGGTGAGGATGTAGTCATAAGGATAGAGCCCAAATCCCTGGACTTGTGCCTTAAGTATATGTACATCACTTTTCTATGTATGGTTGCAACTGTAAGCACTTGCCTCCGACCATAGAAAATCCCTTTGGTGTGCTTGCCCTCTTATCTCCCTTTGGGCATGATATTGAACCCGGTAGCCCAAGAAGATTGTACCACTATTTGGGGAGGTTTTAGTATGCACGTTGGGTGATAGCGACGACTCACCTTGTGTGTTTGTAATAAGCAACTTCTTGTAGATTCACTAAACTTAAAATTGAAAAGATAAAAGACCGAACTTTTATGGTCTCCACTTGCGTCCAGTTAGTGAATCAGGGGGTTGTAATGTGTTTGTTTGATAGTGTAAAGATCCTTTCGCGCCCTTCACACCCTTTTTTCACTTTCTTCTTGTGTTGACCATCGTGTTCTAGAATATTTCCTCTTGAAATAGAAGATGTTGAATTGGAGCATTTCTCGTTCGTACTTTGCGAACACATATCACACACCAAATAGGTTGTCTTCTATTCGGGATGACTTACTTCTCAAGTATCCATCTTTCTCCACTTCACCTTTCACCTCATCGATCAATCCATTATTCAAGATTGACTCTAATCTTTAACTATAACTTAAGACTCCATAATTCATGAGGACTAATTCATTTCCATGTACGTTTTCAGAAACCGAACCAATGCACTTGATGCCACTGAAAGGCAAAGGATCCATGGCTGAGAAGAGTGAGATCAACAATATGATGTTAGCCTCCATATAGGTCATTCAGGCACAGTTGACTGAACAAGATGACATCCATGCCAGACTGAGAGTATGATCTTAGAGCTGAGGCAGGATAGATAAGAGATGAGAGAGGAGAATAGAAATCTTGGAGGAGGTGGGAATGGGGGAGAAGAAGAACATATTGAGCTAGTGTATAAGCTTACCCTAAAAGATGCTTATAATAAAGGGGCAGGACAGACCAACATATGGATTAGGATCACTGAGATTCATGAGAATTTTAATCTAAATTCCACAATTTTACCAGTTCACCCAATATTCCATGGAAACATCAATGAAGAACCTTATGTACACCTCCAACAATTTGATCACATCTATTTCATGATACACTACCAAATGTCCCTTTAGAGGTAGTGAAGATGACAACCTTCCCATTCAGTCTCATGGACAAGGTGGTTTATTAGCTTAACCACTTGATAAGGGTTGTCACGACTTGGGAAGAGCTGAGGTCTGCTTTATTGAACAAGTATTGCCCACTTGGATGACTCAAAAAAAATGTGATCTTTGATTGCCAACTTCTCCCAGATGTCCCATGAACCTATTCATGGGGCATGGGAAAGATACAAAGACTTGACAGAAGTGCATCCATCAGGATATTCCGAAGACTAGCCTTGTGCAAAACTTCTTTTTTTTTGGGGGGGTGAGCATTGAGAACCAGAAACTAGTAGATACCGCTTGTGGGGGATCCCATTTCAATAAGGTCGAGGATGTCTTTTATCAAATTTTCGAGGAGATGGCAGAGAGCTCTACAACTCTTTCTTCTTCACGTGCTTTTCGGAAGCACCCTGTACCTTATCCTACAACACCCTACAAGGTTGTAAACATGACGACATCACATGATGTCGATAGGGTGGATAGTTCAGATCGACCATCATTGGAAATCACCTATCCAAAGTGGACATAATTGAGAAACGATCTAAGGAGCTTGAGAAGCTCTAAGTGATCGAATAAAGGATAAAGAACTAGATAAGCTAGATGAGATTATGAAGCATCTGGAGCTTCTTGTGAGTACGATCAGTGCATGTTAGAGTGCAAGTGCATCAGCTAATACCTCTGCTCATGAGCTGACTTATTCCACTTCCACACAACAGAGTATTAGCGAGCCATCCACAGTTTAACATGTTTACTACGTGAAGACCATTGACCAGGTCCAACAACATTCACACTAGATAGTATTGTACTAGCAGGAATTTCCATATATTCCTAAGGAGCAGTCTCCACCTCCATCTCTCATTCAGGAGGTGAACATCATTTGGTTCAACAGAGAGCGCAACCAACCCATCCGTTAGGGCAAGGTAAGTTGGATTCCTAGTAGAGTCAGAGGCCTGCCCACCACTTTCAAGGAGGGAGACCCCAATCCCAGCACCTACAGTTCCAGCCTCACTTTCAGTCTCCCACTCACTTCCAGAACTGGAGACATGTACATCAGTAGATGCAGTCTACATATTTTCCATGGCCTCACTATAAGCAATGATCTGCATCATATAGACAATATTCACATCCTCCTCCTCCTCACTATCGGTCTCAACGTCAGCCAATCATTGAACATCTCGTGGCACCTTCAGTGAATAACACACTTGACCAGTTAGCATTGTTATTGAAGAATATAAATGATCTAACTCAGAGGATCAACGACCTGACCACCACCAAGACATTGATTATAGCACAAGTCGAAGCCAATCCTAACAATTTCAGATGTAAAGAGCAGGTATCCCATGATACATCCTCCCCCGAGACACGTATGGCCCTTGATTTTATATGTTTATCTGATGCCATTCATCTCAGTAGTAGTAGGAGATCGCAGCCACCACACACCAGTTGCCATTGGGAGATCAAGCCACTGAGAGAGCTTCACCTTCTACATCATATTATTCACCAACAGAACTACGATCCAATGTAGCAGCACCAGATCCTGGAGTTTTACCATCTTCATCTTCACCACCACCACTACCACCATATTCACCTTCTTCATTCAGAAAAAGCCAAAAAGAAAATAAAGAAAGATGCAGTTCACAATCAGTAGAGAAGGAGCATACACCCATCGCAAAATCTCCTTCTATACTAGCAGCAACATCCCATCCTATTTTGAATTTATTTCTTCTACTCCTGTTTTGGATAACATTATATAGAATGATTCACATTATCCAAATGTATATGATGACTCTGTTTTGAATAAGAGAAATAAGCAGTTGAATGTTTATTATGATTTTGTGCCATTTCATTCTGCTGTGAATAAAACCAAAAAAATCAAAAAAAAATAAAATAAAAACAACATTATTTGATCGTGGAGTGGTAGAGATCCTATAGAACATCTTTCTAGAGATGCCGCTCCTTAAGGCCATGGATTAATTGCCTGTAGTGAAAATGGCAATGAAAGAAGCATGTACTCAAAAGAATCATCCAAAGCAAAACATACAAAAGAAAATAGAAAAGCATATCTTGACCATGTCCACAGTTCATGCCATTAGCAACCTCCCTCCCAAAAAGAAAGATAAGGGAGCACCTCACATCCATTGCCACATCTTTGATCAAGAGTTTGATTTTACTCTTCTCGATAACCGATCCCCCATCAATCTCATGCCATCCTCGCTAGTCACTGAGTTTGGGTTGGGGCCTCTTAGATCTACCATGATGATCCTTGAGTTTGCTGATAGATGGATCAAGAGGCCGAGGGGCATATTAGAGGGCATTATTATAATGGTGCAAGGAATGAGATTCCCAGTTGATTTTGTTGTCATAGATATGGACACCTCTACACTGTTACTCCATACCCCTATCATACTAGGTCGGTTGTTCCTATGAACAGCCGAAGTGGTAGTTGATTATGGTACTGGAGAGATCATCTTTCACTTCTGTAATGACAAGGTGAAATTTGAGACGATCCCCGATCCTAAACCATCACCACCACTAGCAGCAGTAGATGAGAGAGAGAGAGAGAGCCAATTACACCAGATCCTAAGGACTGTGATTTTCTCTCCAAGTTTATAGAGACGGATATGTTTTACTGATTTCGTGGATACCCATGAATTCCTTTATGAGAAGGAATCCTTGGAAAGCACGGTCGGCATGAGTTCCCTTGTTGATTATGCTGAGTTGTTTGCTGATGGACAATTTGAGCTGATTTTTTAGGATCATTATGAGATTTCAGAGGTACATTGTGATATTCCTTTGACGCATTACTTTGAGATTACTGATTAGATACCTCCTATTGAGATTTCCAAGATTGTAGTTGAGGATTCTGAATAGCCTGATGAGCAATTACTTTTTGAGCAGAGATCATTCATTGCAGATCTTTTTGAGATTTTACTTGCTGAGCCGCTAGTGGTCACTATGGACAATACACATAGTGCAGATCAAATACCTTCTACCAGTGCAATTACAAAGGTTGTGACAGAGCTGCTCATACCCCACCTGAGCTCAAGGCTTTACCCTCAACGTTGAAGTATGCCTTACTTGCCTGTCCCCCCGCCAATTGTTTCTGGTCATCCTCAGCTTGTAGTTTACTGAAGAATAAGAATCTTGCATGCTAGAGGTTCTTGAGAGAATCTGCAAGGCCATTGGAAGGAAGATATCAGATCTCTGTGGGATTAATCTAGCTTTGTGCTCACATCATATCTACTTAGAGGATGATAACAAACCCTTACTTGAGTGTCAGCGCCATCTCAATCCAAATCTCCGAGATGTTGTCAAGAAAGAGATCAGGAAATGGTGTAATGCTAGCTTTATTTATCCCATATCAGATTCCAAGTGGGCCAATCCTTTACATTTGGTCCCGAAGAAATCTAGGATTACTATTGTAAAGAATGACATGGTGAGGAGATTCCAACCCCTGTACCTACTTCATGGCGTGTATGTGTAGATTATCGACGCCTGAATGCAACTACTAAAAAAGAACACTTTCCACTGCCATTTATTGATCAGATTATTGAGATGTTAGCAGGGAAAGAGTTTTTTTTCTTGGATGGGTACTCGGGGTATAACCAGGTTGCTATCACTCATGAGGATTAGGAGAAAACTACTTTCACTTGCTTGTTTGACACGTACGCCTTTAGACAGATGCACTTTGGATTGTGTAACGCTCCCACTACATTCCAAAGGTGTTTGTTGGCCATTTTTGCCAACATGGTGGGTAGTTTTCTTGACGTCTTCATGGATGATTTCTAAGTCTATGGGGATAGTTTTGACAGATGTCTTGCTCATTTAGACTGAGTACTTCAACGTTGCTGTGAGGCAAACTAGTGCTCTCGTGGGAGAAGAGTCACTTTATGGTGACTAATGGGATTGTATTGGCCCACGTCATCTCCAAACAAGTTATGGAGGTTGACTCAGCTAAGGTTGATGTGATATCCATACTTGAGCCACCGCAGAATTTGAAGCAATTGAGGTCAATCTTGGGACACATTATATTTTGTAAGCGATTCATCAAGGACTTCAGCAAGATTGCCAAACCTTTGACTGAGCTTCTGTGCAAGGAGAGTGAGTTTGTTGTTGATGAGAAAGTCCTCCTATCATTTCACTAGATGAAAGATATTGTTCCTAATTCTCTTGTCCTACAACCACCTGATTGGTCTCTTCCCTTTGAGATCATGACGGACGCATCATATTTTGTAGTTGGAGTTGTGTTTGGGCTGAGAAGGGATGGGATACCGTTTTCTATATACTATGCTAGCAAGACTATGGAAAAGGCACAATGTAATTATACAGTCACAGAGAAGAAGATGTTAGAGTGGTGTTTGCATTAGAGAAGTTCAAATCCTACCTCCTTTGTCCACAGGTAATTGTACACATAGATCACACTACCATATGATACATACATGCAAAGAAGGATGCCAAGCCATGACTTATTAGATGGATCTTTATTTTCCAAGAGTTTGATTTAGAGATTCGAGATAAACCTTGAGTAAAGAATGATGCGGTAGATCACCTTTTCCGCATTAGAGATGCAGAGACTTTTGAGCAGAATATTCTTCACATATCAGAGGCCTTTCTAGATGAGACCATTTTGTCTGTGGACTATCTCCCATGATATGTTGATATTGTGAACTATCTTGTTTCCAAGAGAGTTCCTCAAGATTGGCCGAAGCACAAGGTAGACAGATTCCTATCGGAGATACATTTTTACCAGCGGGAGGATCTGCACCTATTTTGTGAGGGTGCAGATTGTATCTCGAGAAGGTGCATTCCTCAAGAGAACTACACCAATGTACTTGAGCATTGCCAAAAATTAGAATCTGCTCGGCATCATTCGGGGAAGCGCACGGTAGCTAAGGTTTTACAGAGCGGCCTTTGGTGGCTAACTTTATTTAAGGATACTATAGAGTATGTTCGAGGTTGTACTGACTGTCAGAAGATGGGAGGAACCTTTGGTTCCAAAGATACCATGCCCTGGGATATATCTAGATTTTAGATAAATTTTATGCTTGGGGCATAGACTTCATGGGCCCATTTCCTATCAATCAGGGATTTCAGTACATCCTGCTTGTCGTGGATTATGTTAGTCGTGGGGTGGAGGATATCCCCACCCGAGTCGCTGATAGTCGTACGATGTGTTCCTTTCTTAAGAAACATATTATTGCACGGTTCAAGATTCTCAAGATACTCATTTCAGATGGGGAAAACCATTTCATTGTTCGAGAAGTCAAGAAGCTTTGAAGGGGTACGCCATTGAGCATAGAGTTGTGTCTCCTTACCACCCACAAACTAATGTCTTGGATGAAATTTCAAATAGAGAGATAAAGATGATGTTGCAAAAACTTGTACGTCCAGATAGGAAGAACTGGTCCCTGATGCTTAACTTGATTCTATGGGCATATCGGACGGTGTACAAGTCTCTATTGGGTACGTCTCCCTACAGATTGGTTTATGGAAATCCTTTCTGCCTACCCGTTGAATTATTATACAAATCATTATGGGCACTACGTGTATGCAATTTGGATTATGAGAAAGTAGGATCGAGTAGGATGTTGGATCTCAACAGATTGCTGGAATTTCGAGATTTCCATACGACAACTCACTTATGTACAAGGAGAAAGTCAAGCATTGACATAATAGACACATTAGAAGGAAGGATTTCTCCACTGATCATAAAGTTCGGTTGTTTGATGCTAAATTAAAGTTGTTTCTCAGTAAATTAAAAAGAAAATGGTCATGACTGTTGATTACGAGAGCTGTGCATGCCAATGGTAGTATTGTCATATCTGGGTTGTCATCTGACGTACAGATATTTGTTGTGAACAGACAGTTTCTGAAGCCATATATAAATCATGATACATTCTTGTCGGTAGTTGATTCCATATATGTGGTATCAGACGATGACTTTTTGCCATTTCCTACGTCTGATACATGATCCGATTTTCTCTTATACATGTCATTTCATTTTATTCTTTCTTCATCCATTTTTATCGTTCACCTCTTTTTCATGTGTGTACTATGCTTAGGATGTACTCTATCATGAGTATGGGGGAGGTGAATGACTTGAGTTTTTCCATTTTTGTTCGATTTCATTACACATGTTGTTGCTTATACTTAGGATATTTTACCCTAAGTATAGGGGAGTGATGTTGTTCATTTCGTCTCTTTTATGTTTCTATTTTGTTTTATTTCTTCTGATGTCTCAATTGTCCTTCAACTGGCCAAGTATAAGGGAGGATGAGTCGAGTCATTGAGTTTGTTCATTATTTTCCTCGATTTTCCTCGTTTGTACAGTATCCTATAGTTAGGATTATTTTATCCTAGGTATAGGGGGGATCACTGACTTCTATTCTTTTCGTCTATTCTTTGAGTCGTTGTTGTATAGGATTCTTTTAACTTTTCTATACTTAGCACGAGTTATGTCTTCCTTTGTAGCTCTTTGGTCACTATGAGGACATAGTTCGAGCTAAGTATAGGGGGTGTCGTATATACTGTTTATATACTTTATCCATAACTTGTACTTTTATTAATAAAATGACTATTATTATTATATTAAAAATTGAAAAATGATTTGCAAAAGTCATTTATGAAAATGTTTGTAAAAATTGTTTTGTAAAATATTTTGTAAATACTTTTATAAAAATTGTATGTAACTGTTTGTAAAAATGCTTGTAATTTTTTTAAAAACTATGTTTGTATAAATATTTGCAAAATTATTTGTAAAAATGTTTTCTTTGTAAATTTGTAAAGTTATTTTCTATATCAAAACTATATATACGTACAAAATGTTTGTAAAATTTTTAAAAACAAAATGTCTGCAAAAACATTGATGTAAAAATTCTTTGTAAAATTATTTGTAAAATAGTTTGCAAAAATATTTGTAAAACTTTTTTAAAAATCTTTGTAAAAAAATTTTAAAAAATGTTTGTAACATATTTTTCAAAATGTTCTGAAAAGGTTTGTAAAATTTTTGTAAAGTTATTTTGTCACGTGCGATATAAATTATGGTATTTATATATATTTATAAATCCACATGTGTATAAAACATTAATCATTTTTCCTCATGTAAATAAAATTCTTTGTTGTATAAAAAATTGTTTTATAAAACTCATATCTAAAACTTGTACATAAAATCCTTTTGTATAAATTTTGTTTGTATATTTGTATATATATCTTGTAGATGCATTCATTTTATTAACCTTTTTTCCTTCTTTGAAAAAAATGATCAAAACAGATAAAAAATGCGAAATTCTTTGAAAATTTTTCAAAAAGATTTTTCTTTTATTTTCTTTTTCTTTCAAAGAAATGTTTTATACATATTTCTTGCATTTACATGTACATTTTTTAGAATGATATTGACAATTAAACTAGTATGGAATAAAGTCGAAGAATGGAGCTTGGTTATACCTTAATCCACTTAATTTTAGAGGAACCTTATAGGAAATGGAATTGAGATTCTTCATATCGATAGACTTAATTCTTAGGGAACCACAAGACTTAGTTCAATGTCGTCTGGACTGCCTAAGTAGAGTACTTCGGAGCACATGCATGATTCTTGTTGATAATGACCTATCTTGCACACCTACACTTACAGCTTGCTCACCTTAGTTGAAGAGACAGAGGGCTGGATTTGCTGACATGAGACACAAGCAAATGGAAACATTGGTGGTCACACATTTATGGCCATTATACACTAACCCGGTCCAGTAGCAGTGAAGTCTAATGACAAAATGTTGGGTTGCAATAAAGCTTCAAAAGAGGGATAGTCAACTGGCTCAATAGGAAAAACTCCTTATTTACATATGCACCCTTGTATATATTCAAAAAAAAGTACAAAAATCAAAAACTCCAAAAAAGTGGGCAAGCCTGATTTAAAATAAAATACATGCTGGAGTATGTATGTATATTTGTATAGTCAAATAAGCAAGCATGAGCTTCCAAAGTCAGATATTTATCAGCCTGTAGCAGGATGACTTACCTACACTGGTCATGCATCCAAGGATAGGTGGCTACACTGGCTACCATCCATTCTTCTGTCCACCTCCTTCTCTTAAGTTGGTTGTACTTGAATTAGAAGGGAATACCTTGCTTCTCTAGGAAAGAGTTATTGGATTGGGGAATTAGGGTCACCATGTTTGAGAAGACTAACTTTTATCGCTTCAACCGAGGAGAGATACAAATCACTTACAATGTACAAGAAAGATTCATAGTCATAAGGGTTTGCATATGAGTTGATTTATTCTGACTTGGCTATTGAGGTGACTTGAGCAAGAATTATGTGGTTTCTAGAGGCTGTTGAGTGTCAAGTCTGCATCCTACTAAGGTTCTGCCCAAACTAATAAACCAAAGGTCTAACATAGCTCCATACTTTGATTTTATGAAAATAAGTTTAATACTCAGTATTTTTCTAAGTTCTTTATTTTCCTTTATTTTTTTTCTTTTAGTCACTTAATCTTCAAATACATGTTTGCTAAGGGACTAGCAAAGTTAAAGTATAGGGGGATGATGAATCAACATTTCATCATCTTTATTCATTTATTTTAGCTTAAAATCCCTTATGAAACACTTGTAAATATCAATAAATCCATTCTTTTACTAACCTTGATTCTTGTATAAGAACTGTATATTGATCACTATTTTAACCTAAAATAACTAAATAAATCAATAAATAAAGGAAAAATAAATATAATAAAGATTTTATATATGCAATAGATACATGCTGACTCCGACACCCATAGAAGGTCAAGACTTGACCTGATAGACAAGGAATAAAGTAGGGGGAGATAAGGCTCAAAATTCCCAAAAATTCCAGAAAATCGTTTATCATTTGTAGATATTCATCATATGTACAACACTGTTTATCATGCACTTTCTTTCTTTTATTTATTCATAACCAAATTCTTTTTAAATAGAAATGATTTCTTCTTAAAATTGTGAATACAATTCTTTTGTGAATAGAAAAAATAATTGTGATAAAAAACTATGTATATTATGTAAATTACAACTCTCAAAAAGCCACAAAGATCAACTTGCAAGATAATTATCTTCTCCAACAAAATCCAAATTCATCAAACTCACTTTCATTGTACTCCAACTTAAATAATCTTTAAATTAGAGGCGAATTCATAAAAATCCGAATTAAAGTGTGAAATTTGTCTAATTGGGGAACTATTGTATATGATATATACTATGGATAATATTTATTTATTTATTTTCTTGCACATAATTGTAAATATTGTATTTTTATTAAATGTAAATATTGTATTTGACTTATATAAAATGCAAATAAATATTATAAAATAAAAAATCAACAAAAAAAATCATGTATATATTGTATAGGTATCACTATGTATATATTGTACATATACCTATTTATTTGACCTAATAAATTAACACCAAAAAATCAAATAAAAATTTCATCAAAATCCTTATAAATATTGTAAATTAAAAAAATATTAAATTATGTCTATATTTGTGTAATTAATTAAATAAAAAATCGAAATCATGTATATATATGTATACATACCTATAAATAAGTACTTGCAATTATTTTAACCCTTGTATATACCTTATTTAATTAATTAAAAATCACATAAATTTACTTTATTTATTCTTAACATTTTGTTTACATTATTTAATTATTAAATTCATTTTTGTTTTTTTAATTCATTTATTTAATAGTTCTATTTAATTTTTGTCATTTTGTCTATTATGTTTTATTCTACGAGCTTCCTAATTGGTTGGCCCGAGTTCATTGACCTGGTTATCCAGTCCACCCGCAATTCATGTGCTTCCGTGCGCCATCCACTTCACCTAATTTTCCATGCGTCTCTAATCACTAATAGCTTCTGAATCCTTCTCCATATTTCTAGACCTAATCACTAACTCCATCGCCAACCCATTCATTCCATCAATAACATCTCGATTCGCTTTGATTTCAAATTCAAAAACCTCACCGAAGCCACATCTATAAATACACACCCTCTACCTTCACTACGGGTTTGATCCAATTTTCCTCAAATTATTGCCCGAGTTTGAGTTTTGGAGAGTCGACCAGTGATAGGGGTAGATTCCCTTTATAGGAGTGTGAGGAGTTGAAGGAAGACCATGATCCAACTACGCAGCCGAAGTCCTCCTCCGCATTCCGCCTCTCCGCCGCAACCGCAGATCGAGGTGATTTATCTTTGCCATTTAACTCCCTAAGTACCCGTAGGTTCATTCCTTAGATTTCCTTTGTGTCATTTTGCTTTTAATTCCTAGATTTAGCCAAATCATATTATCACCTTCAACCTCTGATCCACAAGATCAGAGGTGTTCCGATCACTCTCGTTGATCTCCGACTACACCAACGCATTCACCTCAACGTTCTTCATCTCTTTCACTATCTGGTCCTCCTCAGATCATTGTGGATCTAAGGATTAGATCCACCTCCGACCACCCTCGTCAGAGCCCTCATCCAATCACCATTTTTTCCATCTTCTTGTGTTAATAAACCTTGTCAAAGCTTCCCCTCCGAGTAAGGAATTCATTGCATGGAATAGGAGAAAGCTTGGGAGCGAATTGTACCATCTGGAGCTTCACTTGAGCTTCCAAACCCCTCAACCTCTAGAAGGCATATCAGCCATCATCGACCACCTTTGAGCCAGTAGATCATGAGAAGAGAGCTGCAGAAAGCTAGAGCACCATTCCGAAGCAGATTTGGGCGAGCAACGAGTGAGATATCCTTGCTCGAAGTTCGAGAGTCATCCATCTTCCCAGTTCTTTCAGAATCCTTCAGCACTGCACGATCAAGAACACCACCTCCAGATTCGATCTCGGTTGTTCAAAAAGCCCCAAAGGTCCACTATTGATCAAAGCATCTAAAGCAGATTTGTGCCCTTCAAGAATGATTTATCCTTAGCCATCAGATCAGAGCTAAAATGCCATCCAGCCATTCGATTCACTGCGTTTTAAAGGTTAATATTACACCTCTTCCCATGTAGTTTATTTCTTTTGCAAATGTCCTATTGGACATGTGTCTGTGTATCTTTAATTGAACAGTTACATTTACTTTCCTCGTTTTTATTTTATTTATGTAAAGGTCCTGTTTAAACTGTAAATTGTTCCTTGCACATGATATCTTATGAAATTTGCAATAAATGCCCGCATGTTTTTGAGCTATTATCTCGGCCCTGAGATTATTTTAAATACTTAGATCCTATCCAGCGAGGCGCAAGTATGCCAACATGTGTGTTCATGGACATTTTACATAGTCTATCTTGGAATTTTATATGTGTTATCATTTAGCCTGATAAATTTAAACAATTGCATTCATACCCATGTGAGTCTGCATATTAATTTGCATTCTAAAAGTCAACTAAAAATTAGCAAAATGTCATTAAAATTCCAAAAACTATTTTAGCTTTCTGTTAAGAATATCATTCAACCATAATTTTTATTTTGCATTTTAATTATTTTTATTTTTTTTAAAAATTCAAAAACAACGAAAAAAGTCTTTGTATGCATTTAAAATTCAATAAAAATATGAAACCTTTGCTAAAAATTCTAAAAAAATATATTTATTCCTTTTCATTGATTTTAGTTTCTATCCATTTTGGCATTTTTATTCCTCATAAAAACCAAAAAATCATAAAATACTCAATCTTAAAAAATTCAAAGCAATTCATATAAAATTCCAAAAAAATATGTAAATACCGTTCTAGAAATTATAAAAATTCATCTATCATTCTGTGTATATTTCATCTATTTTTGAATTTATTAGCTATTTTAAAAATCCAAAAACATCAACATTTAATTCTGTTGCTTTATTTTTCTATTTTTGATTCATTTAAAGGCTTTAGAAAAATTGGAAAATTCTAGAGCAAATCATAAAAACATTGAAAATTGTCAGAAACTCAAAAATAATTTGGTTTGAATTTTTTGTGTGTTTCTACCACTTTGTAAAAATCATAAAGTTACCTCTTTCTTTATATTCTTTATTGATTTCATTTATTTTTTTAAACTTAAATTATTTCAAAATAAAAAAACTTTTGCAAAACTAAAAATCATAAAAAAATAAAATCAGAAAACAAAGTAAAAAAAATTTAAAAATAAAAAAAATCAAAAACACAAAAACCAGTACTAGTGTTCATAGTTTTCCGGTGTTCTTTCATTGATTGTCATTGAATCAAATAACCCTTAGGATTTCTATCGCCTCCTGAGTTCGACCCTATATGTTATACAGGTAAATTAAATAGCTATTTTCTCTTGCGATATTTTCTTCATTTATTTTGGCTTGAGAATCATATAAACTTTTGTTGAGGGAATTTTAGGGTTGCAACGACACTGCAGATAATAGAATTAATTAAAACCCATGAATCTCATGTGCAACAATGCTCTACTAGCACAACTTTCTCCAATACCCCCAAAAATGGGTGGAACAGAAGATGTTATATCCATCGGGTCACAAATAAGAATGCAAAAGCTTTACAAAGGAAAAGAAAATATTCAAAGAGGCCTATAGCCAAATATTCCACAAAAAAATGAGATTTAGAAAAAATGTGCTTCTTGGTGAAGAATCGATTGCACTGACCGACTTCACAAAGGAAGTAGACCACACTGGTCCATTCCCTCTTCTCTTCCCATTCCTCTAACTTCTTCCCCCATTCGGTTGTAAAGACTGGGAGCACCTGACCTTAGAAGGGAATATTTGTCTCCACGAGGATGAGCTACTGGAATAGCATACATCTTGGTAGTTCAATGGTTTTGTCTGGGGAGAGGTGAACAGTTTCACACACATGGTTCTATCACTTCAAGGTAGCAAGAGCATGTGACTGAGAGGATGGTTTTGACTTGGTTGTGAATTAGACTGGATAATAGGAGTATGAAACCTAAGGGTTGTTATGTCACACCTCCGGACTTCTTTGTGGTTCTGAACACATCATTAATCCAAATTCCTCCTCTGGGCTCCAAATTTTGACATTATAAAAACAATTTTGAAAGTAAAAAATTATCCCAAGTTATTTCTTTTTCTTTTCTTTACTTCTCTTTTATGCACATATATGCATAAGTGTTTGCTAGGGACTCGTAAAGGCGTGTATGTGCGGTGATGAATCTCTATTTCATCACCTTTATTATTTCATTTTGGCCTTTAAACCCTAATAAATGCATGCATATATCATTAATTTGTCAAAATAAATGCTTATAATTTGTACAAGATACTGTAAAAACATTATACATTTATTGTATTTAAGTTGAAAATAAAAGAATAAAGGAAGAAAAGAAAAAGAAACGAGAATCAATAGGTGTTGAGTGACCCTAGCCCCCGAGTCTCGGTCATTATGATGACTTAGTCAAGAAGGAATAAAGTTGGGGTGAGAGGGCGATAAATTTTACAGAAAATACAGTTGGAAAACCCTAAATAATAGACTAATAATTACCTTTTGGGACCTGTTTTATTCTTTATTTAACACACATCAAATCAAAAACTTTGTAATGAAAATTGTAGATAAAAATACGTAGAAAAATACAAAATTTATTTCACATTAAAATCATACACACTGTACATTCTATACTCAGAATAAAAAGCCAAAACCCAAACTTCCTAGACCCATATCTTCTCCATATGAACTTAATGTGTACCAAAATCGCCTTTAATTGAATATAACTTTTAATAAGATATTTAGTGAAGGTGGTTTCATTAAATTTGGAGTTAAGATGCGAAAACTAGATTTTGGACCACTATTGTACAATATACATGAATAAAATATTCATTTTATTTATACTTTATTATTTTTATAATTTTGTAAATATAATTTATATTACATATTTATAATAGAATATTACCATAAAGAAAAACCAAAAATAAAATAATCTATATAAATACATAGATGAAATACCTATACTTATTCCTATATAATTGATATCCTTATTTATTTAAGTGTACGCAATATATCAGAAAAATACAACAAAAATATAGTTCTGTGTATAAAAAAGTTATAAATATATAAATTAAGAATACAAAATAATAAAATAAAAAAAATAAAATTAAAATAAAAACGGCAAAACATAGGTAAATATACATATATTTATACCCCTAAAAAGTAACTTAGAATAAATAAACTTGTGAAAAAATAAAAAAATAGATTAAAATTCTACATAAAATAATAACCCACATTTATTTTATAAAAAAATAATTAATTAATTTAATATTTTATTTAAGTTACAAACAATTTTTGGCCATCTTTTTCCTGGTTGGTCCATGTAGACTAACTGGTGCCTTCCCTTCATTGACCTAGTTCTACTGTACCCCAACCTCTCTAACTCATGTCAGAGTCACGAGTAGCCTTGCTTTGCCCAATTTCCTGCACCTCCAAATTTAGCTTCTTGCCTCGAGCCTTCCACCAAAGTGTAGACTCATTGTCCCTCTCATTCGCCCATCCTAGAATCCTCACCAACCACCACCACCAATCACGCAAGTCCTATTCGAAAATCACTAAAAATTTTGCCTATAAATAAACTCCCTATCCACTTTTGATTTTTCGATCCCTTTTTGGCCGATTTCAACCCCTTATAGTGTGATGTTGAGCTTCTTGGAGGTGACAAGTTCGTAGAGCAGACTTCTGCAGCGAGGAGACTGACGGACTAGGAGATCCATCACGTCCCACGAGTTGCCACCAAGGTTTTGCCACCTTAGCTCCTTGCTCAGTCGAGACCCATTCTTTACCATTTTTAGGTAACCTTTTAGAGTAGATTTCAATTCCATCTTTAATTTTCTAGTTAATCAACAGGATTAGGCTTAAATAGGATCTATTCAGAAACCTGTAGCTTGAGCTCTAGGTTGATTTCATCGCAAAACAACCCCCATTTCAACCCATTGACCCCCTCACTTCACTCCTCAACGCCTTCTATGCATTTCACCCACAAAAGCCCCTTCGATTCTTCATGGATCAAGGGACTTCGAGCTCCTCTTCCTCTGCTTCATCAGAACTACCCCGCACATCTACGTAACTTCCAGCTGCCACTTTTGGGTCGGGGCATTCATCTCGAGTTAAGCTTTTTAGATAAAATCGGGAGCATGAAGACCCATCTGGAGCCTCACCGAAGATCTGAGCAGTGCTAGGTTGCATGGAGTTGTTCGAGTTGCTTGTTCTCTCTCATCGTCGCAAGTGACCATCATCATATGCGGAAGGGCACCCGGAAGAAGAAGCACTCGTTCGCCTGAGGATTCGCGCCCGGAGTCACCTAGATTCGATGATTGAAGAAAGGCCACCCAACAATTCTTGGATGTTCTTTGTGAATACCCAAGTGTCGTTGGATCAAAAACTACCGCCAGATCTAATCACAACCCTTCGTTCTAATCGAAATGTTGCCCCATCTACATCGTACGATCACCCACATGGCACCAAGAGGACGACCCGATGAAGGTCATTTAAGTGGGTATATTTCAAAGAACCCCTCCACAGTTCTTATATTTAATATTTAGTTCTATAAATATTAAGTAATGTTTAAAAAGTAAGGGACAATTTGCATTTAAGCCCTCTGACATTTTACATACTATACTTTAGTACTATGCCATGTCACCTTACGTGGCGGCCCATGTGCGTGAGCAAATTTCTTGTATAACCCTACACCTTTTGTAATGAAGTTTTAATATAAAATTAAATATTAGTTATAAATTTTGGGTTATTTGCACTTTGCCCCTTATATTATTTTTAATTACAAATATACCCCTGGTATATTTTTTTGTATGTTTCTTGAGTTTTTATAAATATCACTCGTTTCCAACAATTATAAAAAAATAGGACGAGGTACCTAGATGCATGTGCTTTCATGCCATGTAACTAGATTTTCAGTTTACGCCCTTTTCATATTTATTAAAAATCAAATAATGCATGGAAATTTTATGTTTTCCTTAAAAATACAAAAAAACTTCTAGAACATATTCAAAAATTCCAAAAAAATTGATATAGTCTATTATTGTATTTTTACAGCTCTAGATCGAAAACCCCTAAAGATAGAAAAAGAAAAAGAGAAAAAATAAAAAGCTCCAAAATCCTATAAAAATAAAAAAATCTTAAAAAATCCAAAATATTTATTTATGTTCTGTATTCCTATTTTTATAATTAGTATATAACAAAATTGATTTGGAAAATTTCGGACACATTTTGCTATTTTAATATCCAAGTCAATTCTATCTATTTATCTAATCCATGTTTTGGGATATTTTTGACTTTAAAAATATCTAAAAAATTAGCAAAATTATATAAAAAATAAAATTTTAAAAATTATTTAAAATACAAAAATATTTTTTACACTTTATTTATTTATTTTATTTATATTTATAATTGTATTACCTTATAGTGTATTATATATCTATATATTAATATGGGTAAAATGTGTATGCCCCCTAGGGGGAGCTAACTTAGCTCCCCCCGTCCTATTTTCCGCGTGTTTTTTTATTTTTTTTTGAAAATAAAAATTATGTAAATTCATTATTATATCCTTATATTATGTCATTCAAATTTCATGCAAAATAGAGACTCCTACGACCTCCATCCAGACGGGGTCGATTTAAAAAATCCTGAGACCGTTAAAAAATGACTGTATGGATGGAGGCCGTAAGAGTCTCTGTTTCATAAGAAATTTTTATGACATAATATAGGGATATAGTGATGAATATTCACGGAAACAAATTTCAAAAAAAAATAAAAAAATTGAAGAAAATAGGGCAGGGGAGCTAAGTTAGCTCCCCTAGGGGCAGCCCCATTTTCCTCTATTAATATATAAGTCATAATACTATTTATTATTCTAAATATTTTATAATTATTTTTAAATAAAAAACATATGGAAAATTTTTATTTAAAAATAATATATATTTTTAAAAACCCAAAAAAACCTAAGAAAATAGTGTGCATATCTATATACATTTATACATATTTTATTTACTTATAAATAAAATACATGTGCTACCTTGTGTTCCCTATGTTCGATGCCCTGCTCTGCTTGTCACTATGCATATTTATTGTAGGATTTATAATAAATTTTGATTCACACTTGTTTATCCATGCATGATTATATTGTGTGGGTTAATTCTTGATTCTAGCCTTGATCTTCATGGGTTGTCATCATAGCGACTTAGTAGTCTCGCCTTGTGTGGACCACAAGACCGTACCTATGTGGGTTTTGTATAGATTTCATACAGTTACGCTTCCAGTGCCCTGACTTCTTGTAGTGGTGATAGACATGGATTTTCTTCGATGCCATCAGTGTGGAAGCATTAGAAGAGGAACCAATAGTTTAACCCTTCTTCTTCTTCTGGGCCGGACCGTTCCGAGACCCTTGCTTCTGACCGTGCTTCCCTTTGACCTATGCAACCATTGCATTTCCAGAGGGATTCTCTTTCTTTATTATGTCTTATGCATACTTAATGAAGCTAAGGGTTCAGCGTTAGTTAAGTTTGACCATTTCATGTTGTACGCTACCACATAGTTGTTGAAAGACATGAAGAGAGACAATAGAATGAAGTCAGACCGCGTGTCTGCATCCATCTTAGCCCCGAAAGGTTCAAGTTTTTACAAGTACCCAAACATTTTGATCACATAATCACGAATGGAAGTCCCTTCCTGAATTTCGCAGCAAATAAGTTCTTTCAAAACATTATAACACTGTGTGTGGTTGACATCCCCGAACATCTCTTTGAGATTCAGCATTATATCCTAGCAATTATCTGTAACGAAGCCGATCATCCGAGAATGATGCAGAAGCGAGAAACTCATCGAACATCTCAGGATCATTACACATAGCATCAATCATAACAAAAAAGAGCAGTAAAGAACGGACTAAAAAATCTTCCTTTCCATATTATTAATAAGGACATGAGTCCAAGAGTTCCTTAAACAAAACAAAAGAGATAAATAAACTAGATGAAAATCGTATCCACGATTTCCTTATTCCAGTGGGCATAAGGATGTCCTTCCAAACTGATCCAATAGTATTCCCGTACCGATTATACTTCTTGTAGACGGTGTCGTCTCCCTTTAACCATTAATGATCTAATCCTCACGTTCTCCTGAAAATGATTAACAATACATGTTATGAGCGTAACGCTTAGTATGTGTCGAGTTGAGGTCAAGCTGGCTAGCGTAAAAATAAAGTCACATCTAACTATTCCATTCATAACATAATGGTAATTATTCCAACAATAAAGACTTATAAATTTGATCCTATATCATTGCCATGTTGCATAAACTATTTTCTTGATGCAAACTAAAAATCATTATACATATCATTAGCTTAATGATGCATACGAGGTATATTTCTTTCATATACATGCATCACATATCATACTTGCATATATACCCTTAAGTTTTGTCATATTTGCATGTATGTCCACAATGTTAACATAAGTACACATATACCCTTAACATTAACTTAAATTACACACATGCTCATATCATTAACATAATTGCACACATGACCTTAGCTTAACATAAATTAGCATGTATGCCCATATCATTAGTATAATTGCACATGTGGCCTTAGCCTTAATATAAATTGCACGTATGCCCTTGCACACATGCACTTAACATTTACAGAACTTACACATATGTCCATAACAGTAATATAATTGCATACATGCACATAATATTAACATATATTGCACATATGCTCATGACTTTTTCCATGTTTAGGGTGGTCTTGATTGTTAATTTTAGGCGGATTTGATGGATTTGATGGTTTACCGCCGGCACAAGCGGTCCATAAGCAATACATAACATGACAGTGTAGCTACAACTGTAGAGGACTTATCTTTTACCTCACGCCCCCTGAAGGCGTTGGCCCTTTAGGCCTTTACGACCCCTTAGTTCGAGTCAGTGCAAACATCTTAACGCCATCTTAAAGACTTAGAAAGTTAACTTATTGTTTGTAATACATAACAACTATTTTACCTTATCTCCTTCTTTATACGGTTAATTATTCGTGTTCATATTGAACGTATATACAAGGACTGCTACATGATATCAAGATAATAAATATTAATTCATTGCCAAGATATGTGTATAATTAAATAAACAACTCCATGGTTTCAAATGCAATGGGTAAATGTTGAAATCCGAGCACTCGTGCATAATAAGTAATATATATTATAATATGTTGCTATGTTAACATGTATATTGATTTTCTCCTTATAGATACAATCACGAGAACGTCTTCTCTTTATGGAATGTTTAGTCTATATACGTGTCTATTATCATATTGAAATGTGATTACATGGATGCAATGGAAATTATTATTAAAGACCTTAGTAATATGGTATTCCATGGTGGATCGTAAATAATACGATATCCTGAAAATTGGAAACATGTATATAAATACTCCAGTACTCGAGTAGGTTGTTTAATAGGTTCGAATATATCAGGAACCCACAAAATCCTACAGATATGGAAACATATACTTTTGTTAATAGACACTTTGATTTGAATTGAAACTATTGCCCAACCTTCCAGCCCTCTATTGGGAGGCAATCACGAAGGATCTATACAAATTTTTATGGCTTATAACAGGTATAAGAATGGCCCATTGGAAATAACAAACAAAACTAGGAGAAGCTGCCTATAAAAATCGAACGTATGCTCTTTGATTAAACTTCGAAGAAAAAAATCATCAATGAGAAGATCCATGAATAAATTTGTATCCATTACTATTGTTCTTGTTTCAAAGTTGACATAGAATCCTCAGCTTTGGTTAATGATGCAAAAATCTCACCTAAAATTATTAAATTCATGCACTAACTTTATCAATATCTAGGAGATATATGATCACGACATTAACAATTTTGGTAGCAATCTTTAAGATAAATTCCCTATATGAAGTAGTTTTCCCATGAGACGAGCCTAAAAGGTTCGACACATACCTTGTCGATGCAAAAAATTCGTCGACCAATATTCCACCAATCCGGACCGTTGTCGGTCATGTCGTTGCTCCTCCAATTTCGTCGGATCAAAACTCCAACATTAACGGAGAGGGTTGTCGATGTTGAATTCGAAAAGGCACGACGAAAGAATGTAGTCGATGGCTTCTCTCTCTCTCTAAACTCTCTCTCCCAAAGGCAATGTGTGGAGAAGTCATTGGAGTCTCATGGTATTTATAGGCACAATTCGATGAGATAAATAATAATAATAATAATAAATTAGACTTAATTAAGAGATAACAAAATAACCAACTTGGATTGTTGGCTATTTCATCTCTTTTTATCTTATCTTATATTATTTTAAGGGTGATGCAATGGTGGTTATGTGATTTAGTTTTTATTTTAATTATTTTATTAATCTCATAAAAAATCATCCGTTACATTATCCATTTCCACATGCTGCTTCTTAAGCATATTGAAGAGGGATTCCATAATATATGATCTTCATCTTATTTTTCATTTAACTTGATTTCTTCCAATGTCTTAGGGCTTTTGTACTTGTTCATGGATAACACATAAGAAATGTGATCCACAGATAGAACAAGATCCAAATTATAGATCCAATCCGAGTAATTTGACTCGATCAACTAGTTTACCTCCAGTAGCCTACTGAATGGGTTCATGGACTTCATTGTCTTAAATTAAGACTGCACTATATTAGAACATATAAATAATTATATATTCAATAATCAAATAAGTATTGCCTTTTCAACTCTGAAAAGTTCATTTCCTTAATCTCTTTCAAAGCAAGAGAGATATGCATTGCTATATCTCTAGCAGGAACTGGGATCTCCTCTTTAGCTTTGTTACATACCAATAATATGAGCAATTGTAACTCGGACAAAAGGAATTAGGAACACATTATGCATTGCAATTCCAATTTGCATGTCCCAATTTGGTGTTTAACACCCAGGCCCACCACCCCTAAGGTATTGTTGACCCATTGTTAATTGAACCAACTGTCAATAGGATTAGAACTCGCTATTCACTATCCAATATCAACCCAATAATATGAGGAGCCAATATTGTGGTCACTACACATATGGCCTTACTCTTTTGAGAAGCAAAGAGCCTGATCCATGTGTGCTTGTATGCAGGAGTTGTCACTTCGGACATGTGTCTCCTACATACAACCCATGGCAACGGAACCCTTCGCCTTGACGGAAGATTATGGATGCCATTTATATGATCCTCCATATCATGTTCCAATTTTAATTAACTATTATGAATCAGATTATATAATTAATTCTTCAAAGGGAATTGCAACTCTATTCATAATAAAGTGTTTATTTTAATTAAATTTAACAAGTTTAATCATATTAAAGTAATTATCGATCCAATTCAATCAACCAACAAAGAATTAGGCTTTGCCTGATATTACTATATAGTATACACCCTCAAAATTATGTATTATTTTGTATTTTAATAATTAGAGTACAACTTGACTTACTCATATTATCATTTCCTAGAAAGTGGATCCGATCGTTACACTCGGTTATGCTGAGAGGGAGCATTTCCTTGACATGCAAGGCGTTAATTAGTAAACGAAGCGAGCATACCTAGACTAGACACCTTCACCATTCCGATCGAGAACAATACAAAATAATACCAATATAGAACAATACAAAATAATACCAATATAGTTGTAGTTTTAATGATCAACTTTGATGACCGACAATATACTACATAATAATCACTTAAAAATATTAGGCTTCTTAAAATATTTATTGAGATCCTGAAATTTCTAAGCATATCAAGCCCGTGTTTTGCAAGTAACAGTTGTCCTACAATTATTGTAGGATAAATCAGGGTTTTCATGAAGCATACATTCAATGACTATTGATGATTAATCAATTAATTTCATAATTATTAGTCATAAAAATAATCTAGGCAAATTCACAATTTTTGTGATTACATTGAATGATAAATCCATTAAGCAAAGAGATTTGATGACACAATCATCATCCCAACCCATCTCCACTAAATATGGAATAAGGCAAACATAGTCGGAATTACACAAAATAAATTCGAAAGGTTTGCTAATTTTATTATCTGTTTAATATATATTTATTTCATGTTTCATGATTGTATAACAGTAAGCAAAAAATATTTTCTTACAGATCCGTGAATACATGCAAAAACAATATTGCGGCGAGAACTTTTCGAATTATATTCATGCACTTCATACAAATAAAAAGATACTATTTTTGGAACATACTTATACTTTCTAATTACATTTTAATAACTAAAAAACATGCCTAAATAGTACACAAATAGTAGGTTTTTATTTTAGCGAAAAATCAATTAAAACTTGTAACCAATGCAAAACAACGTGTCCCTCGCACATCCGATAACAAAACCTTGTTCACCTACTATTTTGGATCATATCCAAGACCTCGAACAAGGCTTTGATACCATCTAAAGATTATGGAAAAAACCTTAAGCGCATCACGGAAGCATGAAGACCACATCATATGCGATCAGGAGCGACTTGTCATGCTAGATGCTTGGGGCAGTAGAATTTAAAAAATATAAAGCGATGAACCCACATCGTCCGAGAAAACTTCTTGAATAATTTCATCTAAACCACATAGAACATATAGGAATACCTCTTGAAGATGGTTGCAATTTAAGCCTCTAAAGCAAGAGACCACTTGTCTCAAATCTGACCCAATGGAGGAGATGCGTGCAAGTACGTTGATGAGACGTATGCGAGTGCGTTGATGGGATGCATCCTTTTTGCAATCCAAGATGTAGATCCAAGCAAAGAATATCCTTATTTCATCACATGAAATCTGAGGTCTAATTCACATACTATAAGCATTGAGGAAGACGAAGATAAATGAGCGGTTGAAGCGGCACCACGACGACGGTGACCTTCTCTAGGTCAAGAGGCGGACAACCACTTTTGAGAGAGAGGGGGCATGTATGATGATGAGAGAGAGAATGTGAATTATGTTGTGTAAAAGAAGAGTTAGAGTTTCCTCTTCTTTTATAATATTTTGGGAGTCCAAGTATCAAAATCCACGGACAACACAAAAGCAATGGTTGAGATTGTTTTGTGTTTCTTTCAATGGCCATGATTTTGTTGTAAAAATAAAAAAGCGACTAATTAAATTAAATATATTTTTAATTATCATAAATATAAATTAATTCAATCAAATCAATACACCATGATGGATAAGGAAAAAGGCAAGACTCCTTCCTATTAGGGGGCACTACCACCTCAAGTCCTAATTCAAGTGGGGTCGTCCACCCTCCCAATATGGAGAGGGGCCTCCTTTTTCCTATTATATGAGATCTCATATCTGATATAATCCTTGAATATATACAACAACTTTTATTGTATATTATATCACAAAAAAATTCCAAAATTTTTTATGATAATTTCGATCATGCCATTGGAAATTGTAAATTATATTCACACACCCAAAATAAAATGTAAATCTTATTTTCAATTAATTGTCCAATATGAATCTAATTCACAAGAACATTTAATGTGTAAATACTATTTATAAATAGTTCTCTCTAATATATTATAAACACATTTATAGTATATATGATTAATATGAATAGTACTATCCACATTATTCATATCCATGATAACTAAATCACATTTAAACAACATTCTCATGCATCCAAATAATATAAATCACATTCACATTATTGGTGATAATTAAAACACATTTAATTATCAATTTCTTGAACTCTTTCAAGAAAAAGGCGCTTTCTTCGCGGATACTTGGAGATAAGGACAGGACGATTGTACATTCCACGTATAGTGACTTGGATATTGAGATCACATCTCAAATCTAGATCTTGAGGGCCTCTCAAATATATTAATCTTCTTATTTCATCCGATTCACATTCAGATCAATGTCCAACACTTGGACTAAGATCAGATTTCTCTACTAAGAGGAGTCACTAAAATCCGGACATGTTTCGTTACTCCATCATAAACGAAGAGTCATGGTTATATAATCATTTATATCGCATCACCCTTGAGTATTCCTAATACTCATACATCCTACATACTGGAAGACCTAGAATAAATCTGAAGATTTATATCGATTTTATACTATCTTCTTTAGGATTTTATCATTAAGTTTCTCATTCGGTCATTGGGAGTTATTATCGATCATATGCTTTCCTGAAGCATATATCATGACAACAAATCTTGTCCTGATTCCAAAGCAAGACGACCATGCATGGAATTTGATTGATCCCAATACCTCAAGAGTGAGCTCATGTTCCAAAGCAAGACAACCATGCATGGAATTTGATTGATCCCAATACCTCAAGAGTAAGATCATGTCTTCCGATTCACAAGTGAACCTGTATGATCCCTTTGAGGGATCATATTACTCATATGACCTTGTATGCACACCAGCTCATCAGTGTATAGACCATGATTAGGCCATCAACCTATTGGTCTACCAAATGTACATACTCAGACATATAGTTATACATATATCTCTAGCTAGAGTATGCATGCCTACATCGTGACAATATACAATATAAGTATTAATTATCTTGATCTCGTTAAGTTAACTCTTTGACCTAACTTAACTGATACCTCTGAATCTTTTTCCTATGCAAAAGACCTGCATCAAGAGGTCAGACAGATATCATCCTTTAGAGAAGTATTTCCATCTCCTTCTTAGGTTGGAGATCATCTCTTAATAATCTTTTGACGGCGCTTAATGAGTCCTCAATCTAACTCCTTATATATTCATCCAAGCACTATCCTCTATGATTCAACCATTGAATCAACAAATGTATTAGCATTAAGATAGCCATGGTACATAACCCTAATTGTACTAAGGGACGTTATAGTGCATTCGTTCATTCAATCTTAGATAGAGAGTGAAATAAATTAATAACTTTTATTGATATATCAAATATTACAATAACATTTATTGTATAAATTGTTCACCTCACAGCTCAAATGGCTAATAAATACATATTTAATATGTTATAATTATATAACTTATGTACATAAATTAATAAAATATAAAATCAAAATCAAATACACAATATATAGTATTTATACCGATAATTACACTTGTAAAATTAACACCTAATAAATATGTTGATAAAAATAAATACAAATCATCTAAAAATCATACATAAAATAATAAAAAAAACTTTCATGGTTTTAGTTTTATTTAAGAATATAATCTTTTATTTTATTTTCTTTTTATTTCTATTTTTCTTTCTGTTTTGTCTTGTAGTGCCTGTCGTGGACTAATGAGGAGGAGGCGATGGTTGACCTAGGCCAATTGGCTCGCCCTCTCTATGGAACGATCTGCCCATGATTTTTTTCCTATTACATCTCTTCTACCGTTGATTTATTCTTGTGATTTCTTTAGTAGTCTATGATATCTCATGTCCATCAAGAGTTAGCATCAGTCAACTCTCGATTCAACCAAAAACCTTGGGCAAAGACCATCACATGGACAACTTGTATAAAATGTCTTCTCTGCCCATTTGAAAATTTAATCCCTTTTACCCAATTTTTCTCCCCAAGAATCCTCATCGAAGCTTGCCCTTCGTGACAAGAATCGGAGCCTCTGATAATCAGGTTTTGCCAGCAGTTAAAAAGATGTCGATTTAGCGAACACTAAGCAAAATCCAATGATAAAACAAAATTTACTAATTCAGCAGAGAGAGAGAGAAAGAGAGATATAGAAAATGAATTTTTCTCTCCTAAATTCCGGTGTTTCACTATTTTTTTACCAGGCAAGTGTTCCTAGGTAGAACTCAAGGATGCAGAAAATCACGCTCAGCTTTTTTTAGAGTGGAGAAACTATTTTGTGATTTTTTTGTCTTCTATTATTCTACGAGAAAATACTTTTTATTTGATTTTAATATTTATTTTTATTTTATTTTTTTTTTCATTTTTTTCAATTTTTCAAAATGATATTTTGCAAAAAATATCTATAATATAATATGTAAAAAAATTAAGAGTATGGTGATACCATATAGTAGATGAATCGCTCGAGCAACATGCTCAAGAAAGAATGCAAAAATAAATATAGACGAATCGAAAAAATGAGGAACAAAATCCAAGCATAAATGCGATGAAATTCCTCGAAATCTGATGCAAAATAAAATGAAGGAAAATAATACGCTATAATAATGTCCCAAGAAGGTCCACAAATATCCAAAGTCTAGTGTAGATGTATGTAAAAAAATCAATAAAAAGATATGGGCTTCCTTTCAATTATATCCTCCACCAGGGACCTAATTGCAAGAAAAGATTAAGGATATTTTACACTTAGGTCCCTAGTTAGGGACCTAAATGTAAATAAGCAACACTTCAAGTGCGGGAGTTAATTTCTAGGGACATATAAAATGTGTCATGTTTCTTTGCAAATATCACACCCCTTCGCATTTGACAGTCACGATTATATGATCAGATGTAATCTCAGATGTCCAAGATGGGTACGCATGAACAATATGCACTATGGTTGTTCTAGCACTGGTTCTTCCCCAATTTTCCCCAATGGAGGTGATGATTGCGTCCTCTGACGATATGCTCCTCTCCAGTGGCATGTCAAAAGATGGTACTCCTCGAGTAGGGCCAAGAGGGGATCGCCTATCCCCTCCGAGCTCACATGCGATGGGTGGATGAAGATGACAGAGGCGACATCTAACGGAATTCTGTAGCTAGGGTTCTAGGATACTGCAGCTATGATTGATCGATTGACGAAAGGGATGGATCCCCATATGATGAAAATGAAGGATGCACTCTAGATGATTAATAAGAGCTACAATGAAGTTATCGTTGCTCGATTTCGCAAGAAATTAGCCAAAATATTACAGAATTTAGAGATCTAATTTGGATTCCAGAAAGGGTGAATAGAGATGAAATTGGATGGATTTTGGGTTCGAGTCGAATATTGGTATTGATTGTGGATTTTGATGATTGAATCATAGACGATGATTAAAGCATTCTAGTGATGCAATTAGTTGGACTAATTCGTGCATGACGATCGGGAAATCAGAGGAATGAAGGAGTTGCCTAGGAGTTGTAGGGTTTAAGACCTAATTGGCCTTTTCTCGACGAGGCAACATTTCCGAAGCTGCATACATGCAAACGATGGCGATTCAAGGTGGTTGACCCCCTTAGAACCTCCTCTGACGATCTACCTTCCACGCGGGGTTGTCCTCGGGTGCTGTCACCACTGGAGATGGCTGGTATGGGGCAACGAAGATGGCTTGATGGTCGACCTGTTCTGGTGAATGGAGAGTTAGGTTCTAACTAACGAGTTCTGGATCAATAAATAAAGGATTTGGAAGGAGTTTGGCAGTGATCTAATGGCTAGCGAGTTAGGTGAAGATGATGAAGGGTGGAGATGGAATTTTCTATGTAAGATGGTACGTGGAAAATTATTTGAAGAAGGTTGGTCAAAACAAACTAGCAACAAACTATCTTGGAGAAGAAGCCTCATATGCTGACACGTGTCAACACCTAATAGGACGAAATATGCAAATTAATTTTAAATTAAATACTAAATAGTAAATTACAATATCTTAAATAGGTAAAAATGGAAATCATAAATAATTAAATTATCTAATATATGGTATAATTTATTTTGTAAATAATAAATATTTTATGGATTATAAATGTATTACTAATAAATATATATAATATACTTAATAAATAGCTCTCGTATTTTTAATTCAAAATTTTAATAATTAATATATAATTTATATATTTGATTATTTAATAGAATAATAAACAAGAGTTATATGAATTTTTCAGGATTTTTACAAAATAATTTAGATATACAAATAAATACATACATATATATAATACAATTCAAATTCATCTATAAATTAGGGTTTTCGAATTATTTAAAATATTAATAAAGGTTACAAATTCTGAAATAATTTTTACACAATCTACAAGAAAATAATTAAAAACTGTAAAATTAATGATGCTATGACATTATTTATAAAATAAAATAAATAGCTAAAAGCCCAGTTGTCATTAGGTCTCAAAACTAACTTTATGCAAACAGACTCCAATTTTAATGAAATTACATTCATTAATTAGAGAATATTATTTTATGAACTTTAAAGTTGACTATAGTGAAATTGGAGTTTCTTATGAGGAAGTTATTATGTTCGGTAGTTGAGAACTTGACAAATTGAAAGTTGGATTTCTTGGCATATATACTGGTTTAAAATTTTTTATGATTTTTATATTTTTATATACATTTTTAGGAATATATAGGAGAAGTGTTTGGTGAAAAATATGTACAAATGAATTAATTAAAAATCATTGAAGTTTTCTCCGCTCCTTCTCTAAGTGCAGTGATCTCAGCTCTCAACTCGTCTTGGACTCTACACTAATCTCTAATGTGTATGTTCACATGTTGGAGTGTATCTAGAATCCCTATTGTAATGTCTGAATCTAGATCGGATCTCTCATCTGGCAGTCTCTCCTCAACATGTTTGTCTTCAACATCTCTATCCTCGACTAGTGTTGTCCCTCTAGACATAATGTTTGTTGAATCCTCTAGGAAGGAAAAATCTCATAAGCACTCATGGAAAACTGTGCAGGAGAAATAAACATAAACCGAGGCATGGGTCTGCCTCGGCTAAAGGGTTGGGAGGCGAGGGAGTCTGTGATTGACTCACCTTGTGAGTAAGTGGGACCAACTCAGGAATAGGGTCATCTCGAGTCTGTAAAGCCATACATAAGATGGTGGAAGATCAAAAGCTTATTAAGTCTGAGCGTAAAATCTGTCAAGACATCATCTTCAATGTCAATAGAATACGGGAGAGAATACTTGGCGAAACATACCCCAAGAAGAATAGGTCAAAGTACAGTCTACAGTCGGGATGTCCTTAGTTGACCCCTTTCTAAAAAAATAAAAAATGGGCAAGTTCCCCTTTCACCAAAAATTAAAAACGAGTAAAGGCCCTAACAAAAAAATCATCTCCTAAAAGAATACAACCAGACTATGCGCACTAGATCACACTTCTCCTCTACAACCAATTCATAGAAGACTGAGTCAGTCTCTGCGATCGTACCTGAATCGACTTTCTACGAAGCTGGCTACTCCTATAGGACCTGTAACACATGTTAGCACATATAAAAATATAGAAAAAATCAAGCACAAAAAAATCAAACAAAATCAAAAGAAAAATGAGAAGAAATTCGACAATAAAAAAATCGATAAAATTGCAAAAACTAAAACTTAGAAAATCAAAGAAAATCAAGGAAAAGGAAAACACATAAAAACCGCAAAGAAATTAAAAGAAAATAAAATAGAAAATATAAAAAATCAAGAGAAAAATGAAACACAAAAAAACCAAGAAAATCCAGAAAAATGAGAAGAAGATAAGAAATAAGAAAAAAAATAAAAGAAAACAGTATTCGAAAAATCAAGTGAGGATACACCTCCCTGGCAACGACACCATTTTAATACATGGCAAAATGTGCGGTTGTCAGGAGAGACTCAAAAAAGAAGTGAACAAATAGGGGTTATCATAAATAAGTCAGAAAACCAGAGAAAATCCAACTCATTTCTGGCCATGATGCCATTTTTAAAATAGTGTTTGACTAAGCAGCTAAAAATGTTACTTGTAGCAACCTCTCAACCGGTTGCACGACAAAAGATGGTACTCCCCTAGCAAGGCATGGATGGGATCGTCTATCCCCTCGGAGCTTACCTGAAGTGGGTGGGAAAAATGGCGGAGGCGACATCTAATGGAAGTCTGCAGCTAGGGATCTGGGATACTACAACTATGATTGATCGATTAACGAAAGGAGTGGATCTCCATATAATGATTATGAAGGCTGCACTCCAGAGGTTTAATCAGACCTTCAATGAAGTTATTGTTGCTCGACTTTGCAAGAAATCAACCAAAATATTAAGGAATTTATGGATCTAATTAGGATTCCAGAAAGGGTAAATAGAGATGAAATTGGATGGATTTTGGGTTCGGATCGAATATTGGTCTTGATTATGGATTTTTATGATTGATTAAAAGATGGTGATTAAAGCATTTTAATGATGTAATTAACTGGACTAATTCATGCATGACGATCGAGAAATAAAAGGAATGAAGGAGTTACGTAGGAGTTGTATGGTTTAAGACCCCACTGGTCTTTGCTTGACGGGGCAGTGTTCCCAGAGATACACACGCACACGACGATGATTCAAGGAGGTTGACCACCTTGGAACCTTCTCCGATGATCCACCTTCCATGTGAGGTCATCCTCGTGTGCTGTCACCACCAAAGATGGCTAGTATGGGACAACGAAGATGGGTTGACGGCCATTTTATTCTGGTGAATGGAGAGTTATGTTCTAACTGACCAGATTTGGATCAATAAATGGAGGATTTGGAAGGAGTTTGGTAGTGATCTAATGGTTGGTGAATATCTGGTTTGTTAGGTGAGGATGATGAAAGGTGGAGATTGAATTTGGGATGCAAAATGGCATGTTGAAAATAATGTGAAGAAGGTTGTTCAGAACAAACCAGCAATAAACTATCTTAGAGAAGACGACTGCAGGTGCTGACACATATCAGCACTTGATAGGTTGGAATATGCAAATTCATTATAAATTAAATAATAAATAGTAATATATTAAATAGGTGTAAAAATGAAAATTATAAATAATTAAATTATCTAATTTATAGTATAATTTATTTATGGATTAAAAATATAATACTAACAAATATATAATAGACTTAATAAATAGCTCTTGTATTTTTAATTATCAAATTTAATAAATAATATATCATTTTTATATTTTATTAATTAATAGAATAATAAATAAGTATTATGTGAATTTGTTTATTTTTTATAAATTAATTTAGATATATAAATAAATACATATATAGAATATAGTTCAAATTCATCTATAAATTGGGATTAATGAATTATTTAAAATATTAAATAAAGGTTAAAAATTCTAAAATAATTTATACACAATCTACAATATTAAAAAACAAATAAAATTATATAATTAATGATACTATAAATATTATTTAAAAAATAAAATAAATAGCATACTAACCTAGTTGTCACTAGGTCACAAATCGATTGTTTTTGCAAATGGAGTCTGATTTTAGTGAAATCACCATCATTAATTAGAGAATAATATTTTATGATCTTTAAAGGTGAGTGATGAATCCACGATTTCTCGCCTTTATGCATTTATTTTAGCCTCTTTTCCTTAGTCAAATACATGTAATTAGCCACTAATTGCATAAAATTACCATTTTGCATGCATTTGTTAAAATTGCATTTTTAACACTTTTTGTACATAAATAAAAGAATAACGAAGAAAAGAAAAAGAAAAGAAAAGAAAAGATGTGTTTATGCAATAAATACAGACTGACCCGAACCTCGAGAGAAGGTCAAGACATGACCTGATCGACCAGGAATAAAGTAGGGGGAGATAGGGTTTTTGTCAAAAATCCAAAAATAATTTGTACACAAATTCCATGTACATTTGTATAAAACATGTACTATTTTATTTGTACATAATTTGACTTCAAATTAATTATTTTTGTAAACAAAAGTTGTTAATAAAAATGTGTTGTAAATAATAAAAATAAGTGTAAAGTAAAATAATGTACATATTACCAGTAATCACACCCAGAAAAAGCTGCAAAGCGATAATTGAAACACCAATTCCGAATCTATACGAGCTCAAATTGAACTAAACTCACTTCCATTATACTCTCAATTAAATTATCTTTCAAATGGCCGTGGTTTCATAATTTTTGGAGTTACAGTTCAAAAGTCAGTTTTCTGGGGTGTTTTGTGCAGTTTGACCACTTACATATTTGTATAATTACTCACATTTATTTTTAATGTACATAATTGTAAATATTATTAAAAATAATATATATATAATTATGAAAAAAAGATATAAAAATTATTTCCTTATTTGTACATATGTATATTGTATTATATGTAAATAATATTTGTATACAACTAATTTCCTCATATAAAAAATCACAAAAAATAAAATATCTAACATTAATGAATTGATTGAATTTAATTACGAAATTTAGATTTAATCATTAAATTTATTCTTTTATTTGAATTGAAAACTTACCTTTTAGGTAAAGATTTGATTTTATGCCTTAATTAGCCACCATAAAGGTGGCTAATTAATTTCTGTAAATTAATTATATTTTATTTTAATTAAATCTGAATTTCATTTTTAATTATTAATTAATTTAATTAATTATTTTATTTCTTTAATTAACCAAAAAACACCGTCCTCATTTGTAGATACTTTCCATTTTTATTTTTGCCTTCTTTTTATTGGTCTCCTCCTCCTCATTCACTCTTTGATCGATCTTTGGTGTAGAGGAGCCCGATCTCTGAGAGATGTCTTGTTGAAGAAGGGTGCCTAGCCTCCAAGCCGTCTGGTGACAGCGTGTCAGCCCTCATTGAGGTCAACATGGCATTTCTGAACCCCGAGGTGAGATCCATTTTATTCCTTGTCATTTTTCATAGATAAATCGAAGGTTTAATCTTAGCTTCAGTTTTATTAGTTTTTAGATCTTTAAAAATCCCGAAAATTCCATCACACTTTGATTCCGATCCAACACCAATTTTTCATCTCATATCTTGATCCCTACATTTCTTTTTCTACCTCACGCAATCTTCCACCTTAGGTCACGCACGATGATCAGAGCTACGGATCTCTCTTTCATCTCGCCAAGATCCGTCCATTCACACATTCCATTTTTGTGTATAAATAAAAAAAGCATAAAATTTTTTTCCTATTTATTTCACATTTGTTTTTGCAGGAAGAATTAAAAAAAGAGAGAAATAAAATTTTTGTTTTTCTTCTCTCTAACCTTCATTTTGCAAGAGAATTAAAAAAAATTAAAAAAATATTTCTTTTATTTCTAACATTAATTTTCAGGGATAATTAAAAAAATAAAAAAACTTTTAAAAATTATTTATTTTCCTGATTATTTCTTCTGATTCAAAAAAATTTTAAAAATTATAACCTTTTGTTTATAGTTTCCATAACATAAAAAAAAGAAAAAAAATTACGCCGAGCGCCGCGACCAACATCGCCCATTAACAATGCTGCGCGTGCCTCCACCGCGGGCGTGCAGCTGTCTGCCCGGCCGTGCCCTCCAAGCCCAGCGGCTCACGGCCACCTCCTCACGCGGTCGCTCCACCTCCGTCCTGCGCCGACCGCCTCTTGCCCTCCTCCCAGCGGTCCGCGACCGCCTGTTCGCCCGCTCGTCGACCATCGCGACGCCGCCCGTAGTGCCCAGATCGCCCACCTGCCTCCCCACCACCCACGACGACCTCCACCTTAGCGACTTCGCGACACCGCCTGCGATCTGCTCCTGCTCCGCGTGACCCCCGCGCTACTCCAACCAACACGTCACGGCCGCGCGCTTCCGCGGCGCCACCGCTCGCACCCCCACGTGCGGACCGCCTCCGCGCTGCACCTCCTTCGCACCTCAACCACCGCCACCCCGCGCGTGGGAGAAGAAGGGGTTGGCAGTGGCCGCCCACACCCTCTGTTTGGCTTGAACAAAGACGAAGGACCAGGACCCCTAGGGTTCCTTTTTAAAATAAAAAAAATCTTAAGTAAATTGCAATCAAGCCCCCAAGAGTCCTCAAAATTGCTAAATAGCCCACCGCCAGATTCTTTCAGTGGGTAATTTGTGATTCTTCACCTACATCTTATTTTTATTATATTTTGGTGCAAAAATTTTGAACATTTGTAATCAAGTCCCTATGTCTTCAAACTTTCATTTTGCATACTTTTTCATTAAAATAAATGCTTTTATTTTTTGAAAAAATCTTAAAAAAATGGTGTATGTTTCTGTTGTTGTGTTCTTCGTTGTATAAATTTTTCATAGTATTTGGTTGACTTTTGACATTATTAAAAAAATTAAAAATAGTATCTTTTGCCTGTCCAAACTTTGGAAATTCATAAAAATTCGAAAAATTGCTTAAAAATTCCAAAAAATATAATGTAGGTGTATTTTGCTGTCTTTTAATTTCTATCCAATTTTTGTGCATTTTCACTTATAAAACTCCAAAAAAGTGCGAAAAATGAAAAATCTTCAAAAAAATGTAGAAAATTCAAAAAAATCCAAAAATTTTGATTCAGTTTCTGATTGTAGATATTGCTTTGTAGTTTATCTTAAAATACATTCAAGGAATATTGGGCATTAAAGTATTTTTAAGTTGCTAAACACTCCTGCATGTGCACTGTTTCCCTTGTTTTGCACTGTTTGATTTTTATAAAATCACAAAAACATCAAAAAAATCTAAAAATTTAAACAAAAAAATTTTAAAACATATAAAACACAAAAATATTTTTCTATAATTTTCTGAATATTTTGACTATTCTGAAAAAAATACAAAAAGATTGTGTTGGCGTGTTTTATCACTTGTGCATATTGTTCTTAATTTGATAATAAAAAATACAAAAAAAAATAAAAACCACTAAAAATTCGTTCCGAAAATTGACTACTTAAGTTTTTAAATCGTGCTCCTTGTGTTCGACCCTGATCGCTATACCAGGTAAAAAGAATAGCGAAGACCGCTTACATGTGCTTCCATTGATTTATTTTTCATTAAGTGGTTAAACAAAATTTTTTCTCGTTGATCGAATTGATCGATTAAGGACAATGAGTTCGTGATTTTTTTCTACCTTAGTTGCATAGATTTTCGGCTCATCACAATGGCGTTGTTGGAGAACACGACTTTGTAGTCATTTTTCATTTTTTAATCTCTATTTATTATAACTATCATCTGACCATCTCTTGTTTCTCTTTTTGTGTGAGGAACTGCTTGGATATGACTCGGACTCTTTGGAGGGAACATCACAGGAAGAGGAGCAGAAGACTGTTATTTTATTTAGAGAATTTTCATGAGGCATTATCGTAATAATTTAAGACTTCAGAACTGTGAACTTGGACATTATTCGTGGTTTGTTTCGCCGAGCACCGGTGTGCTCGGGGGACCTCACCGTTGTTTTCCGAGTTTTTGATTTCACCGCCATAACTTGCTATTTAATTCTCGTGGATTTAGCCCCTAGATGTAGGAATTTTGATTGATTGTGACGTAATATTCTAAGCCCCAATACCTAATTGCTTATTTGTTCCCATAGAACATTATTGGACCTTGCTAAAAATAAAAAGATCTTCATGATCAATAGAAGCTGCTCGTTTAAGGCCGATTTACACGTGCATCATATAGTTAGTTTACATTCTGTATTTAATTTATGCACGGATCATATTGCATGTAGAGTGCTGGAGTAAGGTATACATTTTTCTATCTCTGCATGCATCATTGTGTTTGACCGTGCATCGACTTTTTTGACTTCCTCCCCCTGTTTTTGACTCAAATTAATCAAAGAGGAAATCGGAAAATTTGTTAGGCATTATTTTTGAAGAAAATCAAAAAAATCTAAAATCAAAAATTAAAAATTGAGATGTTAATTGAATTTTACCTCTAAAATTAAACGTAATTGATCACTTCATTGTTTTGGAAGAGCAATCCCCTCATTGTTTGCGTTTTCAATTGCTCACGTACACACTAAGGAGTAGTTCCCAAATCCTATTAAAGCCTCCCAAGTGTTTATACAACTTTGTCTTATTACTAAACTCTAAAATTGAAAAGATAAAAGACCAAATCTCACGGCCTTCACATTGTGTAGAGTTGGTGAATTGAGGGTTTTGCATTGTGTTTTGTATGTCTTTGGTGTGAGTCAGTTACGATCATTCTTTGAATCATTAGCAGTCACCTTCTGTCTTTCTTCTCACCTTCTATCTCTCTCTCTCTTCAATCCCACCATCTCTCACCCTCTCTCTCCTTCACTCCGTCCCTTCTATCCCACCCTCCCACCCTTCATTTCCCTCTCTTCATGATGGGTCGCATTCCAATCCAGTCGAATTTTGCGCCTTCTTCACTTCATGCCCTTCATTCCCGCCCACTCTCTTGGGAGGTCGGGACTCCGACCGATTTTCCATCCTCTCCCTACCTACCTTCTTTCTTGGGACATGCTGTGAGTGACACCCGACAAGTTCATATTGACCATATACGAGACACGGGTGCTCACCTTACTAAGATGAGAGTGCATTCCATAGGCGATCAGATGGAGCAGCTGCGAGCTTTAGATGACTTCTATCCTAGGATGATGGATACACAAATCAGGAAGCACAGTCAGCTTCTACTTTGAGACCCTTCATTATGGATTTAGAGTTCATTGATCTACTGCCCAAGTTTTCAAGGAAAGTGCACGAGGAACCTTATTTGCATATCGATGAGTTTGAGGAAATTTGTGGATCACGATCATATTCCGATATCACTTTTGAGGACATGATGATAATTACCTTCCCATTTACACTTTAGAGTCGATCCAAGAGTTGGCACATACAATTGGGAAGGAAGATTGATACGTGGGGAGATTTATGATCATTGTTTTTTTAGAGATTTTACCCCCAATGTAGAGCAGAGATGATGTGGTCTTGTATTCGTGATTTTTCAGTTGATCCACAGGATCCATTGATAGATTCATGGTTGAGGTTACGTGATCTTTTGAGGCGATTTCCAGATCATGGATTTTCGATGACTGGCCTTATCCACATCGCCATGAGGGGGAGGACCGCAGAGCAGATTGCATATGTCATTACCTCGTATGGTGGTTCACACCACAGTCCCGAACTGGATTTATTTGAGACCATCTAGGGAACACTTTCTGATCTTGCATATACACGAGATCATTTATTCGGGAAAACACATGAGGGAGAGATGACAACAGTTGAGTGTGTGACACACAATTCTGATTCAGACATCACACACCGATCAGAGGATATGGATGGTGATACTTTTCATATGATGGATGTGTTTCCTATTGTTGTGAGTTCCCAGAGTCGGATATTGGTTGAGGACCAATTGGATTTACAGTCAGATTTTGAGCAATCTCGCTCTTTCACATAGAAGATTCTTGGATTCTAGATTTATTAGGAACCCAAAAAATAGAGGAGGAGCCCACATCTCAACCATCCTTTGAGTCATTCCAGTGTCCATACACAGTTGATTCATTGTCTACTCCTCAGAAGATCTTCTCAGACTCAGAGATATATTTGGATTCATCTCAGCATAGAGAGCTTGATGAGGGAATGATTTTTATTTGACCAATCTAGATAGTCCCGTATTTGAGTCTTGTGTCCTCCCAGTTGATGAGGTCAATACATTTTTGGAGGACCTGATATTTGACAGCATAGATCCCCAGTTTCCTGATGATTCAGCATTACTCCCCGAGGGTTATCTGCGGGAGGATGCCACAGATCATGTGTACTTGGTTTCACTTTTCTGGGAGTGCATCCGATCTGTCGGATCATGAGACCGAGTATTTTGATATTTCTGATAATGAGTTTAAGGTTTCTCTCCTCGACGATCCTCACGAGGATGACCTGATCTTTGAGGTATTCGATGATTTCACTGATTTGTCTACATTATATGCATTGGGTATCAGCCTTTATAGTCAGTCTCCTGATCATGACTTTCCATATCTATTCGAGACGATGATTGACATGGATGAATCCCTGATAGATCCTTCCTTCTCCACGTTCGACTTCTTCAGCTCTGCCCTTTAACTCCATACAAATCTTGAGTCGACGATTTCTTTTGTGCTACTGGAGCCTGATTTCATCTTCCCATCTCTTTACCCGGTAGCAAACACCTGCCTGATTGTTTACTTCGGTGTCATCGTTTACTCTGTTGATCTCGTCGTTGTTCTCCCACCGAGACTGCGGTGACAGTATGGTATTCGCATTACAGATGTCGTCCTGAACCTTGAGACAACATTATCCTAACATTTGCACCCAGCTAGGGGCGTAAACTCTAGTGCTTGTTGAGAGGCACCTCAACATTCTTCCATCTGTATAGATCATTCTGTCCATATCATACATTTTTTCTGTCTCACACCCCATCTCCATCTCATGATTATTCCGTACATAGGGTGAACTTCACCCTAAGTATGGGGGGGGGGGGGTGTCAGACTTGTGATTATTCGTTTGATTCTTTTTACCTATGTTTTGCTGCCTATACTTAGGGACATTTTACCCTAAGTATAGGGGAGGTAGACTCTGTACATTCTACTCCTCGGTTTTTTCCTTGTGTACAGTCGTCTATACTTAGGATTACTTGATCCTAAGTATAGGGGGATCACCGACTTATATTGATTTCATTCTTTTATTCGTCGTTGTAACATAGCATTCTTTTCACTTCCCAATACTTAGCATGAGTTATGTCTTTCTTTCCAGCTCTTTGATCACTATAAGGACATAGTTCGAGCTAAGTATATGGGGTGTCGTATATATTGTATATATACTTTAGCCATGACTCATACTTTCATATCTTTAATATGGCTAGAACATTGTATAACTACTTGTAAATACTCAAAAAAACTAATAAAAAGATGCAGAAAATTCCTCAAAATTCTTTTTGTATATACTCATTAATAAAACATGTTAAAATATTTTGAAAAATATTTTGAAAGTAGTTTAAAAATCTATTTGAAAAATCATTTGAAAACTGTTTGAAAAATATTTGAAAAATATTTTCAACCTTTGTAAAAATATTTTGGTTTGTAATTTTTTTATGTGAAATAAAATGATTTTGTAAAAACTATTTGCAAATGTTATGAAAAATGGTTGAAAACTTATTTTGAAAAACTATATATACAATTTGAAAAATGTTTGCAAAATAGTTTTCAAATGCTTGTAAATGTTTGTAAAATTGTTTTGAAAAATTATTTTGGACTATAGTTTTCAAAATTATTTGTAAAATTATTTTTTAAATAAATTTAAGGAATATATGTATCACAAAAAAATTAAAAAATATATAAAAAATAAAAAAATCCAACTGTGTATATACTTGTATAAATTAGTCAAGTTGTAAATTCTTGCGTCTGATTCTTGTAAAATAATTAACTTACTTCTTTATAAATATGTGTGTATATTATCTAACCCTTATTAAGAAAAATTATATACTTATTACTAACTATTTGCAAAAAACTTTTTGCATGTGCATCATTTTTTAAAAAATCCATAAAAATTTTAAAATTTAGAAAATGGTTTCACAAAAAGATTTTATTTTCTTTGCATGTACATACTTTCTTGCATTTACATTTGCATGAACATTTTTCAGGATGATATTGACATTTAAATTAAGTCTGGAATAAATTTGAAGAATGGAGCTTAGTTGGACCTTAATCCACTTAATTTTAGAGGAACCTCATAAGAATTGGAGTTAAGACTTTTCAGGTCCTAGTGACTTAATTCTTTGAGTCCATAAGACTATGTTCAAATGTCATCTTGATTAGTCTAAGTAGAATATTTAACAACACACGCATGATTCTTTCAGATCGTGGCATACCTTGGACAATGCACTCTACACGTAGCTCTTCATGGAGGAGGTAGTGAGGGGGAAGAATCTTTTGGCTTGGGGTAGCATATGAGGGTAGTACATCTAGGAAGAACCTCTCGTCCTCCTCTAGGGAGGGAAGTGCATCTCAACCTGGTTTGGCGATGTTGAGGTCTAAAGACAAGATGCCGTGGGGTTGCAATAATACTTCAAAAAAGGAATAGTCTACTTGCTCAAGAGGAAAAACTCCTTATGTACATGATGCACCTTGTATATATTGTCAAAAAAGGAAAAGAAAGAAAAAAATGCAAAATCTCCAAAAGTGGACATGCTTGATAGAAAAGTAAAATGCCTGCCAGAGTGTATATACAAGTGAAAAAAAGAATAAAATCTTCAAAGTCAAATGTTTGTAAGCTTGCAGCAAGTGACATGGCTACACTGGTCATGCATCCAAGGATAGGTAACTACACTGGTTACCGTCCATTCTCTTCTCCATCCCCTCTTCTTGAGCTGGTTGTACTTGAACTTAGAAGAGAATATCCCCGCTCCTTGAGGAAAGAGTTGCCAGACCGGGCGATTAGAGTTACCTTGTTGAGAGAGGCTGTGTCTTTGCTACTTTTGAGATGAGGAGCTATATTTCACTTACACTGTACAAGTAAGAATTCATAGTCATAAGAATTTGTGTATGTAGACTTGTTCTGATCTGACGATTGAGGAGACCTGAATAGGAGTCTTGTGGAACTTAGAGGCTATTAGGTTTTAAATCCATTTCTCATTAAGGTTCCGACACACTAATAATCCAAAGGTCTGACAGAGCTCCATACTACATGTTTATGAAGATAAGTTTTAAAGTCATCATTGTTCTAACTTCTTTCCTTTTTCTTTTCTTTAGTTTTGATTTCACTTATTTTCCAAATAAGTGTTTGCTAAGGGACTAGCAAAGGTAAAGTATACGATTCATCGCCTTTATTCTTTTTTTATCCTCTTTTCCTTAGTCAAATACCCGTAAGTACGCATTAGTTGCATAAAATTACTATTTTGCATGCATTTGTTAAAATTGCATTTTTAACACTTTTTGTACATAAAAAAAAGAATAAAGAAGAAAAGGAAAAGAAAATAAAAGAAAAGATGTTTTTATGCAATAAATACAGACTGACCCGAACCCCGAGAGAAGGTCAAGACTTGACCTGATCAACCAGAAATAAAGTAGGGGGAGATAGGGTTTTATGTCAAAAATCCAAATATAATATATACATAAATTCTTCTAAATTTGAATAAAACGTGTAGTATTTTATTTGTATATAATTTGACTTCAAATTAATTATTTTTGTAAATAAAAATTGTTAATAAAAATGTGTTTTAAATAATAAAAATAAGTGTAAAATAAAATGATGTACATATTACCAATAATTACACCAAGAAAAAGCCGTAAAGAGATAACTAAAACACCAATTCTGGCTCCATGCAAGCTCAAATTGAACCAAACTCACTTCCACTATACTCTAAATTAAATTATCTTTCAAATGGCTTGGTTTCATAATTTTTGGAGTTACGGTTAAAACGTCAGTTTTCTGGGGTGTTTTGTGCAGTTTGACCACTTACATATTTGTATAATTTCTCACATTTATTTTTAATGTGCATAATTGTAAATATTATTAAAAATAATATATATATATATAATTAAGAAAAATAGGATATAAAAATTATTTCCTTATTTGTACATATGTATATTGTATTATATGTACATAATATTTGTATACAACTAATTTCCATATAAAAAATCACAAAAAAATAAAATATCTAACATTAATTAATTGATTTCGAAATTTAGATTTAATTATTTAATTTATTCTTTTATTTAAATTGAAAACTTACCTTTTAGGTAAAGATTTGATTTTATGCCTTAATTAGCCACCATTAAGGTGGCTAATTAATTTCTGTTAATTAATTAATTTATTTATTTTATTTAAATCCGAATTTCGTTTTTAATTAATTAATTAATTTAATTAATTATTTTCATTATTTAATTAACCAATAAACACCTTCCTCATTTGTATATACTTTCCATTTTTATTTTTGTCTTCTTTTTATTGGTCTCCTCCTCCTCATTCACTCTTTGATCGATCTTTGGTGGAGAGGAGCCAGATCTCCAAGAGCCGTCTTGTTGAAGAAGGGTGCCTAGCCTCCAAGTCATCGTGTGACAGCGTGTCGGCCCTTGTTGAGGCCATCATGGCATTTCCGAACCCCGAGGTGAGATCCATTTTATTCCTTGTCATTTTTCATAGATAAATCGTAGGTTCAATCTTAGCTTCAGTTTTATTAGTTTTTAGATCTTTAAAAATCCTAAAATTTCCATCACACTTTGATTCTGATCTGACACCAATTTGTCATCTCACATCTTGATCCCTACATTTCTTTTTCTACCTCACGCAATCTTCCACATTCGGTCATGCACGGTGACCGGAGCTACGGATCTCTCTTTCATCTCGTCGAGATACGCCCATTCACACATTCCATTTTTGTGTATAAATAAAAAAACATAAAATTATTTTTCTTGTTTATCTCACATTTGTTTTTGCAGGAAGATTTAAAAAAAAGAGAAATAAAATTTTTGTTTTTCTTGTCTCTCTAACCTTTGTTTTAGAGGATAATTAAAAAAAATTAAAAAAAATATTTCTTTTATTTCTAACATTTGTTTTGCAGGATAATTAAAAAAATAATAAAAACTTTAAAAAAATATTTATTTTCCTGATTATTTCTGCTGATTCAAATTTTTTTAAAAAAAATTACAACCTTTTGTTTATAGTTTCCATAACATAAAAAAAGAAAAGAAAAAATACACTGAGCGCCGTAACCAGCGTCGCCCTTTAACGACGTCACATGCCACCATCGCAGGCGGTGCAGCTGTCCGCCTGGCTGTGTCCTCCAAGCCCAGCAGCCCGTGGCCACCTCCTCATGTGGTCATGCCTCCTCCATCTTACGCCGACCGCCAACTGCCCTCCTCCCAGCGGTCCGCGACCGCCTGTTCGCCTGCTCGCCGACCTCCGCGGTGCCTCCCATAGTGCCATGATCGCCTGCCTGCCTCGTCGAGTGTCTTTTTGCTTGTCCAAACTTTGAAAATTCATAAAAATTCGAAAAATTGCTTAAAAATTCCAAAAAAATTTGTGTAGGTGTATTTTGATGTCTTTTAATTTCTGTCCAATTTTTGTGCATTTTCACTTATAAAACTCCAAAAACTTGCGAAAAAAGAAAAATCTTCAAAAAATTGTAGAAAATTCTAAAAAATCCAAAAAATTTTGATTTCAGTTTCTGATTGTAGATATTGCTTTGTAGTTGATCTTAAAAATACATTCCAAGAATATTGGGCATATAAGTATTTTTAAGTTGCAAAATACTCCTGCTTGTGCACTATTTCCCTTATTTTGCACTGTTTCATTTTTATAAAATCACAAAAACATCAGAAAAATCTAAAAAAATTACCAAAAACATTTTTAATCATATAAAACACAAAAATATTTTTTCTATAATTTTCTGAACATTTTTTACTATTCTGAAAAAAAATACATAAAGAGTGTGTTGGCGTGTTTTATTACTTGTGCATATTGTTCTTAATTTAAAAATAAAAAATATAAAAAATAAAAATCACTAAAAATTCATTCCGAAAACTGACTACTTAATTTTTTAAATCGTGCTCCTTGTGTTCGACCCTGATCACTAAATCAGGTAAAAAGAATAGCGAAGACCGCTTACATTTGCTTCCATTGATTTATTTTTCATTAAGTGGTTAAACAAAAAAAATTTCTCGTTGACCGAATTGATCGATTAAGTACAATGACTTCATGATTTATTTTCTATCTTAGTCGCATTGATTTTCGGCTCATCAGTGAGTATAGTAAAATTGGAGTTCGTATGAGGAAGTTATGTTGTTCAGTAGTTGAGAAATTGACAATTTGAAAGTTGGATTTCTTGGCATATATACCGATTGAAATTTTTTATAATTTTTATAGTTATTATATTTTTATATACATTTTTAGAAATATATAAGTGAAGAGTTTGGTGAAAATATGCATAAATTATATAATAAAAAACAATCAAATTTTTTATAAATAATGTATAGATAGGAATTAATATTCTAAGTATAATGTTAGTTATTTTTCGTGTTTTCTTCCTTATCTCCCCCTACTTATTGTTTTGTCGACCAATCCATGTTGACTTGGTCTCGGGTGTTAGGTTATATGAATATATCTTTTAGCTATATTTATATTTGTTAGTCATATTGTACATATATATATATAAAGATTTACAGACTGCCTTTCTTTCTGTTTTTCTTTCATTGTTTTCATTTATTTATTTACATGATTTTGATGCAAAAAAGTGTACTTTTATGAATGAATGATGTTTTTATAAGGAATGATATTAATGCATATTTACATGTATTTGTTAAGGGTTTTATGATAAAATGCACAAGAAAAGTTTACGAATCATGGATTCATCAGCCTCCTAAGATGTAGCGTGGAGGAAAGGCGGATGAGGTGATTCAACGTCACCGGAGGTCTCCTCCTTGTGGTTCTGCTCCCATCTTCCCAGGCCAGTGAGCCTCCTATTTTCTTTTTTTTATTTGTAGTATTATAAATAACTTATATTTGCATTTTATTTCATTTGATTTGATTTATTTTAGCTTAAAATTGCAAAACGTAGTTCGTCGGAGCTCTAGGGTGTGTCCTTAGTTCACCTCGTTTCTGACTATTGATTGCCCATCTAACTATCACCACCTCTTGACCTTTCCATCTTCTATCGCTCTGACTAATTATTCAACTCAGATCTTGCACAAATCTGGGAATTAGTGTTCTTCAATCGTCGGAACACCTCCACCATCCGATTCCAAACCATGTTTTTGCTCACATGTAGGTCGAGGAGCTCCACCCTCGAGCCTTGAAGCTTCTGGTGTAGGAATATGTGTGAAAAGACTCCATCTGGGGGTTGAATCTCTTCAGCATGCATCTCCAGGTGCTCGATTTCTTCTCCGACCCCAGACCTCTACCGATAAGGTTTGGATCTTTTTAATATTTCCATCAGTTGTAGAACACTTCAGAGAATGTGTTGAGCATCTCAGTAGCGAATGTATCATATGGAGCATGTAGAAGTCTCAATCAAAGCACAACTCCCATGTTGTTCTTCTCGGTTCTTCCACGGGATCTCAACACCGTTGATCAAGTGCCCCACTCTAGGTGCATAGCAGACATCTGATCGCACATCAAGGGACCATCATATCTGAGGGCCAGATCTAATCCCCGCCCTCCATCATCGAAGAAGCATTAGCCATTGAGGACACACCACGTGGTTAAGTGGACTAATCAACGTCACCCGCAAGTGCGCAACCTTTCCCCTTTGCTGTTTGTATTTAATATTTAGTTTACAAACTTTCATTTGCTTGTGTGAAATTTTTGTAATATTTTCTCTAAGGACCTCAAGTGTTCTTGTATTTGCACTTTAATCCATTTTATGTCACCTCACATGCTTATGCGTGTGAGGGGTTGGAATTTAGTATAGACCCCCTCCGAGGCTTCATAGTTAAGGAAGGCAAGATGTGCAATCTACATGCACTCTATCTATGGACTAAAATAAGCTTTTTGTAGTTGGAAGATTAGATTTGATGAAATTATAAATGTTATGATTTCATATATAATCTTGATGAACCATGTGAAGCTTAGTGGGAGTGCCATTGTTTTCATCATGCTAAATGTAGAAAAAAATCCTAATCATTTGGAATGATGTAAGGGCAATAATAAGTTTTTTATCATATGGTTGTTCTATACATTGAGATGTGATCTCAAGGATACCTCTTATATCTTAGTTCTGGAGTTGTTTAGAAGCAAAGAGAATAGGGTATTGGGACTGTCACAATAGTCGTACACCTTGGACAATCTCTAATTTTGAGAAAACCACAAGAAGGCTTCCTCTCGTTAAGATATGGTACAAACCTATCTGAAGGGATAACACCTCAAAGACTTGATTAAGAGAATGCTAAAGCTGCTTTCCCTTGTGTATCGGTTGCTAGAAACCTGATGTATTCTAGACGTGTACAAAAGCCAGATGTCTGTCATGTAGTGGGAGTAGTAAACTTTTACTAAACCTACTATGGAGATAAAACACATGATTACAGTAATAAAAATAATATCTTCAAAAATGAGAGGATGTTTTTGAGATAATGATCTCAAAGTATTATCTTCAAGAACATAAGACTTTATAGATAGTGATCTAAAAGGTCTTAACTGCAGATTCCTTATAAGATTTAAAATTGGGTCTTAGTATTAGGAGATACATATCTCCGGAATAAGGGCATTCTGATAAGAATAATTGAAATTGCATACTGGTTATAATGATTATTGAATTATAGAGTTCAAGACACTATAATTTCATTAACAAGATTGAGTATTGTTGCATGAGATGCAACATTCACATTGGATGTGAGCACTATTACTAGGGAATATGCAAGTATCATAAAAGGACTTGGCATAGTCTCTCAGGAACAGAGTGACAGGTCAGCTTACCAAGCTATTTTTCTAAATAACTTATGATTAGCAAATGAGTGTGGGTTTAAAGATTAGCCCATTAATGGATCTTTGGGATAGTGGGAGATTGTTGGACATGTGAGCCCATAGTAGGCGATTATGCAATAAATGTTATTGCAATTCATTCTCTAATCATAAATGAAGAATAATTAATTTGCATAATAGGTTCGTTGGTAAAAATAGGGTTATGTACCATGACCATCTTTTTGATCTTATAGTTGTTGATTCAAATGGTGAATCATAGAGGATGGTGCTTGGATGATATCTAAAGAGTTAGATTGAGGACTCATCAAGCACGTCCAAATGATTTTTAAGAGAGGATCTCTAGCATGAGAATGAGATGGCAATCCTTTCTCTAAAGGCTGATATCTAACCGACCTCTATGTAGGTCCTCTGCATAGGAATAGAGATTCAGAGGTGTTAGATAAGTTAGGTTAAAGAGTTGACTTAACAAGATCGAGATAACCAAGACTTATGTCGTATATTATCATGATGTAGGCATGCATCCTCTTACCAGAGATAGATGTGTTACTCTATGCTTGAGTATGTACATTTGGTAGACCTTTAGGTTGATGATCTAATCAAGGTCTATACACCGGCTAGTTGGTGTTCATACAAGGGCATATGAATAATACGATCTCTCAAAGGGATCATACAAGTTCGATTACTAAATTAGAAGACATGAGCTCACTCATGAGATATTCAGATCAAATTCAGTGCACGGTCGTCTCGCTTTGGAAGCTTGACTGAATTTATAGGTTTGATGTGTGCTTTTGAAAAGTATATGATCAATACCTGGGTAAGATATAAGCCTTTGGAAAGTATATGATCAAGACCAACTCCCAATGATCGATTAACAAACTTAATGATAAAGCCCTGAAGAAGACAATGTTAAATTGATCTAATTCTTTGGATTTATTTTGGGTCTTCCATTATGCAGGTATTAGAAATACTCGATGGTGATGTGATCATAAATGATTTGATAACCGTGATGCTCCTATTCTGAGGGAGTGATGAAACAGGTTTGGATTTTAGTGACTTCTCTCAATAGAGAAGTAATCTGATCTCGGTGCAAATATTGGACATTTTCCTAAATATGATTTGGATACAATGAGAAGATTGGATTTACGACTTAGTTTTGATCAAACATCTTTGGGAGGTCCCCTTCATCTAGATTTGAGAAATGATTTCAATATCCAAGTCTCTATACATGGCACATACAATATCCCTGTTCTTATCTCCAAGTATCCACAGAGAAAACACATTATTCTTGAAAGAGTTCAGAAATAATTTCAATGTTGACAATGTATCTGAGCACTAAGAAATGGACAATTAAATGTGATTTAATTATTATGAATAATGTGAATGTGATTCATATTATTTGGGCACATGACAATGGACATCGAAGATGATTAAATGTGATTTAATTATCAAGGATGTGAATAATGTGGATAGTAATATCCTTATTATTCATGGATATTTGATGAATCTCATATTCATCACTCTAAATCTTAATTAAGCTCAAATCCCTCAAAATCATCATCATTTCTCCATTTATTCTGCATAATTAGCATTCATGCATGTTTTAATAAGAATTGCATTTTATCACTAATTTCTGCACAAAATAAGAAGCCAAAAATCCAACCAAAATTTACCTATAAATAGCCTAACTTCCCTAATTTTTAACTAATTCATGCTAACTTCGAATGACCCAAAACCACCTTCACTGTGTACATATCACTAACAAGAATAAATGAAAAATACAAAAAATCACTAACCCAAATAAGTGGACCAAAAACCCAAACCCTAGTTCTAGGATTCCCGACTAAAACCCTCATATCATCCTCATATAGTGTCCGTTTTGATCTTACTCACTTTTGAACTAATGTACATTCAATTACCTTCAAAACAAGACCAAGTTCAAGTGAATCGGAGCTCATATGTGAAAGTTGGGTTTTGGGCCTCTTTTGTACTTTTTGTATTTTAGCAGTTTTTGACCTAATATTTTATGTGCGTAATTAACCTACTTTATTTTATTTCTTTTTCATTTGTCTTCTTTGATAAAAGTTTTATTAAAATGCGCAAAAATCCAAATCCAAACTAGGCTTGAAATCAAAGAAACAAATTAAGTCCAAGTCTTCACTAACTATCTGTACAGAAAAGTGTCTTTTTCATCTTTTATTTTATTTAGTCTTTTTCTTAATTAATAAAAATCCAAAAAAATTAGATTAATGTGTAAATATTTTTTTTCTGATTTTATCATATTTTTTCCAGATTTTTATCTTGTTTAAAAATGACAAAAAAAATATAAAACCAAAAAATCAAGGAATTTAATGTACATGGGATACCCCAAAATTATCACTTTGTGCAATTGATCGATTTTGGTTTTGATTTCTTCATAAAAGTTGTAGATCTTATCGAGGCGAGCAATTTTTGTGAAGAAACTTTTTCGATCCGAGGCCGTTTGCTATTTATTTTGGATTTTTAAAGTATTTATTTATCAAATTTTGTGGTGCTGACACATGGCGGCTCCTAGAGCCGCCACGTATCAGCCGTTTAAGGTTTTTATTTATTATGTGCGAGGCACGTGCCACCCGCGTACGTGCCGCGCACGTGCACCGCCGGACCCCATCTTTCGTGCTGCCACACGTCATCGTTGTGGCCGTCCGATCTCGGCCGATCGAACGACCCAGCATCATCGTCCTCATCAGATCACCCTCTCCCCCAAATTTCGCCCGCCGCCTGTGAAATACGCCGCCACGAATCTCGCGGCCAGATCTCATGCGCTGCCATTCTCCGTCATCAATCTCCTCCGATCACGATCCCTCATCAAATATCCCTCGAATCCTCCGTTAAACCTAGTCGAATCCCACAGATTTCAAGCGCCTCCATTCCCAAATCCATCACCATCTCCGGTGATCATCCCCAGCCCTATTTAAGAACATCTCCGCCCTCTCGCAAGTTTCATCCGCTGATAAGCCTCCAAATTCGAAGAGTGGCAGTGACAGTGCCACTCTCTCTTCATCTTGATCGTCGGCGAGATCCGAGGGCTCCCCGGACCTCGTTGCAGAAGTAGATCCTCGCATTTGCTGCAATGCTCCGGGCAACCCTGTCGAGCGTATCACTAACTTCAACCCCGCTTCTCCGCCAACGCTTCTTCGACAACCACTTGAGTTGACCAATACGACAACGCCATCTTCACCGCATCAACAACGAACGCCTTCTTCGCCCGACGACAACAGCTCCGTCGACAGCAAGCGGCAATGTCACCGACCACTTCGCCTTGGTCACTGGAGGACATCCAGCATATTCTTCGACGCTTCCAGGAAACCATCCGGTTCTCCCTCCACTGCCGCTCCACCATGATCCAGCCAATCTCCAGCTCCCGTTGTCGCTTCGACATTCGCTCCAGGAGCACAACAGGAGCCTTGCCACGTCCACCTACCGCTCCGCTGCGCCGCCGGGGGCTGACCAGAGACCACCATCATGCACGTACGAGGCACGTGCATCCCGGGGGGAACGCCAGCAGACGTCAGCACCTTGGGTCATGTGCTCCACACATGACTGCAAGGTAATTTACATAGCACCCCCGGTCTTTCTCTTATTTGCACATCAAGCCCCATCGACAAGGTCACATGCCTGGCACGTGACCTGTTGATAAAATTACAACAGAACCCCTAGAATTCTTGGTAATTACCTAGGTCCCCCTGTGCATTTTGTTTTATTTATAATTATTTAAAAAATATTGCATTTGTACCCCCGTGTTGCCCCTTTATTTGAATAGCTACATTGTATCTATTTTTTATCCAAAAATAGCATTTTATTAGTCAATTAATTCTCTACATTGTAGTAATTTCTTGACATTTTTCTGATCAATGGTTAATTAATAATTAACTATTTTGAGGAAAATTGCATACTATACCCATTTGGTGCTCTAATTTTTGTTATTGATTAACCGTTGCTCAAAAAATTCTCGAAAAATCACAAATTGTAGGATTGATTATGGTTAAAATTGTGCCCAAAAAGAATTGCATTTGCATGCATAGTTTGCCTTGTAAAAATCATTTTGCATATTTCAATGATTGATTTTTAGTAGGTATTGAATCTTGTAATTTTGAGGTTTATGATTTTTTTGAGATCAATCACCTAGTGATAGATCTTAGATAATTTTATTCCTTGAAAATAATTAGCTTTAATATTTATTATAATTAAATATTGAAATTCACTTTGTTTGCATTTAAAAATTCATAAAAAAATTCATCTTGCATCCGAAAATTCCAAAAAAAATTATAAGCGCATCACAGACCTCATTAACCGCTAATTTCATCATAATTTGCATCTTGGCCAAGTTTCATATTTTTCGGACATCGTTTGAGCGTAATTTACATTTTAATCCCCAAAATAGGCCAAAATTGCATGTTGCATCTCTAGTTACCAAAAAAAGATCGCCTCAAAAATCGCGCACGAATTTTGATAGACATAATTCTAAGTTGTTCCTTTGCCTCCCTGTAATCGACCTTGGGACATGCCCAAGTAAAATAAACATAAAACCGCATTAATGAACATTGACAAATATTTTGTGTGGTTATTTCTTGACCAATTCTGGTTGCCGTCTACAACGAAGTAACACATTTATTTTAACGCTCGACAATAATTCACATTTTAAACAGCGCAATCTCGGACTCGTCAGATGGTGCTGTTGCCGGGGAGGCAAACAACTTAGTTTTTTGTCTTAAAATTTTTTGTTCGGTTTTCCTCATTCGGGTAGTATGACTCCTGAATTTTTCATTGTAAATTCAATTTTTCCTGCATTTATTTCATGCATTTATTTTTATTTTTATTTTTGATTTTTTTGAGTACTCTCTTACATTCTCTCTCTTATTTTCTTGCGAGGTACCCGTCGTACGTGGAGCGGTTTTTCAAGAACCGACGCATCTTCACCGACTTCCGAAAAGCTGTAATTAATTTAAGATAGAGTTGAGTCGTGAGATAGCGTAGAGTCTAGGATTTCATTTTCTGTAGTTTTTCAATTTCTGTAATTAATTTCTCATTTATAATGGTGTCCGTTTGGACTCTCGCTTGTGTAGAAAAGACCCTGAACTTTTTCTGTGGTGTGTCGTGGCCTATTACACTCTCCGATGAGGGTGGGGCCCGTTTTGAGTGACGATTAGGATAGACATGCACATACAGCTCTTAGAGTATTTAATTTTTTGATTGTGCTCGTAGGACCTAAGGCCACACTTCACTATAATTGAGACACACATAGATCGTTCAATTTAGCCAAATTTAACTCAATTCTTCCCAGCTAATAGAACTTTATGCTAGGTGCAGTTTTTCATCGGCTTGCATCCATTTAGAATAAATTTTCAATTTCTGTATTACATCCCACATTGAGATTGCGAGGAATCACTCTAAGTCTTCTAACTGAGCATACATCATTGTTTTAGCGTGCATCGGCTTTTCCCGAACATCTTCCTCTTGATTTGTCACATAATTTTAAAAGAAAATTGGGATTGGACGGTAGACGTGCATTTGTACTCATTTAATTCTTCAGTGATTGCCTACTTAAAATTGGGACTGCTAAATATAGCTGATCTTAATAACCCATAAAATCAAGAATTTTTACGGGAGAACAACCCCGTCCTTGGATGCATTTATTTTTTCTGAGTGAGCGAGAGATGACACTTAAGGCTAGAGCCCAAACCTGGATTTTCATATTGACTACTAATTCTACCAAAAACTATTAGCTACTTCTCAGTGAGGATCTACGGGTAGCCGGTAAACGGTCTGGATTTCCTTGACAAAGTGGATGGTTTAGAGGACATTGCGCAAGGCTCCGTCCTCAAGTAATGGGTAGCAGTTCTATGGTCCGTACTTACTCCTATACTGGCTGAAAGTAGGTGCAACTAGTCATAAGAATTCGGTCCAATCATTACGAAATTGCCAATACCTAACATCTCGCTAAATTCTTTCCAAGATTGTCTTATCACTAATTAAAATCAAAAAGATAATAGTCGAACTCTTACGACTTCATTGTGTGAGTTGGTGAACTTGGGGTTTGATTTGTGTTTGCATTGGTGTGCGTGAACCGATTTCGAAGATCAACAACTACACATTTGATAAAATTTCTTTTGACTATCCCGTGCAATTGCACCGAGAGAAACCATGATGATTCATCCTCAACCTCCTTTGACAAACATAGGACAATGGTCCGAGCACCCATCTGATCTATATTATGAAAATGAATTTGTCTCGGTTAGGCCCAAATCAACTAAAACCTCTCCTTTCAATAATCCTCCAACATTTACGGGAGACTTTCACCCATGGATGAATTCGGCCCCCTCATTGAATTCCTACCCGAACCATCCGACCACACATGACCACCTACCATCTTGGACTGAACTATCTTATTTTCTCGTTAATGAACCATTCTAAGATCGAATCAGTTTTGAGGCTCATGACTGGTCAAGAAACCAAAGCCAAATGGAAAGACATACACTTAGTGATCATCAGGGTGGATTGACCTCAATAATTAGATCCCTATTGAAGAACCTGAATACCACTCCTTTGACCATCCTACACATACAGAGGACCAAATGGATGATATTGACACATATACACCCTGTATGACTCCAATATTTGAGGATACGATCAATCATGACCATGGAAGTAGATTCTACTCAAACCAGGATTACATGCCTGAGTCACGGCATGTTTAGTACGAGACCTACATATTCCCGCAAAATCCTTCCACTAAGCAGCCTCCTTCCAGAATTTTTGAGGAGAAATTTTCCAAAAATAATGATCATATATCGGATATTCCGAGAAACTCTCCTCTTAGCACATACAGGAAAATGGAAGATGAAATCATTGAACACACACCAACTGCTCCCATGATTGATCATGAAAAGAATTTTGAGGATGATATTTCGAGGATAAATAAGAGATTCGAATCAACGGAGGAGAGATTTCAAAAATTTATTGACCGGTTAATTTCACTCTCTGGAAACTCGAACATAAAAATGAATGAGGAAATGATTGGATCTCATGCTGAAAATTTTGAGGATATTCAGAAACCTAGGGACGATCCTGATAGCGACACCTCTGCATATTACTCCACTAGGAACGACTATGCCTCTGACTCTTACTCGGAACCTCAAAGGCCCTTCTCATCTATGGAAGACACCACATCACCACACGACATAGAAAATGCCAAAAAATTGGAATATTCAAAAACAACAAAAAAATCGAAACTCCCGAAAAATACATAAAAATTGAATCTAAAGAAGATCTTAAGAATATGGATCCTACTTTACGGGAAGCACTGTTGGCCTCCTCCTTGGTGTTGAGGAGAAAAACCAAGAGCCACATAGTGAAGCAGTTGCCCAGATTTGACTGTATAATCAAGGACACAATTTTTACCCATGCTCAAGTTGATGACGATTCACCGATCAATATCCTCTCATCCTCTGTATTTCACGAACTCAGACTCGGACCAATCAAGAAGATACGAGAGTTCATTCAATTGGTTGACCGATCGATAAAGCGACCGAGAGGAATCATTTCTGTCATCATGACATTCCAAGGTGCTCCGCTCAAAGTAGACTTCACGATCATTGATATTGAGCATCAGGGAGAATTCACCCAGTCTCCAATTATTCTCAGAAAACCATTCTTAGCATTGGCTAAGGCAATTATTGATTGTGAGACTCGGGAAATCAATTTTAAAGCATTGGAAGCACTTCGATCTCACCCAGTCTTTGAGGAACCACGATTTTCTGAGGCAACACACAAAGTCCCCGACAGTCGCAACCATGAAGCGGTAGAAGAGCCCTACACCGATGCGACCCCTGAGATAACAGTTGTTGATGAGAATATTGGTTTAGAGACTCCCCCCTCCTGCTCCATTCCCAACCGCTCTTACCATGGAGAATCAAGTATATGAATCATATGATCCGGAGACTTATGCATGGTCACACCCTGGGTCAACCTATTCTGACTACCTTGACCACATCAATACGACACATGAATGCTCCAATGCCAAATATATTGAAAGCGAACATGCAGAGACTCTCCCTAGTATTTCAATTCCTGCAGATCTTAAAATAGACGAATGTTTCTTCTACGATCCTGAGACATATGCATGGTCGCACCCTGGGGCAACCTACTCTGAATATCTTGTCCAAATCATCCCAAATCGAGAGTGCACCAACATTCAGAAGACTAAGAATAAACATGCAGGACGGACACCGACCAAGGAGAAGAATTCCAATAGTTATTCATTTGGATACTCAAGTGGACTGACACATTCACAAAAGAAGAAAAAGAAAGTCACCTTTGACCTTCCGAAAGAGGAATCATCTGATGATCCCTCATCAGGTCCGGAAAAGGTAATCTACATGAGTGAAGTCTGTTCGGCAACTCTAAAATCATATCTTCGCAAGTATCCAAAATTCGACTCCCGTTGGACGAATCCATTCCTCACTACTATTCATCCAAAGCTGATGCTTCTGTCCTCTTCAAATACACTAGAATTATCTCTTATGAGCTGACTGAGACTGGTGCTCCTGTGTATTCATCCGAGAATAGACCGCTTGATCACAAGAAGGAATGTATTCTGAGGAAACAACAAAAGATACAAAAAGACAAGAATGTCTGGAGTATGTCCACTTTCAAATACTATTTCTCTGAGGATAACTCTAATGATGTCTACCTTTCATCTGACTCAAACGCTTCATCTACTATCCATCATGATTTTTCTGAGGATAACACTGATAATAGTTGGGAATCATATGCTTCATCTCTGTCTCGTCATTACGATCTCCCACCACAGGCTCACAAAAAGATCGGCCGAAAACCGCCTTAATCATCAACTACCCAGCCTCCCTCCCGACCACATCGGTCTCCTTGTACAGCTTTTTTCCTTTACTTAGGCCAATGCCTAAGTATAGGGGAAGACCGATGCCATCTGTACACACCATTTCCCCCATCCTTCCCATCTCACAATCACTCCATGTCTACCCTTCTTCCATACTTAGGTTGACCAGAGCCTATGTATGGGGGAAACCGATACCCATTTGTTTATACTCTCTTCATCCACATATCCCGACCATCTCATTTTTTCCCGCTCTTCTTCTATACTTATATGGTTCACAGCCTAAGTATAGGGGGGCGGACCGATGTATCTTTTTCTTTTTCTTTTACTTTTTCACTCTCTTATGCTTAGCCCGAGCTATGCCTTCTTTACGCTTCTTGTGCTCTAAGGACACAACACTCTCTAAGTATAGGGGGTCTGTGTATATACTTTGTATATATTTTACCATATCTTGTACTTTTGCGTAAGTCTATATGTATTTACGGGGTGGGTAATTGATTTGAAAAAAATAAAATAAAAACAAAACAAAACAAAACAACAAAAAAAGGTTTTGCTACTAACACTGACTATGTCCAGCCCAAAATTTTTGAAAAAAATGGCTTCTTATTCATCTTTGCATAAATTTTTGAAAAAAAATCCCTTGCATAAAAAAAAACAACAACAAAATCACAAAAAATGTGTCTGCATTTCACACACCTGCACTTTATCCAGCATTTGCATCTATGAAAAGTCATTGGATTCTGAACCGGGTTATGAGCAGAAACCGAGAGTAGTCTGGACTTGACCTTAATCCACCTAATTTTCAGAGGAACTTCACCGAGAAATAGGATTTTAGAATCTTTAGGTCTTGGACTTAGTTCTTTGAGTTTCACATGACAATGTGCAGCGTTTGACTCCTAGTGTCTAACCTGGTCTCTTCATTCTGGGTACAACTTTGGAATAGGGAATTAATTTGTACTCTCGCACTATGCACTTAGCTCAACTCAGACGGGATGTTGGAAGACTGTGTGAGTTTCTTTTCTGGTAGCATGGAAATCTAAAGACCGGAGTATGGGTTGAAATAAAGCTTCAGAAAAGGGATGGACGGTTGGGCATAAATTTTTCCAAGAACCCAAAAAATGTACGGAAAAAAAGATTCTATATCTGTAGGGGCACAACAAGATTCAAGCAGAACTACCAAAAATTCCAAATACAAAGAAGCCACTACCAAATAAATATCTGACCAAAAAGGTCCAAGCTTCAAGAAAACCTGCAGATCTTGGTGGAGACTCAGCTACACTTGCCAACTTCACAAGGAGAGGTGACTATACTGGTCACCCTCCAATTCTTTTCTCCTTCTTCTAACTTCCTCCCCCAATTCGATTGTGAACACAACACGACAGACCTTAGAAGGAAATACCTGACTCCCCGAGGACGAGTTACTGGAGAGGAGGTTTGCATGATAGTATGGCATTCTGGATGGGAAGAGCTAAAACCTTTCATACACATGAGTCAATTGTTCAATGTTCATAGGGTATGCTTTGGGAAGAGGATTGATCTAAGATGACTTCTGAGCCGAAACTGTGACAATGATGTGTAGAACTTGAGGGCTGTTGATTTTAAAATTCTAAGTCTCACAGAAGTTTCGCCACACTAATAATCCAAAGGTCGAGTCTAGTTTCATTTTCACCTTCAGCTCATGGTCTTGGTATGGAACCCAATCTCATTTCACCTCATGGCATTTCTTTTTGATGCTCAGGGACGAGCATGGTTTAAGTATAGAGGGATGATGAATCTTAGATTCATCACTCAAAATCTCATTAATTAAGCTCAAATCCGTCAAAATCATCAGCATTTCTCCATTTATTCTGCATAATTAGCATATGCATGTGTAATAAGAATTGCATTTTATCACTAATTTCTGCACAAAATAAGAGGCAAAAAATCCAACCAAAATTTACCTGTAAATAGCCTAAATTCCATGATTTTTAACTAATTCATGCTAACTCCAAATGACCCAAAACCACCTCCATTGTGTACATATCACAAACAAGAATAAATGAAAAATACAAAAAATAAATAACACAATTAAGTGGACCAAAAACCCAAACCCTAGTTCTAGGATTCCCAGACTAAAACCCTCATATCTTCCTCATCCAGTGTCCGTTTTGATCCTACTCACTTTTGAACTAATGTACATTCAATTACCTTCAAAACAAGTCCAAGTTCAAGTGAATTGGAGCTCATATGTGAAAGTTGGGTTTTGGGCCTCTTTTGTACATTTTGTATTTTAGCGGTTTTTGACCTAATATTTTATATACATAATTAACCTATTTTATTTTATTTTTTTCATTTGTCTTCTTTGATAAAAGTTTTATTAAAATGCGTAAAAATCCAAATCCAAATTGGGTTTGAAATCAAAGAAACAAATTAAGTCCAAGTCTTCACTAACTCTCTGCAAAAAAAGTGTCTTTTTCATCTTTTATTTTATTTAGTCTTTTTCTTAATTAATAAAAATCTAAAAAAATCAGATTAATGTGTCAATATTTATCTCTGATTTTATCATATTTTTTTGGATTTTTATCTGGTTTAAAAATGACAAAAAAATATAATACCCAAAACTCAAGGTATTCTATGTACATGGGATACCCCAAAAATATCACTTTGTACAATTGATCGATTTTCGTATCAGTGTCTTCATGAAAGTTGTAGATCTCATCGAGACGAGCAATTTTTTTGAAGAAACTTTTTCGATCCTAGGTCGTTTGCTATTTATTTTGGATTTTTTAATGTTTTTTTTCGAATTTTGTGGTGCTGACACGTGGCCGCTCCTGGAGCCGCCACGTGTCAACCGTTTTTAATGTTTTTATTTATTAGTTTCATTAAAAAATAAAAATAAAAAGACCGCACGTGTGAGGCACATGCTGCCCGCGCACGTGCATCACCGGAACCCATCTCATGCTGCCACATGTCATCGTTGTGGTCGTCCAATCTCGACCGATTAGATGGCCCAGCATCATCGTCCTCATCAGATCACCCTCTCCCCCAAATTTCGCCCGCCACCCGTGAAATATGCCACCGTAAATATCGCGGACAGATCTCGTTTGTTGCCATTCTCCATCATCAATCTCCTCCGATCACAATCCCTCATCAAATCTCCCTTGAATCCTCCGTCAAACCCAGCTGAATCCCACAGATTTCGAGTGCCTCCATTCCCAAATCCATCACCATCTCTGGCGATCCCATCCCCAGCCCTATTTAAGAACTTCTCCGCCCTCTCGCAAGTTTCATCCACCGATAAGCCTCCAAATTCGAAGAGTGGCAGTGACAATGCCACTCTCTCTTCATCTTGATCGCCGGCGAGATCCGAGGGCCCCCCGGTCCTCGTTGCAGAAGAGGATCCCCGCACTTGCTGCCGTGCTCCGGGCAACCTTGTCGAGCCTATCACCGACTTCAACTCCGCTTCTCCGCCAATGCTTCTTCGACAACCACTCGAGATGACCAATACGACAATGCCATCTTCATCGTGTAAACAACGATCGCCTTCTTCGCCCGACCGACAATAGCTCCGTCGACAGCAAGCGACTACGTCACCGACCACTCCGCCTTGGTCGCCGGAGGACATCCAGCATCTTCTTCTACGCTTCCTGGCAACCATCGAGTTCGCCCTCCACCGCCGCTCCAACAAGATCAGGCCAATCTCTGGCTCCCCATCGTCGCTTTGACATTTGTGCCAGGAGCACAACCGGAGCCTCGCACGCCCACTTGCCACTCCACCGCACCGCCGGGGGCCGACCCGAGACCCCCTCGTGCAAGTGTGAGGCACATGTGTCTCGAGGGGAACGCCAGCAGACATCAGCACCCTGGGTCACATGCTCCGCACGTGACCGTGGTGTAATTTACAGAGCACCCCTCGGTCTTTCTCTTATTTGCATATCAAGCCCCACCGACAAGGTCACATGCTTGGCACGTGACCTATTGATAAAATTACAACAGAACCCCAGGAATTCTTGGTAATTACCTAGGTCCCCCTTTGCATTTTGTTTTATTTATAATTATTTAAAATATTGCATTTGTACCCCCATTCTCCCTCTTTTTTTGAACAACTACATTGCATTTTATTTTTTATCTAAAAATAGCATTTTGTTCGTCAATTAATTCTCTACATTGTAGTAATTTCTTGACATTTTTGTGATCAATGGTTAATTAATAATTAATTGTTTTGAGGAAAATTGCATACTTTACCCATTTGGTGCTCTGATTTTTGTTATTGATTAACTGTTGCTCTAAAAATTCTAGAAAAATCAGGATTGTAGGATTAATTGTGGTTAACATTGTGCCAAAAAAGAATTGCATTTGCATGCATAGTTTGCCTTGTAAAAATCATTCTGCATATTTCAATGTTTGATTTTTAGTAGGTATTGAATCTTGTATTTTCGAGGTTTAGGATTTTTCTGAGATCAATCACCTAGTGATAGATCTTAGATAATTTTATTCCTTGAAAATAATTAGGTTTAATATTTATTATAATTAAATATTGAAATTCACTTTGTTTGCATGCAATAATTCATAAAAAAATCATCTTGCATCCAAAAATTCCAAAAACATACAGTGCATACATTTGATCATAATTTGCATCTTGGCCAAGTTATATATTTTTCGGACATCATTTAGCGTAATTTACATTTTAATCCCTAAAATAGGCCAAAATTGTATTTTGCATCTCTAATTGCATAAAAAATACAAAAAAAAGACCGCCTTGAAAATCGCGTATGAATTTTGATAGACATAATTTTAGGTTGTTCCTTTGCCTCCCTGTGATCGACCTTGGGACTTGCCCAAGTAAAATAAACATAAAACCGCATTAATTAACATTGACAAATATTTTGTGTGGTTATTTCTTGATCGATTCCGATTGTCGCCTACAACGAAACAACCTATTTATTTTAACGAACAATAATAATTCACATTTTAAACAGCGCAATCTCAGACTCATCAATATTATAGATATGCTGTATAATACATTGGAGAGAGGTAATTGTAATTTGTATTTACAAATTAGTAGTTGATGTGAATTGGATTCACATTAAACAACTAATTGTAAATGCAATTTACATTTTATTTTGGATGTGTGAATATTATTCACACTTATCAATGACATGATTGAAATTATTATAAAATAATTTAGAATTTTTCTGTTAATAATTTTGCAACAAAATTTATTGCATGTGTGGAATATAAATTGAGATATGAGATTTCAACACTTATGGAATGAAAGAGGCTCCTTTCCTTACAAGGAGTGGATGGCCAACTTGAGCTCTTCAAGTTGGTGGTCGTCCACTCTATGCATGGAAGGAGACTCATTCTCTTTCCAATATTCCATTTTTGTTGGGTTTGAATTAAGTATTATATTGATGGATTTTCAATATATTTAATTTATTTTGATATAACAAATTGTTGTTGCAAATTTATGCAACAAAATCATGGCCATTGATTGAAAGCACAAATCAATGTCAATCACTGAATCTGTGTGCACATAGATTGCGATCCATGGACATCCAAAATATTATAAATAGAAGAGTAGTGCTAGCCTTTATTTTGAACACACAATATACAACAACTCTATCTCTCCCATGGTTGTCCACTCTCTCTCTCTCTCTCTCAATAATATGGCCGTCCATATCATTGACCTAGAGATCCTCGTATTCAATATATCGTTGTTATGCTATGGATCGTCTACTCGTGGATGTCTATCTTCTTCACCTCCATCATGAAGGATACATCGTATTTCGTGAGACAAAATCTCAAGATTCATTGTTCGGATCATCAACTTGGATTGCAGGAAGCACGTGATTCATCCTAACGTCCACAACTGCAATCTACGTAAGATCGAACTTGAGACAGGAGAATCTCTTACTTTAGAGATTAGCGGTGGCAACCATACTTCAAGAGGCATTCCTTGAACTTGTTTGTGATCATGATGAAACATTTGAGAAGTGTTCTCGAAGCATGTGGTTTCATCTGTTTAAATTTTTAAAATTGTGATGCCATGAGCAACTAGTATTACTAATTGCTCCTAATCGCATATGACCCGATCTTCACACTATCGTGATGAGCTTAAGATTTTATCCGTAACTTTCAATTAGATGCTTTGAAACTTTGTAGAAATAGCAACTAGGTTCCTGTATTGTAGATTTAATTTGGTAGTTGTATTTTAATTATTAAAATTAGCACTTTGCATCTAACAATTATAGGAAAATTAACTTAAGTTCATGGAATCCTATCTTATCACATATATTTTTTGTAAGGCAATTAAAGTTATCTTCTTATTTATAAAAAAATATTGTATTTTCTTGTGTTTAACACTTAAAAATCCATAAAAATTACAAAATGTGTTGAAAAATAAAAAAAAAATCATGTTTGTTCATTTAGTTATATTTTTTCTGACCAAATATTTTTATATAATATAAAAAAGCTCATAAAAATCACAAAACTCAAAACAACTTATAAAAACTAGAAAAACATTCAAAAAAATCACAAAAACATGTTTTAAGTTTTTGATTTTTTTTGCACTTCTTAGTATTAGGAAAATTGAAATTGGGTTCAATCTGATTTAGTAGATATTTATTAAAGCCCATTTCAAGTTCTTGTATTTTCTATCTTCTTTATTTTTCACATTTCCATATTTAAAAATCCTTAAAATTTATAAAATTATCCAAAAATCACCAAAAAAATAGAAAATTTTATAAATCCAAAAATATTTTATTTCTGAATTTGTTAGTTTAAGTATTATAATTTGATAATCGAAAATGCCCCTTCTCTATTCCTCTTTATATAGTATATATATAGATATGATTATATTTTCCTATATTCTATTTTATTTTAAAAATTAAAATAAAAATTTTTCAAAATTACAAATAATATATATATATATATTAAAAATCAACAAGAATAGTTAAAAAAGTCTTAAGTTTTCCGTACAATTTTCTTGCTCTACCTCGTGTGCTCCTTTGTGGTTTTGAACCCTACTACTTGTCATTATACCCATTTTATAGGGTATAATAAATTTTAGCTCACCTACTTTTATTGCTTAAACATTGTTGTGGGTTAATTGCTGATTAATTCGCTTGAGTTGAGTTGTGAGTGCCGAGAGAGGCGTTAATACAACGATTGTCTGATCTGACTTGTCGGACACTGCATGCACTCCAAGACCGGATGTTAGTAACCTCACTTGAGTATCTCATAAAATGGCACCGTTGCTGGGGATCATTGGTTTGTAAAGCATAGAGTAGACATCTAGATTATGTTTGCCATTGTTCACTTTACTGTTTATTTCTCTCTTTATCCTATTTTTATCTGAGAATATTATGATCATCTTCTTGTTTTAATTTACTGCGAGAGGCCTACCTATCGAGGGAGGATTATCAACCCGAGAGCTGCGGAGACCAGTGGTTCTTGCCCATCGGTAGGAGAGAGCAGTAGCGGACACAAGGTGCTGAGCAGAATTGCCTTAGCATAAATTTAGCTTAATTTTTGTGTGTGCGAGAGAGAGATTTATTCAAGTAATTTTTAATAATACATGATCCAAACTTGAGCAGCCAAACTTTCACAAGTCCATTTCATCAGGTGATTGTTCATATGGGGGACTTGATCAGTTGTCCGCATTTTCATCATCTTCTACTTTTGTTCCTCCCTACTTTCCCCTTCATTTCTATTTATTTTCCACGATTTGAATTTTTTGCCTTATTTTTATTTTACGTTTTGTGGAATGAGCCCTTAGACTCTCGCTTGGATCTATCCAAATTGAACATGTTCTTCATGATAATGGTTGTTCGGTTAAATTAGGTCCAATTCCTTAATAGAATTCTTGCACCTATAGTCTCTTGCTTGGATCTAGCCAAATTGAACATGCTCTTCATGATAATAAAATCTCATGTCTTAGGGTGATTTCTTCATTTTCATTTCATGTAGATTAGTTTTAAAATTTCGATCTTGCATCCCACATGGAGAGAGCTGGGAAACATTGTAAATCTTCTTACTAAGCATCGTATCATTGTTTTTTGACTTACATTGCTTTTTTGTCTTTTCCCTCTGATTTTGGTAACATAGGCCAACAAAGAATTTATAAAATCGTTAGGCCTTATGTATGAAAAATACTTAAAAAAGTGAAAACCAAAAAATTTAAAAAGGGACTGCTAAGAAAACCTTGACCTAAATAAAATTGATTAATTAAACTTTGGTGTATTTGGTTTACACCACCCTCATTGTATTCATGTACCTTCCAGACAGTGTAAGGCATGATCCATAAGGAATAAAGCCCAAATCCCATCCTAGATTATGCCTTGTCTATCACCTGGACGAACGAAGTATTGGCGCTTCTATTATACATGGGCAAGTAGGGCTTTGCCTACTTGCAGACTTAGTATGAAGTATTGTGCATAGGACATCCCTTTATGGGGTGTCTATCTTTTCGTTCCACGTCTGAGTAGGTCCTCGTCTTCTTGTAGACTTGGTCCAAAGTATCGATTTTTCCTATCTGCTTCCCCTCTACTTTTTTTGCTAAGTAGTGATCCAGATCCAATAACAAGGACCTTTAAAAAGTATAGGATATTGATTACAAAGGAAGTGGAAAGTACACTATGATTTTTAGGTAGTATTTACTCTCCTATGTGATTAACCTCTAAGGAGTAAATTGATAAGATTGCCTCATACAACAAATAAATTGAATAGACAATCGTCGAACTCTTATGGCTCATCGTGTTGAGTTGGTGAATACCCATGTTTTGAGGTTGGTTGATTAGTTTAAAGCAGGTCAAGATAAAAATATCATGCCTTTAGGTCTTTTTGTCTCACACTTCTCTTTTCTCACTACCTTTTCTTCCTTGCTAACTTTGAGCCTTCACTTCTCACAACATCTTGAATTCTTCATATCCTTCATCTACTCCATCATCATTCTCTTGTCTCCAAGATGACGCATCCAAGATGTCTTTGTTCGGACCTTACAAACACCAACATCGATTCTCGGATGCTGACATCTTCAATAAGACGGTTCATCTCTAAGAAGTGAATTCGTACCATGCAGACTTTTGTTTGGACTCCTAACGAATCACCCATTCATCATCTTTATTCATTTATTTTAGCTTAGAATTCCTTATAAAACACCTGTAAATATCAATAAATCACACCTTTTAATAATTCCAGATCCTTTGTAAATGATGTATATTTATCACTATTTTAACCTAAAATAAAAAAGAAAGTAGTATAGGAAAAATAAAGAAAATAAAAAGATTGTATATATATGAAATAAATACAGGCTGATCCTAACCACAAGAGTAGGTCAAGACAAGACCTAATCGACAAGGAATAAAGTAGGGGGGATAGGGTCTGTATCTAGAAAAAGCAAGAAAACCAATCTTCAGATGTATATTCATCACTGCACATTGTACATATTTTCTACTATTCTATTATCACCAAAATAACCTCAAATAAAAATGTTTTATTCTTGAAACTTGTATACAAAAATAATTTGTAAATAAAAATAATTACAAGAAGTATCCTTGTACAGATTAAGAATAACAACAGTCTGAATAGGCCGCAAAACAAAACTTGTCAGATCAATATCTTCTCCACAAAAACTCAAAATAAACGAAACTCACTTTCATTGTGTTCAAAATTAGATAAGTTTAAAATTAAAGTGGTTTCATAAAAAATAGAATGAAGATGTGAAAGTTGGCTTTTTGGAGTGATATTGTATTATTTATTTATATTGTACACTATACTATTTATTCTTTTATTTATTTTCTTGTATTTTTGCATATATTCTATTTTTAATATTATATATATTGTAACTTATTTATATAAAATACAACTAAAAATTACCAACTAAAAAAAACAACCAAAAGCAAAATAGTGTATTTATTGTGTCGATATCATGTACCTATATTGTAAGTAGCTCTAATTAATTAACTTATTAAAATAACTCACAAAAACAAAATAAAAATATACTTAAATACTTACATCATTCTGTAAATTAAATAACAAATAAATTATGTAATTATATTTAAAAAGTAATTAATTATATATTGAACGATTGTATATATATTGGTAATTTTACCTCTGATTAAAGGTTTTTATTTATTTACCTTATTTATTTTACTTATTTAATTTGTTAAGAATAGCCATAAATAAGTTTATTCTTTATTAACATTATTTATTGTTAAAATACTTTAATTTAAAGCCATCTTTTATTTATTTCTTAGTTTTTCTTTTATTTATTTCTTGATTTGTCCTTTATTGGTTGTCCTTTTGTGGGTAGGCTTCTCATTAGTGGGCCCAGGTCTGTTGACCGGGGTCAACTCTATGTGTGACCAATGATCTGAATAATTTGGTTGACCCTCTTCTTCTTAGATTTTCCTAAACATACCATTTACTCCTGATTCCTTCTCTATTCTCTTTGAATAAAATTTGCCTAAGTGTGCCTTGGTTCACCTCCCAACCCCAATTTCAAATCGCCTAAAACTCATCCCTATAAATATCTCTAGATCTCAACCATTCCATCTGATATGTTTTCCTCGATTATTTTCCCAATATTGAGTCTCTGGAGTGAGTCGTAGTGACATCGCAGTTCTTCTATGATTGGGAGTGCGTCCGTTTGGCAGAGGAGTGAGATTCGTTCTCTGCCGTACCTTCTCTAGTATGACTAGATTCTTCTACTTTTTACTATCAAATCATCACCACAACCCATCCACGATCCCCGTAGAGTAATCTAGTTCTTTTAGCTTTAATTTATGTTGTTTAATTCCATAACTATATCAGAATTTCTTCGATCAACCTCATATCTTCGTGATAGGAGATCATCCTCGTGTTTTTACTTTACTCTGACCATCGCTTCAGGATCACCATGTATTTCTCCATCCTTCTATCACATCTGATCAACCAGTTCTGAGTCAGATCTTGAATTCGACCTCCTCTCCGACCACTTTGCCGGTCAACCATCCACCCCCATTTCTCGTTGTTTTACCTAATAAAGGCAGTAGAAGCTTCATCTCCGAGCAGGATAATACTTGTAGGTCTCAAGTGCACCATATGGACTTAGATCAAGCTTCTGGAGGTTATGTTTCATGCATATCCCACTCGGTGCTTCATGTTCCCGATCAACAGGACCCGGATCTCGATTTCATCTCAGATCATTGTTGAGGAATATGAAGAGGCTTTTCGCAATCATTAGATGGTGGATTGGACGTAGATCGATTGAGTTTAAATTGATCAAATTTCATCAGGTCGGTCCTTCAAAGTTTTCTTCTAGAGGTCCTCTCTAGCATCAGATCAAGAACCTTTCATTCTATATTTCATTCAAGCAGTCAGTCAAGCCCCAAAGTTCAGATGTCATATCAGAGCTATAATAACGAAAATCAGTCGCCAGATCCGCACGTGTTCCGTATGCATTTCTGCGATTTATGCACCCTTTGCCTTGCTTTATCTTCTATTGTAAATAAATCCAAAAGGGTTACGTGTCTATTTGGTATTTTTTGAATAATTGCAGTGGTGCCCTTTATTATTTTTAAATTTGCATTTAAGTCATATTTGAACTGTTTCACATGCATCGACACATGATTTCTCAGAAAAATAAAAATAAATAATTCTAGTTTTCTTATTATTGTTAAGACATTGAAACTTAAGTAATTGCATTTCAATCCAATCCAATGTAACTCATTTGTGCTGACACACACTTTTATTGGAAAATTGCACAACTATCCCTTTAGTTTTATATTTGTATAAATAATTACTCAAGAATCTTATAAATATCTACATTTTTGTCCTTATTAAACAAATTAATTTTTGCATCTTAAATTGTTTTTAATAATTAACAAATTAATCCTAAAAATTAATGGTAGCTCTTGTTACTTTATTTTATCACACCTAGTTTTTATTTTGTAAATTAATTAGTTTTATTATTTTTTAAAATTCCAAAACAGAAAAAAGTTTGTTTGAATTAAAAAATCCTAAAACTATGAATTTTTTTTAAAATTCCAAAAAAAATACGAAGTGTGCATTTTGAATTGTTTTAATTGCTATAAAATTTTGGTTTGAGCATTCATAAAGAAAACCTTAAAAACATAAAATTCAGAAAGCATTTAAAAATTCATAATTTATTAAAAATAAGAAAAATACATAAAAGAGCTTGTTTTAAAACATGAAAATTTCGCATCTGTTTAAAATTGTTTTCCATTTTTGACTTTATTTTATATTTAAAAAACCCAAAAAATAGTATCTTGATTTTGTTTGTTCTACTTTCAGTTTTAGTTCATTTTAAAATTCTTAAAAATCTCCTCGAAGTCACAAAATAGTAAAAAGTTGTATAAAATGGAAAAAGATTCTTATTTTGATTTTCTAGGTATTTTGTTATTTTCTAAAAATAAAAAAATGTCTTTTATCATTTATTTACATTTTCTTTTATTTTATTTTCTTTTAAAAATAAAAATAAAAAAAATAAAATTTGAAAATCATAAAAAAATTAAAAATCAGAAAATATAAAAAATAAAGAATATAAAAATGCATAATAATATAGAAATCTATAAAATCATAAACACAACTAATGAGAAAAAGAAAAGAACCATATTTGATTTTAGGTAATTTACAACTCTTAGATATTGTAGCCTCCTTGAGTTTGATCCTACACGCTATACAAGTAAAAGAAATAGCAATTATCTAGCTTTCTTAGTTGGATTTATGCTAGTAAAATGAATTTTTCATTGTGGAAGTTGTGGGTTGCAGCGACACTGATATGACATTGTTTATATTATTTTATTAAATAAAAACCATGATATCCTTGAATAATCAATGGAGTCATTGTCAGGGAGGCACGACGAAGGTATTTAGGTTTCTCTTTCTCTACTCTTGGTGCTTATTTTTTTATTTCTTCTATTTGTATTTCATTTCATTTCATTTTTTGTCTCATTTTATTTTTTTCTATATTTTCATAAATCGTTTCTGACACTTTTCTTGTTTCTCCTTTTCTACGAGGGTCCGACGAGCGAGGGCAACATTCTTAGGAGCATCGATGCATTTCTTCACTGATAAGCAAGAGAACATTGCTAAGGAGGAGCATGAGGAGTGGAAGATCAGTATTTTTAGCATTATATTTTTATTTTATTTTAAGTCATTTTATTCTTTTTATTTTTATAAATAATGTGTAATAATTTTGTCGGCATTTTCCCTTTTCTGTTTTCTAAAAGGCCACCATAACCTTGTGATTATCGGGGTTTGTTTCCCCAAGTGTCGATTCACTTAGGGAACCTCACCGTATTTTGTTTTATTTGCCTTTATTTTTTTGTTTCACGTGTTTTGAGTCTGACTTATTTTTCTTTATTTGTATGCTTGATCCCTTAGTTGTAGTTTTTATTATCTTGGTTGAGCTGGGTAAATAATAGGTCCAAACCAAATAATATCTTACTATTTCTATAGTTAGATTTGTAAATTGGACTTACTCAAATAAAAAAGTTTTCCTAATAATAGAAATTTCTGCTAGGATGGTTCCCATGCATTCATATGGATTAGATTTTATTTTCTATGCACAGATCATCTTGCGTGTAGATTACCAGTGACATGTATGCATCTTCTACTTTGCATGCATCATTTATTTTGTCATGCATCGACCTTTTTTATTTCCTTCCCCGTTTTTTTTTTCATGTAGGATAAAAAAGAAATTAGAAATTTTATTAGGCGGTTTATTTGAAAACTACTAAAAAAGGGTGATAACCAAATAAAATTGGGACTGCTAAAATAACTCAACCCTAAAAGTAAACATATAGATTCATTTTTGGTGGAGAGTAATCCCTTCATTGGACACTGGTACTTACCTTCATACAAAGTGGGTTAGGATGTACCCTTAAGGATAGAGCCCAAATCCTTGGACTTGTGCCCTAAGCACCTATGTATCACGTTTCTGTACACGGTCGTAGTAGCAAGCACTTGCCTCCGACCTTAGAAAATTGTTTTGGGGTGCTCTATAACTTATCTTCCTTTGGGCCTGATATAACCCGATATCCTAGACAGATGGTTCCACTATTTGGGGAGGTTTGAGAATGTACGATGGGCGATATGGTGACATCATCCTGTGTGTCTATGGTTAAGTAACTATTTGTGATTCACTAAACTAAAATTGAAAAGATAAAAGACCAAATTTTCATGGTCCTCACTTGTGTTCAGCTGGTAAATCGAGGGTTTGATTTGTGTTTGTTTCTTAGAATAAAGATCCTTCCGTGCATTCCACGACTTTCTTTCATTTCTTTTTCTTGTTTGACTTTGTATTCTCGTATTTTTTCTCTTGACAATCAAAGATGTCGGATTGGAGTACATTTTGTTCAGACTTCGTGAACCACTCCTTGTATACACCAGTTCGGTCTTATTCACTTATTTGGGATGACTCTCTTCCTGAATATTATTCTTTCTCTACATCACCATTTTTTTATCCAATAAATACCTTGTTTGAGATTAACTCTAATCTCGAACTATCATTTGAGACTCCATTATTTCTGAAGACTGATCGAGTACCTTACACATTTTAACAGATGGATTTTGAAGACTCGATGGTTCCCAAGGGAAAGACACCTATGAATGAGCAACATGAGATCAACAACACAATGTTGGATTCTATAGAGGTTATTCTAGCACAGTTGACTAAGCAGGCCAACATCCAAGCCAGTTTGAGAGACATGATCGTAGAGCTGAGGAATAATAGAGGAGAGAGAGGAGGATGAGCACATGAGAGGAGGTGGCAATGGGGGAGGAGATGAGCAATAGAGAGTAGATCCCGTAGTAGAGCCAGAGAAGTTTGCAGCTAAGCTCATCCTTAGATATGCCTATAACCCAAGCGTTGGACATTCAGTTACATGGATACAAATACCTGCAATTCATGGGCATTATGAGCTGAAGCTCCAACTATTACCCTTGATCCACATATTCCATAGTCACATTAATGAAGAACCATATATACACCTCCAGCAGTTTGACTGCATATGTGCTACCATGTACTACCCTAACATCCCATTAGAGGTAGCGGAAATGACAGCTTTCCCCTTCAGCCTTATGGAATAGGCATTGTATTGGATTAATCATTTAGGGAGGGTGGTCACATCCTGGGAGGAGGTGAGGTCAACAATCTCGATCAAGTATTATCCCCTACAATGATTGAATCAGATGTGGTTACTTATTGGCAACTTCTCCCAGATGTCCCCCATTCATGAGGAATGGGAACGCTTTAAGGATTTGGCGGAGAAGTGCCCCCATCACAATATACCAAAGATGAGCCTAGTGCATAATTTTTTTGGGAGTTTGAGTTCCGAGAATCAGAGATTGGTAGATGTCACTTGTGGGGGTTCTTATTTCGATAAAGACGAGGATGTCTTATGGAAGATATTTGAGGAAATGGTCAAGAGATCTATAGCTCTGTCTTCTTCCAGCACATTTTAGAAACATCCTCTACCTACTTCTATACCATACAAGGTCGTCAACACGATGGCATCTCATGATGTGGATAGGGTGGACAGTTCAAATCTAACCATTATTGGGAATCACCTATCCGAAGTTGATACTATTGAAAAATGATCACAAGAGCTTAAGAAATTACATGTGATCGAGCAAAGGAAGAAGCAATTGGACAAGCTAGATGAGATTATGATGCATTTGGAGCTTCTTGTTAGTACCATCAATTCATGCCAGAGTTCAAGTCGTAGCCGATACTTCTACACTTGAGTCTTATACTTCTACAGTACAGCCGGGTACCAGAGCACACCCTGCAGTTTAGCACATTTATTAGTGCAGACTCTGAAGTACGTCCCACAGTAGTCACCTCCAGCATGTAATATGTCGTATTACCAGGAGCATCCGCATTTTTAGAGGAGCAACTTCCACATCCACCTCACATTCAAGATCTGAACGATATTTGGAGATGCCCTAAGAGCAACCAGACTCACCCACTAGGGCTGGGACAGATGGGTTCCCAAGCCAACTAGAGGCCATTTCATCAGTTTCAGGGTGGTAGGCCACAACAGTTCCAGCACTAGCAACCATAGTCTCATTATTTTCTCCACCACATTTCTAGACTTGGAGACATGGATATCAGCAGATGCAACCAGCTTATTCTCATCAACCGTACTATTAGTAGAAGCCTGCATAGTATTTGCATCCTTCTCTTTATTATTCATAATCAGCACATTCTGGGTACCGGTAGTCTCCACACTACCAGTCTCAGCGACCTTAGTTGTTGAACAGCCAGAGGCACCCTCGGTGAAACCATCAATGGATTACTTGGCACAATTGATGAAGAATGTGAGCAACATCAACCAGATTCTTGACGACCCAGCTACCGCGACGACAATCATACCATTTAAGGTCGAAGCCAATCCTAACAACTTCAGACGCATCAAGGAGTAGGCAGCACATGATCCATCCACCCCCAAGATAGGTATGGCTTGTGATTTTACATGTTTATCTGATGCCATTACTCTAAGGAATGGTAAGAGAATACAATAGCCATCATAGTTGGGATTGGGCAATAAAGTCGATGATCGAGCATCTACTTCTTCCTCACCTTCTATATCATATGAGCAGAGATCCATCCATACAGCCCATGGAGGATCACCATAACATCCACCATCCACCAGAAAATCCCAAAAAGAGAATAATATGAGATGCAAAGCTGAGTCTGCTTTGGAGGATAACACATCCATTGCAGAGTCTTCTTCATCATTAGCAGACAGAGCAGCCCGTTTTATTTCTCATTCTTTACTTATTATGGATGATATTATACAAACTAATTCTTATCATTTATATGTACATGATGATTTAGATTTGAATAAAAGGAATAAAAAATCTGATGTTTTTTTATGATTATATTCCTTTTCTCTAATGTCTTGAATAAAAGTAAAACCATTAAAAAACTAAAAACAACACTATATGATACTAGAGCGGTTGAGATAGTTCAAAACATATTCTTAGAGATGCCACTCCTCAAGCCCATGAAGTACAAGCCCGCAGTCAAAAAGGAAATGGAAGAAGCATGTACTAGGAAGGTTCAACCCAAGCAGAACAAACACAAGAGAACAGAGAAGCATATATTTACCATGGCCACAGTTCATGCTATCAACAACATCCAGCCTAAAAAGAAAGGCAAGGGAGTGCTTGATGAATATGCATTTCATCAGATTTATTCGATTATTTTGGTTAAAAATCCCTTTTAAACAAATTTAATTTCTAATAAATCGATGTTTTTAGAATTCCTTATCGTTTTGTAAATATTATACGAATATCATTATTTTTAACCTAAAATAACTGAATAAATAAAGGAAAAATAAGGAAAATGAAGAATGTATATATGTAATAAGTACAAGATAATTTAGCCCATAAAGAAGGAAAAGACTTGACCTGGTCGATAAGGAATAAAGTAGGGGGAGATAAGGCCACTCATAGAAAAATAAAAGAAAATCAAATTCCATTCACTATTCATCATTGCTCATACACCATTATTTTGTATATAATTCTTTATTCTATTTTATTTATCACCCAATTCTTTGGAAATAAAAATGTTTCCTTCTTGAAACTTGTACACAGAAATAAGTTGTATATATTAAAAATAATTGCAAGAAGAATCATTATACATGGTGTAAATAATGACACTTTAAAAAAGCTGCAATGCTGAACTTATCATACCCATATCTTATAAAATAAAGCAAACTCACTTTTATTATACTCTAAATAAAATAAGCTTTAAAATGAAAGTGGTTTCATTAAAATTAGAGTTAAGATGCAAAATGTGGCTTTTTGGAGTGTAGCATGCACTATACATTGCGTGAACATATTTATTTATGTATTTATGTACATATTTGATGATATTGTATTTTTAAATATTTGTAAATATTGTATTTTACCTATGAAAAATGCAAATCAAAAATATAAAATCAAAATCATCAAAAATAAAATATTGTACATATTGTGTAAATAATACTATGTATATTATAAATATACCTATTTATTTAACCTAATAATTTATTTCGTACAAATAAAATAATGATATGCTTAAAATACTTAAAATGTTGCAAATTAATAAAATTTTTAATTATATATTTAATTGTAAACATAAATAATTGAAAATCCATGTTGTATATATAGGTATATATACCTATGAATAAAGGTAAATATTTATTTTTACCTAATTATTTAATTCATTTAAATTATTAAAAGTCACCATAAAATAAATTTATTATTTACTAATATTTTTATTTATAAAATTTATTTATTTGAATAAAATTTCCTAATTATTTTTAATTTATTTCATTTTATTACCCTATTTTGTCATTAAGCATATTTGTCCTATATCGACTCTCTTCCCACTAGCGAACCCGAGTCTGTTGACCGGGGTCAACTCTTCATTTCATATGACATGCCTGAATAATTGGCTCACCGGCCACTATTCTTCTAATTTTCCCAGTCGATCTAGGTATCTTTTTAACATGAATCCTTCATGAAATTGCTCGCTTGAAAAACAATCGAGCTTGCCCGAATAAAATTCATCTAGATCCGGCTTTGGTTTGTGCGCCTTACCTTTTTCAAAATCCACCCAAATCAACTCCTATTTATACCCCTCTCCAGATCTCTGATGTCCCTAATAAATTTTTTGTCGTTCCTTCACCCGAAGCTGGTTCCTGGAGAAGAGGAGAGGTGACAGCAAGACACTCTCATGGATAGGAGTGTGTGAGAGTGCCTTAATTACGAGATCTGTACGTGGCCAGAGCTCCAGCAGCTATGTCGAGTTTCTTCGACCGTCGCATAGAATCAAGGCTACAACCCCCGTCAATCAATCGTAGGCAACTTCAGGTATTTTGTTCCTTTAATTTGTATCTCTTAGTTTTGCTTTAAATTTCCATATTAGTATAGATCAGATCATCTCCACCTAAGCTCTCATCTGCTTGATCAGAGCTCCATTCTCATCAATCTACATAGCTAATCATTTGCTCACATCACCAGACCTTTTCTACACATTCTTCACACATCTGATCATCCATATCTGGTTAGATCTGAAACTTTGAGTCACCTCCAAACACTCGTCACTGGAGTTGACTCATTCCTCCACATTTCTATTTTTTTTACCTCTAATAACATGGTCGGAGACCTCTCCGAGCAAGAATAAATCCTTTACAGGTAGAATGAAGTGATCTGGAGGTGTAGATCATGATCTGGAGCTCACCCGATGTTGTTGAACACTTGAATCTTCATTTCTTTATCTCGTGACATTCGAGCATCATTGAAATATCAAGATGACGCGGCGGACAGCGAGATCATGTAGAGACCTTCAGGAGGCTGGTTGAGTGGAGATTAGTCAAGATCCGGCCGATCAAAACTCACAAGCGACTTCCGTCTTCTGGGTTCTTTCACCGTCTCCAATCACTGTTAGATCAAGAACAACCACACCAGTCGGTATCTAGACCGTTGATCAAGCCCCAATTGTCATCCTTCAGAACATATTGCATTAGCTAGATCAAGCCATCCATTCTGCATGCGCACCATACCTAACTCCATAATTTTTTTCTCTTGAGCCCATGTCTTTTTCCTGTCTTGTAAATTAGCCCCTCTAGGGAGACGTTGTATTATCATGGATTGAATATTTGCATAAGATACATGATGGTATTTTATTTGCACATAAGTCCTTTTTTAATTATATAAACGTGTTGAACATGTGACATTTGGCCAATTTGCATTTTATATCCTGCACATTCTTGTTACTATTTGATCCCTTGAGATAAAATAATTCCAATGGGGTATATGTCATCACAGCTCACAAGCGTCGACATGTGCCGCCCTTTTTAGGAATTACATAAATCTCCTTATCTTTTATATTTTGTTATTTGCTTAGTTCTGGAAATAAAATTCATTGCAATTAGATCCATGTGAAGTAGTTTGTAATTTTGTTTGCTAATTGCAATTAAAAATTAGTTAATCATCTTCATTAATTCCATAAAAACCATCATTAGTTCCTAATAATTTCATTTATTATCCGTAATTTTTGTTTTGAATTTTATTGTGTTTTATTATTTTTAACAAATAAAAAATATCTCAGTTTTCGCTGTTTGTAATTGAAAATGCTATAAAAATTTGTGATTGTTTATTTTTATTTGATTTAATTTCTATACAAATTTCAAATAAAAAGCTAAAAACCCATAAAAACAAGAAGTTGCATAAAAAGAATTCTTTTTTTATTTCATTGACTTTTCTTTGATTTAAATAACCCTCAAGATTTTGTAGACTCCCTGAGTTCGATTGTGTATGCTATATAGGTAAATAAATAGAAAACCTAGTTCTCTTGCTTACACTACATTTATTTGTTTGTTGGCTTGAGAATTGAATAAATAAATAATTTATGTTAGGGAAAATTTAGAGTTGCATCGACATTACATTTTATTAATTGAATAATTAAATAAATCCCTGAAAATCCCAAATAAACAGATGATGTCATTGCCGGAGAGGCATGACGAAGGTAGCTAGGTCTCTCTTTTTCCTACTATTTTTGGTTTGTGTACATATTTCTTTTCTCTTTCTTTTATTTTTGTCTATTATTTTCTCTATATAACATTTGTGGATCTGCTTAGTGTTTAGGAGTGAGCACTCAGATTGAGTATCATATGTCGTGAGGAGGCTTATACAATGCTTGTAGGATCCGATTAGTCGGACACTGAAAGACCCCCAAGATCGAACTTTGGATATACATCTGAGATTACTTTTCCTTGCTCTTCTCATTTTGCTACATATTCACAATTTAGTTTCTATGTTTATTTGTTTTTTATTTTTTCTTTTATTTTCTTCTTTTATTTTTTCTCGTATTTTTCATAACTATGACATATCTTTTATTTGTCTTTTTCTTACGAGGGTTTGATGAGCAAGGGCGACATTCCTCGGAGCATCGATGCACCCAAGTGAAGTGGAAGCAGCTTGTTTCTTCATCAAGCAGTTAGAGAGTGTAGGAGAGATGGAGCATAAGACTTGGAGTATTTTGGAGCAGCTTTTGCACATATATTTTTTGTTTTATTTTAGCATTTATTTCCATTATTGTAAATAATTTGTAATAATATATAGGCGCTAGTCATTTTTCTATTTTTATTCGGACAACAGACACTTCATGGATTGTGGGGTTTGTTTCACCAAGTGTCAGTGCACTTGAGTACCTAATCGGTTTTAATTTTCTCACCCTTTTTTAATCTATTTTCTTGCAGTTTTCTTGTGCGTGATCCCTTAGTATTATGTTATATTTTCTTGGTTGAGCCAGGTAATCTTTTAGGTCCAAAGGCCATAAATAGGAATATATGTTCCTATTGAGTAGATTGTAGGATTAGACTTAGTCAAAATAAACATGTTCTTGGTTGTTAATAGAAGTTACTAGTAGGATGTGTCTCTTGCATTATTTAGGTTAGTTTATTTTCTGTCTTTATTTTTATGTGAGGACAATTTTGCATGTAGATAACTAGCATAAAGTACGCATCTTCTATCTTGTGCATGCATCATTGATTTCAGTCTCATTGGCTTTTTTGATCGCCTCCCTAGTTTTTCTCACTTAGGAAACAAAGGAATTGGAAAAGGCGTTAGATTGTTTCTTTGAAAAAAATCCGAAAAAATAGATAACCCAATAAAAAGGGGACTGCTAATTCTACTTTACCACAAACTAAATGTAACAATCGAATTCATTATTTTAGGAAGACTAACCGCTCATTGTTTGCAGGTACTTAGAGTGGGTGAGGACATTGCTATAAGGTTAGAGCCCAAATCCCTGGATGTGTGCCCTATGCTCATGTGCAATACTCTTTTATGTACGGTTGAGATGCAAGATCTTGCCTCAGACCTTAGAAAATTGTTTTGGTGTGCTCCACCTCTTATCTCCCTTTAGGCCTAATATTGAACCCAACAACCCAGGTAGATTGTTCCACTCTGTAGGGAGGTCTGAGGACGTACACTGGACGATAGGGTGACATCACCATGTGTGCTTGATAGTAAGTAACTTCTTGTAGATTCATGAAACATAAATATAAAAAGGTAATTGACCAATCTTTAATGATCTTCACTTCTGTTGAGTTGGTGAATCGAGGGTTTGTACTGTGCTTGTTTGTTAGGGTAGAGATCCATGTACACGTTCGCACTTTCTTCTCATTTCTTCTTCTTTTTTGACCTCGTATCTCGCATCTTGCCTCCTTGTTTCGAGGATGGCGAATTGGAGTGATTTGTGTTCAAACTTTGCGGATTTAACACTTTCCTCTCCAATTCGCTCATCTTCATTTTCTTCCACTCGAGATGACTCTCTTATTGAGTTCTCGTCATTGTCTTTCACAATTGATCTATCGCCCATAAATCCGTTGTTCGAGATTGACCCTCTTCTCGAGATACCATTTGAGATTCCATCATTTTTGCAGTCTGATGATGTGCCTTTCACATTTCCATATACATATCCACTTATAGAGGACTTGATAACACCAAAGGGAAAGACCACCATGGAAAATCAGAGTGAGATCAACAGTACAGTGTTGGCTTCTATTCAAGCCATCCAGGCCCTGATGATTGAGCTGGCCAACATCCAGACCAGACTTCATGATATGATCTTGGAGCTGAGGAAACACGGAGGAGAGAGGAGAGAGGAGGATGAGCAGATGATTGGAGGTGGGAATGGGGGAGCCGAACAACAGTAGCCTATTGTGGAGCCTAAGCCTACACTAAGAGATGTCTATAACCCAAGCATAGGACATGTTGTGACATAGACTCAGATACCTACGGTTCATGGGCATTTCGAGCTGAAGCCCAGTATACTTCCATTGCTCCTGATATTCCATGGACATGTTCATGAGGAGACGTATATTCACCTCCAGTAGTTTGATCGCATATGAAGAATGATCCACTACGCTAACATCATTTTAGAGGTAGTGAAGATGACAACCTTCTCGGTTAGTCTTATGGACAAGGCATTATATTTGATTAACCATTTCAAAAAGGTTGTCACATCTTGGGATGAGTTGAGATCCACATTTTTGAGCAATTATTATCCCTTTGGATGCCAAAATCATGCGATCGTTGATAGCCAACTTCTCCTAGTTGTCCCATGATCCTATTCACGAGGTTTGGGGAAAATTCAAGGATTTGACAGAGAAGTGCTCCCATCATGATATTCCCAAGATAAGCCTAGTGCAGAACTTGTTTGGGGGTTTAAGCTTGGAAAACCAGAGATTGGTAGATGTCGCTTGTGTGGAGTCCCACTTCATTAAGGATGAGGATGTTCTATATCAGATATTTGATGAGATGGTAGAGAGTTCAGTAGCACTCTCTTCTTCACGTGCTTTCCTGAAGCATCCTCTTCCTTCTTCTTCAGCACCCTACAAGGTTGTCATCATGACAACATCTCATGATGTGGACATGGTGGACAACGTTGATCTTACCATTATTGGAACCAATTATAATCGAAAAGTTATCACAAGAGCTTGATAAATTACATGTGATCGAACATAGGACATGACAATTGGATAAGCTAGATGATATTAGACATTATCCAGAGCTCCTAGTTAGTACCATCAGCTCATGTCAAAGCAAGAGTGCAACATCCGATACACCTGTAGTGGAGCAACCGAGTTTGTCTACTACTTTAGCACCATAGAGTACGGAGGTGCATTCTTCTATAGTCCTACACGTTTACTACTGGCATACTCCGGATCAGGTCCAGCAACAGTCTCCTCAGCCGTGTGTTGTGTCATACTACCTGGAGTACCATTTCATTCATGAGCATCAGCCTCCACCTCCACCTCATATCCAAGTGGTGAATGGTATTTGGTTTGATCAAGAGAGCAGTTAGCTCCATCCATCATGGCAGGGTCAGTTCGGTTTGCAGCCGAGTCCGAGGCCCATCCACCACTTTCAAGGAGGCAGACCACAACCCCAACACCAACAACCTTCATAGCCTCACAAGTATTCATCTCCACCTCAGTTTCATACTTGAAAACATGTATATTAGTGGCTGATGCAACCTACACACTCTTAACAACCTTAATACAAGCGACAACTTGCATTTGGACAGTATTATTTGCATCCTCCTCCTCCTTACAATTATCAAAAGCAATATTCTAGGTACTAGCCTTCACACTATCGGACTCGACAGCCTGTTGTTGAGCACCCTGAGGCACATTCGGTGAACCCAACACCAGAGCAGCTAGCCCTTCTAATGAAGAATATGATTGATTTGACTCAAAAGCGTAATGACCTGACCAACACAAAGACGTTGATACCTGCACAAGTTGAAGCCAATCCCAAGAACTTTAGGCGTAAGGATCTAGTAGCCCATGATCCATCCACTCATGAGATTGGTATGGCCTTTGATTTTACATGTTTATTTGATGTCGTTTCTCTCAGGAGTGGTAGGAGAGTGCAGCCATCGACACATGCTTTGGGATTGAGGGATCGGGATGCTAAGAGAGATACACCGACTACATCATCTTCTTCACCATCCGAGCAACGATCCGGTGTTGCAGTACCAGAGCATGGAGGATCACCTTCTACTTTTTCATCTCCATCACCACTACCACCATCCAGAAAATATCAAAAAGAGAATAAAGCAAGATGTAGTATTGAGAAAGTTACGATGAAGAACATACCCATCATAGAGTCTTCTTCAGTACCAACAGACCGAGCAGCCCATTCTAGTTTCACTTTTGTTTCTGTTTCTACACCTGTATTGGATGATACTATACAACTTGTTTCTGATCATCCTTTCGTATTATGAAATTAATAAGAGAAATGAGTAGTTTGATGTTTACCTGATTCTATTCCATTTCCATCTACCTTGAATAAAAGAAAAATCTAAAAAATCAAAGCATCCCTATCTAATCTTGGAGGGGTAGAGATCCTTCATAACTTCTTTTTTAGAGATTCCACTCCTTAAGGCCGTGGAGTACATGCCTGCGGTAAAAAAGGAATGAAAGAAGCATGTAGTAATAAGCATCAGAGAATAGATGCCTGAGGATTGAAAAGCATATTTTGACCATGGTCACATTTAACACCATCAGCAACCTCCTGCCCAAAAAATAAAGATAAGGGAGAACCTCACATTCGTTGTATGATTTTTTTGATCAGGAGTTCGATCCTACCATTCTTGATAGTGATCCTCGATCAATCTTATGACATCCTCGATACTCACTGAGTTTGGGTTGGGGCCTCTTAGATCGACCAGGATGATCCTTCGATTTGTTTATAGATAGATCAAGAGGTCGAGGGGCATTCTCGAGACATTATTGTAATGATGCAATGCATGAGCTTCCCAGTTGATTTCGCCGTCAAGGAAATGGATACACCTGCACCGTTACTCCATACCCCGATCATACTTGGTCGATCATTCCTTCAAATAGCCGAAACGATAGTTGATTATAGTACTGGAGAGATTACATTTCATTCTCACAACGATAAGGTGAAGATTGAGACGATCTCAGATCTGAGGCCATCACCGCCACCAACAACAGATGGGAGAGAGCCAACACCAATAGATTTTGAGGACTGTGATTTTCTAGACGAGATTCGAGACACTGATCTGTTTATTGATTTCATTGATACACAGGAGTTCCTTTTCCAAAATGAACCTCTGGAAAGCACAATCATTTTTTCTACCTTGTTGATCATTCTGAGTTGTCAGCTGATGAATATTTGAGCTATATTCTGAGGATCATTCTAAGTTACCATTGATCGCTAAAATTCAGGCTTTTATTTTAATGAATTATTCACAAAGGTCATCGCAACCCAAAGAAGCGTTAAAAAAAATTATTTAATCCCATGCAAAAATAAAGAAGAAAATGTAGCAATAGATTTCTCTGTTAAATTTACATGTATAGCTAACATAATCGAACTCAGGGAAGCTACAAAAATCCCAAGCGTTATTCTATGCAATGAGAATTCAATGAAAGAATAAAGGAATTTCTATTCACACTATGCTTGGATGTTGTATTTTCTTTTTAGATTTTGTATATTTTATTGAATTTTAAATTTTTATTATTTATTTATTTTTCAGATTTTTAAATTTTATTTTTTATTTTTAAAAACAATAATAGAATTAAAGAAAAATTAAAACACGCTCAGATCTTTTTGTACATTCAATTATGTCAAAAATAACCAAAAATTTAAAAAAAAAATATTTTTGGGTTATAGATAAATTTTTAATGTTTTTGTAATTCTTCCATATTTTCCAACAATTTTCCAAACCTTTAAATAAATCAAAAACAGGGAATTAAATAAATATAAAATAAAAGGAATGTTTTTAGAATTTTAAAATAAAAAATAATGTCAAAAAGTAGTGGAAATATATATATAATGAAAGATATTTTTTCTAGAAAGCTATTTTATGATTTTATTGGATTTTTAAAACACTTTTTTATGAATTTTTAATGTTTTTAAGACTTTTATCTTTTTATGGGTTTTGTGAGGAATAAAATGTGAAATTTGGTCAGAAATTAAAATGAATCAAAAGAAACATACAAGAATTTTTTAGATATTTTTAAAGGAATTTATTTTTTTTAATGCAAACAAGACATTTTTATGAGGTTTTTACTTTAAGAAATAGTAAAAATAAAGAAAATGTTAAATGCAAAATGAAGATGAAAGATGGACATGACAAATGCGTGTGTGAATTTTTGTAAAAATTTTAAACACGTTTTGATATTTGTTATTTGATTTTAAAGGTGCAAAATAATTGTAGGTTCACATGGACTAAGATGGAATTATTATAAACAGTCTGAATGACAACAAAAAATAATACGGGATTTAGTATGAAACAATCCCAAAAACTCATGCGCGCAAGCATGTGTGCTCCGTTGGATAGTACCTGATTATGAATAAAATAATTGCAATGTCCAAATAAGAACTTAAAACATCAGAACTTTTATTACAATTTTCTCAAATCTCATGTGCGAAGTACGTGCTGAAGTTCAAATAGGACTATTTTGCAAATAACATAAAAGTACAAATGTTCAAATAAAGATAAACCAGACACGTATCCTTTGGGGATTTTTTTTTGAAAATAAAATAAGTACAGGGGTAAAGGCGCAAATATACGCTTTAAGTGACGTGGTGGCACGAGCAGCTTTGATGCACTTCCAGACTGATCAGAAGGCTAAGAATCAATCTTGTATGGAGGGCGTCTGATAATGCAGGTCCGCCCTGTGATTAATGATGATGTCGGTATAGAAAAGTCATAAAGCGGGATCCACGTTGATAGAAAATCAACGAAAATAGGGGGAGAGAGAGAAGTGAAATGAATAGGCTTCTCTCTCCTATTTTCATATACACTATTTATTTTACCAGGTAAGTGTGTCTGGGTCGAACTCAAGGAGGTGATGAATACTCATTCATCACTCTTTATTCTTATATTTTAGCTACAAAAACCTTTGCAAATGCATGTATATAGTTGTAAATAGAAATAATTACCAAAAGCATGCATTGTGTAAAAACCTATAATTAGCATGTTTTTGTGCAAAAATAAAAGAATAAAGATTAAAAAGAAAAAGAGGGAAATATTTAGAATAAATATTAAGCAACCTAACCCAAGGGAGGGCTCAGCATGGGCCTGACCGCATAAAAGCCAAAGTAGAGGGAGATAGGGGCTCATGTGTGTAAATATTTATGTAAATAAATAAAAGTATTTTCCTCACAAAAATAGACTCAAATTGACTTGTAAATATTTGTATATATTTTTAAATATAAAAACAAGATAAAAAATACAAAAATCAAAAAAGAAGACAAAAACATCACCATGTGTATATGGACCACCCACCTTTATATTTATTTAGCCTTATAAATAAATAAAATTAATTTCCAAAATTTTTGTAAATATTCTACATTATATAGTGTAAATAAACAAATTAAAAACAATTAAAATAAAAACAAAATAAAAATAACAAAATTCAAAACATAAAAATACATTGTAAATATACCATGTATATATATGTACATATCTATTTATTTCACCTATGTATATAAATAATAAAAATAAAATAAAAATATCTTTTTATTCCTTATTTTATGTTATAAATAAATAAAATATAAAATGGGAATAAAATAGTATAAAAATAACAATTAAAAATCAAAAATTCAAAACCTATATAGTGTATATATACCTATATCTAACCCTACTATGTACATACCCTATTTTTATTTCGAAAAATTAATTAAAAATCACTAAAAATAGAAAAAAATAAAATAAAAATATTTCATGTTTTAACTTTGCCCTAATTCGGCCATTTGCTACCCTAATTTTCACTTCCAAAATCCAGCCACGTGGCCGCTCCCCATTGGCCCTGGGGAATGTTGACCGCCCGGTCAACTCCCCCCCCAGGACCACTTCCCACGGGTCTGCTACGCCCGACCCATCTTCTCGGATTTTTCCCCTGCAGACCCGACTCATTCTTGCCTAAACCCCGGGTCCGGATTGCTCACGTCATACTCAAGAACCTTGCCGGAGCCTTCGCCTCGGGATCCGCGCGCTACATCGCCCTACCCGCGCCCTTCTTCTCGGACCCTCCAGCATACTTAAGCGAGCTACACCACCTCCAATCGCATCTTTGGCCATTCGATTCCACCCCCAGTGAGCTCCAGCGTGTGCGTGAGAGTGACAGCTCGGGTCCCGTGCTGTTGAAGCGAGGAGAGGAGTGCGAGACCACTGATCGGGCGAGCATCGCCACCGTGCTCCGCCACCAGCAGGAGCTCGAGCCTCGGAGGGAGACGCTCCTCGAGGCGACGACCCAGAGCACCGCTAGCTCAACCCCAGTCTCACCATCCACCCAGGTAGCCCCGTAGTCTCTTCTTTTTCGCTAATTTCCGATTACCCCCTTTTCGCTTCTCCGCCGTTCATCGTCGAGTCCGTCCACCTCCGACCTCCATTCGATCATCGGGCTTCGCCATAGCCACCGCCTTCCTTCCACGCACCTTCTCCATACCCCCACTCAACCCAGCTCGCACAGGAGCTGGGAGTCGAGCTCCTCCGTCTACCCCCTTCGCCGGAGCTCATCCACACCGCGTCACAGACCATCTTCACCCGCTTAACCGGGTCGAGGCAGTTTGCCCTCGACCCGCGAGTCTCCTGGTTGTCTTTGCAGGTATATCCAAGCCCATCTGAGGGCTTGGACCATCAGGTCCAGGAGCTTCATCTCCGCCGACCTCGTCGGAGCTCTCCAGAGCTCGGCTGGGTCATCGGAGACTACCAGCAGCTGCGGAACGTCATCGCGGAGCTCCTCCGATCTTCACGAGCAGCAGGGGAGGTCAGGAGCGTGCGCCTTGGGCCAACAAAACTCGCCGGCCAACTGTTCTTCCTCGATCCTCCCCGACCGTCCGATCATCCTCGACCTCCAGCTTTCATCTGGGCCGTTCATTCTCAGAGGAGCACCCACCGTCAGATCTTGGAGAGGTGATCAGGACCGCCCGATGCGCAAGGGTTAGCCACAGAGAGCCTCCACCGTCCGATGCACCACGTGGCGTAGCCCCAGCCGTCCGATCGCTGCGAAGGCCCGAGCGTTGGAGCGCCACCCGATCTAGACCGTCCGATCACGCACGTGGCGTCCATCCTGTGGCCCGCATTAATAAAGGGTAATTTACCCTTAGGCCCTCCTGTTTATTTTATTTCGCATTTAGTCATGTAATTATTTAGTATAGTTGTTAGTTTTTGGTAAATTTGCATAGAGGACCCTGGATTTTATTTACTTTGCATTTATGCCCCTGTACGTTGTGTGACACATGCTTCGTCACGTGGCTTTCTGGGTTATTTGCATTATATGCCCTTGTAGTTCTGGATGTTATGAGTTGAATGAAAGTTTTTGGAATATTGCATTTATACCCTTGTGCGTAGAAGTAATTGTGCATGTGCGTTAATATTTGGGTTATTTGCAAATAAGCCCATGGGCTTTTGGTACCTATTACCAAATAGCCCTCGGAACTTATTTTCCTTACATTTGGGTCCCTGAGTGCCTCAGGCGCGTGCGACGCACGTGTTTACCAAGGTTATTTGCACCAGACCCCCCAGAACTTCGTGTATTTGCACAAAGGTCCCTGTGCACAATGCCCCCTCTTTATTTTTGAATAAAATAGCAAAACAACTCCAAATCCAATGAAAATTGGACACGACTCCTGCCATAGTGTAAAATTTTCTGGAATTTTTGGGGACAATTTTGTTTTAATTTGATATTTTTTAATATTCAAAAACCTCTATTTTTGTTACTATCTAAGTTTAAAAATCACAAAAAATATTAAATATCATCTAAAATTTACAAAAAAAATTACTTACTGTTTTTTTATGCTTGCTTGATTTTCTAGCCAATTTTGGCTATTTTTCATTGCTTAAAACACCTAAAAATTGAAAAACACTCAAAATCTTATAAAAATTCTAGTAAATAAATTAAAAATCCAAAAATAATAACCTAGGTGCCTAAATTTTCCTTGTTTTATTCTCTTTGCAGGAAAATTACCTTCCAGCTAATTTGGGGCCTTTAGATATTTTATCTAGGTCCTTTTAGCTCGGCTGGACAGTACCTACAGTTTCAGTACTTGTTTGATTTTTAGAAAATAAAATAAATATCAGAAAAATCCCAAAAATTCAACCAAAACACTAAAAATTATAAAACACATAAAAATATTTTTGTTAGATTTTTTGGTTGATTTTTAGTGCATTTAATAAATTGTTGAAGTGTGTTGTTTCTTTGCTTTTATTAGTTTCTTAATACATTAAAAAATCCAAAAAAATATAAAATAATTAAAAATCACCAAAAATACATTCTTCTTTTGTTTTATTTCCTTTTTGACTACTTCGTAGGCCGCAAGGCCAACCCGTGCTCCTTGTGTTCGACCCTGGTTGCTATACCAGGTTAAATTAATAGCAAGACCGCTTTCGTGTGTTTGATTGATTTTATTTCTGATTGGTGGTCTCTTCTTTGTCTTGATTGAGCCATCTTGATCACTTGGGTCGCAACAACCGTTTAGCACCTTATACCCTAGTGGTCGGGACACTCATCAGAATGGCACCGTTGCTGGGGAGCACAGCTTAGTAGTTTTCATTTTATTCTCGTTTTTGTTTTCGCGGCTTTTCGCGGCTCTTTCAGAGCTCGTGGCTTTTCGCGGTTTTTTGTTTATAGTTTATTTTTGTTTTATTTTGTTTTATTTTCTTTTCTTTTATTTTTGTTTTTATTTGATTTTTGTTTGTTTTATTTTGCATTTTTTCATATATACCCTCATTTTCCTTTCATTTATTTTTCATTTATTATTTGATTATTTTTATTTGGTCTAACCACTTGTCTCTTTTCTTGCGAGGGCCTGAGGACCGAAGCGGCCGATTTCGAGAAGCCGACGCAACCGAGGAACTTGGAGGCGGCTCCTTTCTGCAAGGAGCCGCAGGAGAGCGTGAGAGGAGAGCGGAGTGGGAGAGGTTTAGTTTAGATGTTATTTTTATTTTTATTTGATTATTATTGTAATAATACAGGGACCAGAGACTTGAACTGTAGACTTGATTGGCTAGCGGGTCTGTTTCGCCGAGCACTGGTGTGCTCGGGGGACCCTTACGATTTTCGCGGCTTTTTCGTGGTTTTGTTTTCTTTTCTTTTTACTGCCTTTTCCGGTGTTTACGCGGTTTTTCATCGAGCCCCTAGACTTAGGATTTTCTGCTTGCTTGTGTCGTAATTAGTAGGGTCCCCACACCTAATTATCTGCATGTTCCTATAGTGCGTTTAATTGGACCTACTAATAAGTAATTAATAAAAATAATTGACTCATCTCCTTCGTAGCCTACGTGTCGCAGCCTACCCCGTAAAGCGCTTTCTCCTACCCCCGATTTATTGGGCAGAGGAGGGGTAGGCCAAGACCGGACCCTTTGGCTTGGAGGTCGGTTACCAGTTAAACGGTTCTGCGAGTAGACTTGCTCATCTAGGACTCGGTTTTCACCGCTGCATCATTTTGGTAGTTTTATTTTAGTCTTTACATTTCTGCGCGGATCACTTTCATGTAGAGTGATGGAGGAAAGGTACGCATTTATATCTTTGCATGCATCATTGATTTCATCGCGCATCGCCTTTTTCGTCTTCTCCCCCCTGTTTTGGATTAAATAACCAGGAGAACCGAAAAATTCGTTAGGCCTTTGTTTTTATTGAAAAAAATTAAAAAGAAAAACCATAAAATTGGGACTGCTAAAACTATTGACACTAAAAGACACCTCACTTAAAAACTTGTCTTGGGGAGAGCAACCCCCTCATTGTTTGGTTTGCTTGCGCGAGAGAGTGACCCGCACCCTAGGTAGAGCCCTCCGGTGCTATTTCCAGCTGACTACCGACTCTTCCGTGCGGGCCAGTCGGTTGGAGTAGCATCGGGTATCCTAACAGGTCACGTAAGCGCTCTGATAGACTATTTGTTCACCTAATAAAAACTGACAAGATAATTTGACCGAGCCTTTACGGTCTTCAGCTCGTGTTGTGTTGGTGAACAGAGGTGTTTGCATTTTGATCATAGTTTCTCCAGATCCCATCCGCACTACTCGACTAGATCACGATGATGGGTAGACGCTCTCTTAGGCAGCCTCTGGCTGCACCGCTTTTGGGCACGTCTACCCAATCATCTAGGTTGGCCCGCGAGAGCCGAGACCAGTTCTCTGAGCCCGAGTACGATTCCGCCCTGTTCCCCCTCGACCCCCTTTCTTTCGGTTCTGAGAGATATGAGCCAGAGGAGAGAATAGCAGATTTGACAGCACCTGAGTTTGGCTCATTTGATTTTGCAGACGCCATGGCCGGCAGTTCTGAGGATCTCTCCCGTCATCCTGAGCACTTCGTATTGGATCAGGGAGCGATCAACTCCACCCTGATCAGCTTGTTAGAAACCGTCCAGCAGCAGTTGAGGGATCAGGGAGCATTCATGCTCGACATGAGGAGAGAGATGGAGCAGATGCGAGCAGAGAGAGCAGAGTGCGAGTAGAGGAGAGAGGGACCGAGGATCCCAGAGGATGCTGATGCAGCAGCCGCAGCAGCAGCCGCAGCCGCCGCAGACGCGGCCGGAGGAGCATCGCGACCGATGCGGGAGTTGCACAACCCCAGATCAACGCTGACGCACCACTGGGTAGTACTTCCAGCCATCGTGGGGGACTTCAAGTTCCCCCCGAACACCTTGCAGCTACTCCCTCGCTTCCACGGGCTCGCTACTGAGGAGCCCCATCTCCACCTCAAGGAGTTTCTGATGATTTGCAGCACTGTCCACGACCGTCAGGTGGACCAGGACACGATCAGGATGATCGCCTTCCCCTTTTCCCTAGCAGACAGAGCAGCCACCTGGCTGAAGCACTTGGGGAGGTTTGTTTACACCTGGGAGCAGCTCCGCACCAAGTACTTGAACAAATACTATCCACTCGGGCGGACCAATGCAGCGAGGGCCCTGATCAGCAACTTCTCCATGCTCCCCAACGAGTAATTCCATGAGGCATGGGAGAGGTTTCGTGAGCTTACTGACCGATGCCCGCACCATGATATCTCGAAGCCGAACCTTGTGCAGAGCTTCTTCAGCGGGCTGACACCAGAGCTCCAGGGCTTGGTGAATGCTTCTTGTGGCGGGTCCTATTTCGCCAAGGATCACGACCAGGTCTGGGCCATCTACGAGGAGATGGTCGAGAACTATATGGTGATGTCCCAGACCCGGTTGTATACACAGGGCAGACCCCAGCAGCAGCCAGGACCCGTGCAGTACCAGATGATAGCACGGGTCGATGCCGGTCCATCCAGTTCATCCGCAGTAGCAGCAGCACAGACAGAGTCATCCGCTGCGGATATGGGTATCATCAGCGAGAAGTTGGACCGAATGGAGCTGATTGAGAAGAAGCAGTGCCAGGGCATCACTCAGATGGAGCAGATGGCACAGACTCTGAGCGACATGAAGACCCAGCTCATGTGTCTCCAGGAGGCACAGACGGCTTCACAGCCCCGTCTTCAGTCGCGAGGCGATACCGGCGGCAGTAGCAGCTCGTCCCAGCGCTCCAGCTCCTTTCAGCAGCCTAGACAAGTTCACCTTGTACAGGCGGAGCCGTACCTGCAGCAGCAGCCCACCTACCAGTCACCACCATCTCCAGACCTGCAGATGGTGTTATACCAGCCGGATCAGCCTCTGGCAGTACTCCCGCCAGCCCAGTATGACGCAGAGCCGTTGATGGATGTCAACGGGATTTGGTATGACCATCCTCAGCCTGGGATCCGACGAGACCATTCTGGATTCAGGTGGGGGAGTGGAGGTACCCAGCCCCAGCAGCAGCCATCTGGCCAGGGAGGCCAGTATAGCCAGCAGAGAGATCACCAGTAGCAGCAACCCCCAGTTTACCAGCCACAGCCGCAGTCATCCTTCGTTCCTCGTCCCTATCAATAGCAGGGACAGTCTTGGAGACGTGAGCAGCAGGCTCACCAGCCACACTAGCAGCAGCACCCTCCTTCTTACCCCTCTCACTAGCAGCACCAGTTCCAGCAGCCTCAGCACTAGAGAGGCTACCTGTCGGGCTCTCATGGTCCATCTTACGAGAGCCCCGCTTTGGATGACATAACCCGCCTCCTCACGGATAGCAGGCTACCTTCAGACGGGAGATGGATGAGTTCCGCTAGGAGATGCGGGACATCGTGAGAGGGAAGATCGCCATTCCTGCCCAGATCGAGCCGAATCCCAACAGCCTGAAGCGGAAATCTGAGCAGGTAGCTTACACTGAGTATGCCACTCCTAGTGATTTATTTGTTGATACATCTTCGGATCTTTTTGATGCTGATTTTGTTATGCTTAGGAGCGGTAGGACACCAGCAGGCGGCGGTGCCTCGTCTGAGCTACACCACGTGGATACATCCGGGGTGCCAGATGAGGAGGAGGAGAGCGGTACTGAGGCCGCTCATGATGATGATGGTGGTACTGATGCCACCAAGGATGCTGATCCCACCGGCGGTACTGAGGCCGCCGCTTCACCAGTTCGAGGAGGTGGTACTGACGCCACCCAAGTAGCCGAGCCAGCACGCGGTACTGAGGCCGCGAGACATCTAGCAGAGCCAGCCCGTGGTGGTACTGAGGCCACCGGTGTTCATTCAGAGAGAGTTGTTGTTTTTCCTTCTGTTGATGTATCTCAGAACACTGTTTTGAATAAAGGGAAAGGTTTAGTTTCTTCTGGTCCCACTGTGGTGATTGATGTATGTGCAGATCCGGCCGTCGAGCCGTCTAGACCTATCCCTAGTCCTTCATCTAAGAAGGACCCTGTGATCCCCTTCCCTAGAGCCCTTATGATGGGGAAGGGGAAGAAAAGAGAAAAAGACCCAAAAAAGAGAGCAGGAGGAGTTCAACCAGAGCATGATTGATCGTTTCCATATCCAGCTGACCCTTCAGGAGGCTTTGCAGCACATCCCCCTTCTTCAGCGATCGTTGAGAGACAGGACTACAGTCAGGAGGAGGAGGAGGAACCATCATTCAGAGATACATGTGCCGACGAAAGCCACGTGCTTCGCGATCCAGAACCGTCTGCCGGCCAAGAGGCCAGATTCAGGAGCCCCGTATGTCAGATGTCAGATTAGTGAGCAGAGGTTTGACCGGACTCTATTGGATAGCGGATCGTCTATCAACCTCCTTCCGGCAGCCCTTCTCGACCGCTTCGAGTTGGGCACTCTTAGACAGAGCAGGACAGTCCTTCAGTTTGCTGATCGATCTGTCAAGAGGCTGAAGGAGTTGTTGCGAGATGTTATCGTCACTATTCAGGTCCTGCAATTCCCCGTGGACTTCGTAGTGTTGGACATGGAGATCCCTGATTCAATGGCCGATACCCCCATCATCCTCGGTCGTCCGTTCTTGGCCACAGCCAAGGCGGTAACTGATCATGATAGAGGGAAGGTATACTTTCGCGTTGAGGGCGAAAGTGTACAAATAGAGACGGTCGAGGAATACAGAGCCAGAGAGAAAGCATGCTCAGAGACCAGCACCGATACAGAGCAGCTGACAGATGCCGGGTTAGACATCCACCAGGACTGTGATTTTGTGATCACAGATGATGAGGCAGCATGGGCAGACCCTTCAGCACAGGCCATCCTCTCATGTCCAGACACCGTTGATGCAGAGATGACAGTAGAGGAGAGCTTGGAGAGCACAACCCTGGTTCAGGATATTATCGAGGTAGCAGAGCCGGTTCTTGACCGCGACACGGTTTTTAGTGATGGTGGTACTGAGGCCACCTTGTGTGATGGTGGTACTGATGCCACCTTGTTTGATGCAGATCCCTCGGATTCAGAGCCTGATTGGGCAGATTGTGATGATCAGATGCCAGACCTAAGTCCACCAGAGCCTACAGATGAGGAGGAGGTAGATGCAGAGCAGATCAGAGACAGCACAGTTGAGCATCCTTCTCCGGATGCAGTTTGCGAGAGTTCGTTTTCATTCTCCCAGGCAGATTTGGCAGATTTAACAGCATTCACACATCTTCTTCCGAGGCCAGATTTGCCAGCACCCAGCTGTCCAGAGCTGAAGCCGCTCCCTACTTCGCTGAAGTATCGGTTCCTTGCGGGCGAACCTGAGATGTACCCAGTCATCATCTCCGTTGATCTGACTGGAGAGCAAGAATCCCGTTTGATGGGGGTTCTTGAAAAGAACCGCAAGGCAATCGGATGGAGCGTAGCAGATCTCCATGGGATTAGTCCATCAGTGTGCTCCCACCATATCTATCTTGAGGAGGGGGCGAAGCCGTCGCATGAGTTCCAGCGACGGATGAACCCCAACCTGAGAGAGGTCGTGATGAAGGAAATATCAAAATGGTGGAGTGCATATTTTATTTATCCCATTTCCGACTACATGTGGGTCAGCCCCTTGCATGTGGTGCCCAAGAATACGGGCATCACGACTGTGATCAATGAGTCGGGAGAGGAGATTGCTACACGAGTACCCACCTCTTGGAGGGTCTGTGTTGACTACAAGAGACTCAACCAGGCCACTAAGAATGACCATTTCCCCCTGCCTTTTATTGACCAGATCATTGAGAGACTGGCAGGGAAGAGCCATTATTGCTTCCTAGATGGGTACTCGGGCTACAATCAGGTGGCCATCACTCATGAGGATCAGGAGAAGACCACCTTTACTTGTCCCTTCGGTACATATGCCTTTCGACGCATGCCATTTGGGCTATGCAATGCCCCTGCGACTTTTCAGAGGTGCATGCTGTCAATCTTTTCGGACATGGTAGGGGAGTGTTTGGAGGTCTTCATGGACGATTTCTCGATCTACGGTGACGGATTCGACTCCTGTCTTGACTGCCTAGACCGGGTACTCCAGCGATGTATTGAGTTCCATTTGGTTCTATCTTGGGAGAAGAGTCACTTCATGGTGACTCAAGGGATGGTGCTTGGCCATATCATCTCCAACAGGGGCATGGAGGTTGATCCAGCCAAGGTTGATGTCATTAGAAAACTCTCACCGCCGTCCAATTTGAGGCAGCTACGGTCATTCCTGGGGCACGTTGGGTTCTATCGGAGATTTATTCATGATTTCAGCAGGATTGCCCGGCCGTTGACTGACCTCTTGACGAAAGACACCGAGTTCCTTGTCGATGACAAGTGTCTCTCGTCCTTTGCGACTCTCCAGCAGTGTGTGATTGAGGCTCCTGTTCTCCAGCCGCCTGATTGGTCTCTCCCATTTGAGATCATAACGGATGCCTCTGATTTTGCCGTGGGGGCCGTGCTGGGACAGAGGAGGGATGGAGTCCTGTTTGCTATCCACTACACTAGCCGCACATTGGATTCCGCGCAGTGGAATTATACCGTCACAGAGAAGGAGATGCTAGCCGTAGTGTTCGCCCTAGATAAGTTTCGATCTTATATCATTGGATCTAGAGTGACCCTGTACACAGATCACACCGCCATCAGGTACCTCATGGCAAAGAAGGATGCCAAGGTCAGACTTACTAGATGGATCCTTCTACTCCAGGAGTTCGACATTGAGATCAAGGATAAGCCTGGAGTCAAGAATGTGGTGGCGGATCACCTCTCCTCTTTAGAGCAGCCTGAGGAGTCTGAGCAGATTGATCCCATTCGTGAGACCTTCCCAGATGAGGCGATCCTTGCTATCGCCTCACTCCCGTGGTATGCCGATATTGTGAACTTTCTCGTTGCTGGGAAAGTCCCACAATATTGGCCCAGGCAGAGGCTTGAGACCTTCCTTGCGAAGGCCAAGTCCTACCACTGGGAGGATCCCATCCTTTACCACGAAGGAGGGGATAGCGTCTGGCGTCGGTGTATTCCTCAGGAGGAACACCATAGCGTCCTCACTTACTTCCACAAGCTTGAGGCAGGAGGACATCATTCTGGGAGAAGAACGGCATAGAAAGTGCTCCAATCCGGCTTGTGGTGGCCTACCCTCTTCAAGGACTCTGATGAGTTCGTGAAGAAGTGTACTGACTGTCAGAGGATGGGCACTTGTGGACAGCGTGATATGATGCCGATGCAGCCCATTCACTTCTGTGAGGTTTTTGACGCATGGGGCATCGATTTCATGGGTCATTCCCAAAGAGTCAGGGATTTGAGTACATTCTGTTGGCCGTAGATTATGTTAGTCGTTGGGTTGAGGCTATCCCCGCCCGAGCCGCTGATGCGAGGACTGTTTGCAGATTTTTGAGGAAGCACATCATCACGCGGTTCGGGGTTCCACGAGTTTTGATTTCTGATGGGGGGTCTCATTTCATCAACGACCAGGTGAAGGCCCTTGCTAGCGAGTTCGGCATAGACCATCGTGTTGCTACACCTTACCATCCACAGACGAATGGTCTAGCCGAGGTGTCGAATAGGGAGATCAAGACTATATTGCAGAAAGTCGTCCGCCCTGACCGAAAGGATTGGTCACAGCTTTTGGACTCGGTCTTGTGGGCATATAGGATGTCTTTCAAGACACCATTGGGCACATCTCCCTTTCGCCTCGTATATGGCAAGCCGTGCCAATTGCCTGTTGAGTTGAGGCACAGGTCACTATGGGCAGTTACTGGTATTCTTATGGATCCAGGTGGTGTAGGAGACCAGAGGAGGGCAGAGTTAGCAGCCCTGGAGGAGTTGAGAGATACCGCTTTCTCAAACAACCTACAGTATAAGGAGAGAGTGAAGGAGTGGCATGATTCTCACATCAGCCACAAGCATTTTGAGATTGGACAGAGAGTATGGTTGTTTGATGCGAGGCTTCGTTTACTTCCAGGGAAGCTACAGAGCAAGTGGAAGGGACCCTACTTGGTCAGAAAGGTACACGACAACGGTAGCATTGATATATCTGAGTTGTCTTCTGAGAGTACCTTTCGAGTAAACGGCCAGCGGCTCAAGCCATTTCTAGATCATGAGCCGCGGGTCGTTGATCTTGCCCCCTTTCATTTTGCGTGAGATGTGGTCTTTGACTCACATCTAATGCATCTCACGCCTGAGTTTCACTGATCTTCCACCTTGTATAGATCCAGATGTCCATATCATCACATTCTTTAGTCCCACATCCCTTTCTTCATCTTGTGATTATGCTATACTTAGGGTGCACTTTACCCTAAGTATAGGGGGGATGTGAGACCTTTGGGTATTTCTTTTGTTTCTTTCTACCCCTGTTTTGCTGCCTATACTTAGGGATATTTCACCCTAAGTATAGGGGGGGTAGACCCTGTACAGTCTCCACTCGGTTTTCCCTTAGTATACAGCCTGCTATACTTAGGATTACTTGATCCTAAGTATAGGGGGAAGACCCGAGACCCTCTTGACCTTTCTATTTCATTTTTTCGTCTTTGTATATAGCCTTCCTTTTCACTTCCCTATACCTAGCACGAGTTATGTCTTCTTCATCGCTCTTGACTCTGAGGACATCGTTCGAGCTAAGTATAGGGAGGTGTGTATATATTTCATATATACTTTAGCCATAACTCGTACTTTGTGTGAGTGTGTTAATAAATAAAATGGCTAAAAACCCTAAAAACCACAAAAATTAAAAAAATTTCTTGTACATAAACTTCTTTTATTTACACATAAATAGCTAGTGTACAAATTATTTTTGTAAAAATGATTTCAAAAATCTTTTGTGTAAAGCTTGTGTAAATATTTTCTTATCAAAATTATGTACATAGTACAAAATTTTTCCAAAATGTTTTGAAAATCAAAAGTTTGCAAAAATCTTGTGTAAATTTGTGTAAATATCTTTTTGCAAAACTTGCACTTCATGCATCATCCATTCATGATTTCAAAACATTTTTCAAAAATTTTGCATGTTTGTAAAATTTGTGTAAATAACATCTTTCGTATATATGTATATAGTTTTTCTGGATGATAGTTGACATTTAAACTAGCCTGGAATCAAATTGAGAAATGGAGCTTGATTAAGATCTTAATCAACCTAACTTCTAAGAGGAACCTTATAGGGCTTAGGTTTAAGGCTTTTCAGGTCCATGGTGACTTAATTCTTTAAGTCCACTAGGCTATGATCACATGTCATCTCAATGAGCCTAAGTAGAGCACTTAACAACAACACAAGACTCATATAGACAATGGCTTTACTTGGACACCAGCACTATGCACCGAGCTCTCTACGGATGAGATGGTGAGGAGGCAGTCTTCCTTGACTTGGGGTAGCATATGAGGGTAGTACTTCTAGGAGGAACCTCTCTTCTTCTTTTAGTGAAGGAAGTGCGTCTCAACTTGGTCTGGTTGCCATGAGGTCTAACGACGGGAGTTGTGGGTTGCAATAAAGCTTCAAAAGAGGGATAGTCTACTGGCTCAAGAGGAAAAACTCCTTGTGTATATGCTGCACATGTATATGTTGTATAGATGCACTTGAAAAAAAATGCAAAAAGAAAATAACTCCAAAAAAGTGGTGGGTCTGATAGAAAATGATAATCCCACTGGAGTATGTATATAGAGTGCAATAAGCAAAGCTTGGTTTCATGATCCACCTGATGTAGCTTGCAGCAGGGAGACTTGGCTACACTGGTCAAGCTCCCAAGGGTACTTGGCTACACTGGCCTTGACCCATTCTCTTCTTCCTCCTCTTCTTGAGCCGGTTGAACTTGAACTTAGAAGGGAATACCCCGCTCCTCGAGGAAAGAGTGGCCAGATTGAGGTCAAGAGTTACCTTGTTGGGGAGGGTTGTCAACTTGCCATTTCTGAGGTGGAGAGCTTAGACTTCACATTCACAGGACAAGAAAAGATTCATGGTCTTCAGGGTTTGTGATTGATGACTTGTTCTGATCTGGAGCATTGAGGAGTCTTGGTTATAGATTAGTGGAACTCAGAGGCTGTTGAGTTTTACGCTTAAGTCCAAATAAGGTTCCGACACATTAATAATCCAAAATTCTGATCGAGCTCCATACCTTAATTTAATGAAAGCAAGTTTAATAAGCAACCTTGATCCTTGTACATTCTCTTTTTCTTTTTCTTTATTTCTTTTTCACTTCTTTTTCAAATAAGTGTTTGCTAAGGGACTAGCAAAGTTAAGTATAGGGGGTGATGAATACTCATTCATCACTCTTTATTCTTATATTTTAGCTACAAAAACCTTTACAAATGCATGTATATAGTTGTAAATAGAAATAATTACCAAAAGCATGCAATGTGTAAAAACCTATAATTAGCATGTTTTTGTGCAAAAATAAAAGAATAAAGATTAAAAAGAAAAAGAGGGAAATATTTAGAATAAATATTGAGCAACCTAACCCAAGGGAGGGCTCAGCATGGGCCTGACCGCATAAAAGCCAAAGTAGAGGGAGATAGGGGCTCATGTGCGTAAATATTTATGTAAATAAATAAAAGTATCTTCCTCACAAAAATAGACTCAAATTGACTTGTAAATATTTGTATATATTTCTAAATATAAAAACAAGATAAAAAATACAAAAATCAAAAAAGAAGACAAAAACATCACCATGTGTATATAGACCACCCACCTTTATATTTATTTATCCTTATAAATAAATAAAATTAATTTCCAAAATTTTTGTAAATATTCTACATTATATAATGTAAATAAACAAATTAAAAACAATTAAAACAAAAACAAAATAAAAATAACAAAATTCAAAACATAAAAATACATTGTAAATATACCATGTATATATATGTACATACCTATTTATTTCACCTATGTATATAAATAAAAAAAATAAAATAAAAATATCTTTTTATTCCTTATTTTATGTTATAAATAAATAAAATATAAAATGGTAATAAAATTGTATAAAAATAACAATTAAAAATCAAAAATTCAAAACCTATATAGTGTATATATACCTATATCTAACCCTACTATGTACATACCCTATTTTTATTTCGAAAAATTAATTAAAAATCACTAAACAATAGTAAAAAATAAAATAAAAATATTTCATGTTTTAACTTTGCCCTAATTCGGCCATTTGCTACCCTAATTTTCACTTCCAAAATCCAGCCACATGGCCGCTCCCCATTGGCCCTGGGGAATGTTGACCGCCCGGTCAACTCCCCCCCCCCCCAGGACCACTTCCCACGGGTCTGCTACGCCCGACCCATCTTCTCGGATTTTTCCCCTGCAGACCCGACTCCTTCTTGCCTAAACCCCGGGTCCGGATTGCTCACGTCATACCCGAGAACCTCGCCGGAGCCTTCGCCTCGGGATCCGCGCGCTACATCGCCCTACCCGCGCCCTTCTTCTCGGACCCTCCAGCATACTTAAGCTGAGCTCCGCCACCTCCACTCGCATCTTTGGCCATTCGATTCCACCGCCAGTGAGCTCCAACGTGTGCGTGAGAGTGACAGCTCGCGTCCTGTGCTGTTGAAGCGAGGAGAGGAGTGCGAGACCACTGATCCGGCGAGCATCACCGTCGTGCTCCGCCACCAGCAGGAGCTCGAGCCTCGGAGGGAGACGCTCCTCGAGGCGACGACCCAGAGCACCGCTAGCTCAACCCCTGTCTCACCATCCACCCAGGTAGCCCCGTAGTCTCTTCTTTTTCACTAATTTCCGATTACCCCCTTTTCTCTTCTCCGGCGTTCATCATCGATTCCGTCCACCTCCGACCTCCATTCGATCATCGGGCTTCGCCATAGCCACCGCCTTCCTTCCGCGCACCTTCTCCATACCCCCACTCAACCCAGCTCGCACAGGAGCTGGGAGTCGAGCTCCTCCGTCTACCCCCTTCGCCGGAGCTCATCCACACCGCGTCACAGACCATCTTCACCCGCCTAACCGGGTCGAGGCAGTTTGCCCTCGACCTGTGAGTCTCCTGGTTGTCTTTGCAGGTATATCCAAGCCCGTCTGAGGGCTTGGACCATCAGGTCCAAGAGCTTCATCTCCGCCGACCTCGCTGGAGCTCTCCAGAGCTCGGCTGGGTCATCGGAGACTACCAGCAGTTGCGGAACGTCATCGCGGAGCTCCTCCGATCTTCACGAGCAGCAGGGGAGGTCGAGAGCGTGCGCCTTGGGCCGGCGAAACTCGCCGGCCAACTGTTCTTCCTCGATCCTCCCCGACCGTCCGATCATCCTCGACCTCCAGTTTTCATCTGGGCCGTTCATTCCCGGAGGAGCATCCACCGTCAGATCTTGGAGAGGTGATCAGGACCGCCCGATGCGCAAGGGTTAGCCACAGAGAGCCTCCACCGTCCGATGCACCACGTGGCGTAGCCCCCGCCATCCGATCGCTGCGAAGGCCCGAGCGTTGGAGTGCCACCTGATCCAGGCCATCCGATCACGCACGTGGCGTCCATCCTGCGGCCCGCATTAATAAAAGGGAAATTTACCCTTAGGCCCTCTTGTTTATTTTATTTCGTATTTAGTCCTGTAATTAGTTAGTATAGTTGTTAGTTTTTGGTAAATTTGCATAGAGGACCCTGGATTTTATTTACTTTGCATTTATGCCCCTGTACGTTGTGTGACACGTGCTTCGTCACGTGGCTTTCTGGGTTATTTGCATTATATGCCCTTGTAGTTCTGGATGTTATGAGTTGAATGAAAGTTTTTGGAATATTACATTTATACCCCTGTGCGTAGAAGTAATTGTGCTTGTGCGTTAATATTTGGGTTATTTGCAGATAAGCCCCTGGGCTTTTGGTACCTGTTACCAAATAGCCCTCGGAACTTATTTTCCTTACATTTGGGTCCCTGAGTGCCTCAGGCGCGTGCGACGCACGTGTTTACCTGGGTTATTTGCACCAGACCCCCAGAACTTCGGGTATTTGCACATAGGTCCCTGTGCACAATGCCACCTCTTTATTTTTGAATAAAATAGCAAAACAACTCCAAATCCAATGAAAATTGGACACGGCTCCTGCCATAGTGTAAAATTTTCTGGAATTTTTGGGGACAATTTTGTTTTAATTTGATATTTTTAAAAATTCAAAAACCTCTATTTTTGTTACTATCTAAGTTTAAAAATCACAAAAAAATATTAAATATCATCTAAAATTCACAAAAAAATTACTTACTGTTTTTTTATGCTTGCTTGATTTTGTAGCCAATTTTGGCTATTTTTCATTGCTTAAAACACCTAAAAACTGAAAAACACTCAAAATCTTATAAAAATTCTAGTAAATAAATTAAAAATCCAAAAATAATAACCTAGGTGCCTAAATTTTCCTTGTTTTATTCTCTTTACAGGAAAATTTCCTCCCAGCTAATTTGGGGCCTTTAGATATTTTATCTAGGTCCTTTTAGCTCGGCTGGACAGTACCTACAGTTTCAGTACTTGTTTGATTTATAGAAAATTAAATAAATATCAGAAAAATCCCAAAAATTCACCAAAAACACTAAAAATTATAAAACACATAAAAATATTTTTGTTAGAATTTTTGGTTGATTTTTAGTGCATTTAATAAATTGTTGAAGTGTGTTGTTTCTTTGCTTTTATTAGTTTCTTAATACATTAAAAAATCCAAAAAAATATAAAATAATTAAAAACCACCAAAAATACATTCTTCTTTTGTTTTATTTCCTTTTTGACTACTTCGTAGGCCGCAAGGCCAACCCGTGCTCCTTGTGTTCGACCCTGGTTGCTATACCAGGGTAAATTAATAGCAAGACCGCTTTCGTGTGTTTGATTGATTTTATTTCTGATTGGTGGCCTCTTCTTTTTCTTGATTGAGCCATCTTGTTCACTTGGGTCACAACGACCGTTTAGCACCTTATACCCTAGTGGTCGGGACGCTCATCAGGAGGTAGGATATTAAAACCTCGGCTTTTGATACAATCAAGAAATCTCAAAAATATTCTCTTTATTCTTGATTTTACAAAAAGACTCAAAATTTGGCTCAAAACGAGCTCACGATTGCGAAAATCAAATTGACAAGATAAAGCGAAGAAAAATCACAGACAAATACAAGAAAAGTATATTGGGTAGTTATAAAGCTACCCTAAAAAAATCACGGAAAAATACGACAAAAACGAGGTCCAAATAATACCTACAAGCCAGGGGATAACTGCAAAATAAAATTCTTTATTCTGTTACAAAAAAGTCCCTGGTAGGGACTGAAATGCAAAGAAAATAAAGTTTATTACATTTAGGTCCCTGCACAGGGAGCTAAATGTTATTTTTGGAAATATTGGAGCTCTTCTGAAATTCTGGAATTGTGGCAGGTTTAGAATGCAAAATTTCTACCTCTTCATCTGACAGTTGAGATTAGAAGCGGTGGCTTCATCTGGATCGTCAGTTGGCACCACGTGTCGCAAGCATGTGCGTCGCTGATGTTCTTCCTATTCTTCCCCTTTTTTTTGCTATGTCACGGCGACGCTTCTTCTATAAATTCTCTCCGACGAGTGACAACGTGTTTGGTCCTCTAGCAGGGCCAGAGGAGTGACTCCTTCACCCCTCGAGCATGCCTGTGGGTGAGATCCTCCGAAGGTGGTAGAAGTTGGCGGTTGAACGTCGATGAAGATAGAGGTCTAACGAGTCTGGAAGCTGATGCAGGATTTATCGTATATTCGAACCTCTTTGATATTTGAATCTCCAGATGAATGTTATACGCTCCATATGATGAGCAGACCAACAAATGGATATTTGGAATGCTCGATTCAAGAAAGAATCAGCCAAAGAATCAAAGAATTTGTAGTTCTTAAGATGTCTTTCCAGAATTAATGAAAGCAATGAAGTTGAAATGAAATAAGATGATTAAGGTGCGAATTGAATCGAATGTGAGAGGGTTTAGGGACGTGTGTTTAACTAGGATGCTTAGAGTACCTAATGACATGATTAACTAACCTAATACGGGCACAACGATCGAGAAGTAAAATGGGAAAAGGATGGATGAACTGATCTGGGAAGTTGAGGTGTATTACCTCTGGTTGTCGTTCGACGACCGATCTTTGCTGGAGTTCTGCGCGCACGATGCGATGATGCAAGGCTGTTGATTGCCCTGGAACTCTCCTCCAATGGTCCCCCTTCAATGCGGGGCTGCTCTCAGGTGTTGTAACCATCATGATTGTCTAGAACAAGGCTAGGAAGGTAGGTGATTGACCAGGTCTCTGGAAATGGAGGTAGTTAGGATTGAGTTAGTTCTGAATGGCCATCTTGAAGGCTTTTTCTAGAAGAATTGAAGAAGTGTTAGGATGGATCTGAGGGTAGGCGAGTATGATGGTAGTTAGGAGAAGGCAATGAAGGGTTTGGATTGAATAAAGAGGTTAGAATGTCAGCGGGAAAATGTGGTGAAGAGAAGGAATTATAACAGAAGCTAACAGCTTCTTGATGGGGAAGAAACACCAGGTGCTGACACGTGTTAGCACTTGGTTGGCCAGATGATAAAATACAATATAAATTACGTAATAAATGATAAATAATGTTATTTTAAATAAGTATAAAATTGAAAAATATAGATAATTAAATTATCTAAATTATGGTATAATTCCTTTTTTGTAAATAATAAACATTATATGAAATATAAATATTATATTAATAAATATGTTTAAATAATACTTGGTAAATAGGTTTTGGATTTTTAGTTTAATAAATAAATATTTACATATTAATTTTATATTTTCTTAATTACTAGAACAATAAATAAGGTCTTTAAATTTTTATGGATTTTAATAAGTTATTTTAGATATATTAATAAATATGGGTATAAGTTATTTAGTTCAATTTCATCTAAAAATTAGGCATTTTAATTTTATTAAAATAATAATTAAGTTCCAAAAATTCTGAAATAAATCAAAGTTAAAATACAAGATCATGAAAATAATTAAAAATTATAAAATTAATAAAATTATAAGTAGTGTGTACTAAATAAAAATAAATAACCCAGAAACCCCGTTGTCATTAGGTCCCAAAACCGACTTTTTTAAACGGACTAAGATTTTAGTGAAATCACCTCCATTAATTAAATAATATTATTTTATGAACTTCAAAGGTGAGTAGAGTGAAATTGGAGTTCGTATGAGAAAGTTATGATGTTCGGAATTTGAGAATTTATCAATTTGAAAGTTAGATTTCTTGGCCTATATACAAGATAATATTTTTAACTTATTTTTATATTTTTATATATACTTTTAAAAATAATTAGGAAAAGAGTTTGGTGAAAAATAAGCTCATATGAATTAATTAAAAATCAGTGAACTTTTGATATCAATATCAATCCCAACCAGCCACCATCTTGCCGTCAGCATAGGAAGCTCAGTCTCGAGCATAAATAACATCAAGACCCCCGCAGAAATGTCAGCAGAAAAAGCAAGAATGAGATTTTGATAAAAGGTGGGAATTAATGGATATTTACATGTATTTGTTAAAGGTTTTAAGACAAAATACGACAGAAATGTTTATGAATCATGGATTCATCAACCCCCTATACTTAAACTTTGTTAGTTCCTTAGCAAACACTTATTTGAAAAGTAAGTGAAAAGAAGGAAAGTTAGAATGAATTTGTTTTCCTAAACTAATTCATGAGAACACACAAAGGACAGAGCTCGATCGGGCCTAAAATAAGCATTTTGTCGGAGCCTTAACTTGGATTAGTATTTTATCCTCAACAGTTCTCAAGTTCCACAAATCCTTATTTAAGTTCACCTCAACAGCTAGATCAGATTCACTTATTCATATCGTAAACTCTATCAACCTTGAAGTCAATTTGTATAGTGTCTGAATTGTTTTAGCTCTGCCTCCTTAAAGAATCGAAGAAACCGTCCATCCTAGCTATACACTTCCATTGGTTCCTCATCCAATTACTCTTTCCTCGGGGAGGGAGGTATTCCCTTCTGAGGTAAGTTCGTGCTATGTCCATAATCGAATATAGAGAGAGTAGAAGAATGAGAAAAGAATTGGAGTACGACCAGTGTAGACGCGTCTCCTTGTGAAGCCCAGCCGGTGTAGCTAAGTCTCCACTAAGATGTGCAAGCATTTTTGGTGGAAGCTTGGACCATTGTGGTCATATTCTTATTTGGTGGCTTCTTCTTTGAATTAGCTTTGTAATTTGCTTGCACTTCATTCATCTCTTTGTGCCTTGACGGATATAGCATCTTTTATTCCGTCCCTTTTTTGAGGTCTTTGAAAAATTGTGTCAGCAGATCCTTCCCTCATCTGAAGCGACTATCACAACCCCAATATCTCATATCTTTAGAATTCAATGCTGCAAAGATAAGGATAGAAACACACTACCAAGATGGATTGCCCTTCGCAGCCCCATGCAAGTCGAGCTAAGTGCAACGTGCATGTGTCCAAAATTGGTTCACTGATGCAGAGTTGTACGGATGACACCAAGTGTTCCTACTTAGGAAAATATGAGTTGATTTCCCAAATATGGTCTTATGGAACCCGAAGATTTAAGTCAAAGACATGAAGAGTCTAAATTATAGATCCTAACTAGGTTGTTTACAATGAAAGTTAAAAGTTGTAATCAAGCTCCATCCTTCAGACTATTCCCAATCTTTGCTCCAGAAATCAAACTTATTCTGAAAAATGCTAATGCAAATGCAGCAATATTTTGTGAAGTATATTTTCTGAATTTTTCTCATTTTTATGGATTTTAAGGCTTTTGTAATTTTTATGCATTTTAGGACTTTGCATTTTTATGGAGTTTTCAATTTTTATAAACAAGCATATGTACAAGAATTTTACAAGATATATTACCCATATTTTATTTGGATTAAATAACTAATGTATTTTACAATTTTTTATACAAAGAATTTTACATGGATTAAATGATTTTTACACATATTTTAATAGATAGAATTTAAATAAGTATTATACATATTAAATACATATTTTAAATATTAAATTAAGTATTCTAAATAAATATTTTAGACATATTTTACTTATTTACAAGGATTTTATAAATACTAGATAAATAAATAAGAAAAATAGATGGATTTTAAATTAACCCTCACCCACTTTTTATGGATTTTATAGATATAGAAAATACATAAAAGTAAGAGTTATGGACGCAAGTATATACAATATATAACACCCACTATACTTAATATGTGTTATGTCCTCATAGCATCAAAAAGAGAAAAAAGAGGACATAACTCGTGCTATGTAAAAGTGGGTGAAAAAGAATGAAAGAGTAGAAGTCAGTCGACCCCTCTATACTTACGATTTGGTCATCGTAAATATAGTGGAAGACAAAAATGAGGTGACTGAGGGAAAAGAATATACAACGAAGGAACAAGATAGATAGAGAAGACGAGATCAACAAAATAACTCGATCCCCCCTATAATTAGGAAAAGGTATCCTAAGTATAGAAAAGAATATGGCCAAAAATCGGGGACTAGTGATTTGTGGAAAGAAAGGCTATACAAGAGAAAAACAAAAATAAAAAAATTAGAACGCTAATCAACGGGCAGTCAATCCCCCCTATAGTTAGGATCTTGTATCCTAAGCATAAAAAATGAGCAAAAAATGGGGACGATTGTGGTCTGCGAAGAATGTACAGGTGATGGTGTACTCCAAAAATCGAATGGCTCAAAAGTATCTGCACATGACAAAATGAAGTGGAAGAGTAGTCATGAGTCTTGTACAAAGGATCACTTCAACACAGGCCAGATGATAAGTAGTCTCCATGAAGTGCTCAGCATCTGCCCATTCACTACGAATGGCTTTGCACCGGGTGACATGCCTGATATAGCTATGCTTCCATTGTCGTGTACCATTCTGACTATGTAGGATACTTCCCACTTGCTCTTTAATTTTTCAGGAAAAATTCTCAATCGTGCATTGAACAACCATACTTTCTACCCAGGAACAAAGATCTTGTGCCGAATATGTCTATCATGCCATCTCTTCACTTTGTCCTTATAAATGAGGGTGTTTTTGTATGTCTGATTTCGAATCTCTACTAGCTCCTTCAGATCCATCTTCCTCTTGGATCCTACTTTCTGCATATCAAGTAAAATCTCTCTGATAACCCATTCAGAATTGTGCATGATCTCTACGGGCAAATGGCATGGCTTCCCATAAACTAGTCTGAAAGGTGAAGTGCCTAAGGGAGTCTTATATGCAGTATGATATGCCCAAAGAACTTGATCTAGAAGCTGTGACCAGTTCTTCCTATCTGGTCGTACTATTTTCTGAAGAATGATTTCACCTCCCTATTTGAAACTTCAGCCATGTCGTTCGTCTATGGGTGGTAAGGAGAAGCTACTCTGTGATCAATGCCATAGTTCTTCACTAGCTTTTTTACCTTCTTATTAATGAAATGGCTACCCCCATCTGAAATAAGAATGCATGGAATACTGAACTATGAAATAATATGTTCCCTCAGGAACTTACACACAGTCTTACTATCTGTGGTTCGTGCAGGTATAGCCTCCACCCATCTACTAACACAATCCATAGCGAGAAGAATGTACTCAAAGCCACTGATGGAAGGAAACAGTCCCATAAAATCTATGCCCCATGCATCAAAGATCTCACAAATAATAACGGGTCGCATAGGCATCACATCTCTGGCACTTACCATTCCTACTGCTCTCTGACAATCCAGGCAACTCTTCACGACTATGCAAGCATCTCTAGTAAGAGTCGGCCACCAAAATCTACTCTGAAGTACCTTCTATGATGTCCTTTTCCCTGAATGATGTCCTCTTGCTTCTAAGGAATGGCATAGAGTGAGGACACTATTGTATTCCTCCTGAGGAATACATTGCCTATAAACACAGTCCAATCCCTCACGAAAAAGAATCGGATCCTCCCAATGGTAGTATCGTGCCTCGGAAACTAGTCTATCGACTCGATCCTTTGGCCAACCCTGTGGACTCCTCTGTGTAACCAGAAAGTTCACTATATCTGCATACCATGGAAGCTATGTAATTGCAAAGAAATCTCTATGCAATCTATGGCGTATACTCATCTGAAGGTTGCTCTATCTATAATCGAAAGAGGTGATCAGCTACCACGTTCTTTACCTTATGGTTATCTCTAATGTCTAAATAAAACTCCTAAAGTAAGAGAATCCATCTAAGAAGGTGTGCCTTAGCATCCTTCTTCTCCATCAAAAATATGATAACTGAATGATCTGTGTAAACTGTAATCTTTGAGCCAAGAAGATATGATCTGAATTTGTCCAATGCAAATACCACTGCCAACATCTCTTTCTATGTTACTGTGGCATTGCACTGAGCATCATCTAAAGTCTGGCTGGCATAGTGGATAGAACCTAGAAGTCCATTCCTCCTCTGTCTTAATACAACCCCGATCGTAAAATCTGAAGCATCTGTCATGATATCAAAGGGAAGAGACCAATCAGGTGGCCGTAGAACAGGAGCATTGATGATCATTTCTTTCAATGTGAGGAAGGCATGAATGCATTTGTCATCTAACAGAAACTCGATGTCTTTGCCTAATAATCAGTCAACAGTTGGGCAATCTTGGAAAAATCATGAATGAATCGTCTGTAAAAGCCAACATGTCCAAGAAAAGACTGTAACTACTTGATGTAGGATGGTGGCTCGAGGCGCTTGATGACATCCACCTTGGTAGGGACAACCTCCATGCCTCACCTGGAGATGATATGCCCCAACACGATCCCGTACGTAATCATAAAATGACTCTTTTCCTACGACAAAACGAGATCTACCTCACAAAATTTCTGAAGAATCTGGTCTAGGTGCGCTAAACAATCGTCAAAGGACTCACCATAGATCGAAAAATCATCCATAAAGACCTCTAGAAAATCACCAACCATGTCTACAGAAATAGCAAGTATACACCTCTGTAAAGTAGCAGGGGAATTGCACAATACAAAGGGCATCTCTCTAAAAGCGTATGTGCCAAAAGGACATGTGAAGGTAGTCTTCTCCTGGTCTTCAGGAGCAATAGTGACCTGGTTGTATCTAGAATAACTATCAAGGAAACAGAAGTACTCCTTCTCTGCCAACCTTTCTATGACATGGTCTATAAACGGCAAAGGGAAGTGGTCCTTCTTCGTCACGGCGTTCAACTTCCTGTAATCAACGCACACCCGCCACGACGTGGTTACTATCTTTGGAATCTCCTCTCCACTCTTATTCTTAATCATTTGAATTCCTGGCTTCTTTGGGACAACATGTAATGGGCTAACCCATTCAGAGTTGGAGATGGGATAAATAAACCCTAAGACACACCATTTCGTAATCTCTTTCTTGACAACATCTCGTAAAACCAGTTTCATCATGCGCTGAAACTCTCTAGAAGGTCTGCTGTCATGATCGAGATAGATATGATGAGAACACAAAGCATGATTTATCCCCCAGAGATCGGATGCAGTCCACCCAATAGCCTTGCGGTTTCTTTCAAGAATCTCCATCAGACGAAATTCTTGCCCTTCGGTCAAAGATGAGCTAATAATGATCGGAAAATGTCGATGTGGACCCGCAAGGAAAGCATATTTCATGTTTGTGGCAATGTCTTCAGCTCTGGTAAGGTAGAATCTGGCTCTGCTGTAACCTCATATGTATGTGTAATGGAAGCCGTGCTGGTGGTAGAAGTGTCTGCAATATGGTTATCCACCATCTCGATATGCTTCAGAGTAGAACTATAGAAGATGTTTAAAATATCATCTGACTCGCTGCTCTGCTCATCCTCAGAATGACTAGAGGAAAATAACTCAGCTAAATGAAACTCAGTTTCTAAATCATCTGAAGTGGAGGAATCGTGTAAACTCTCTGAATTTAAAAAGTCTACAATACAATCCTCAGGTATCTGCTCCATCTACTCATCATCATCCATGCTAATATATGATGTACCATTAGAAGAACGGCCAATTGTAGTCCCGGACCCACCCTCTACTAGGAAATCCTGGGTCTCTACTCGATACTTTTCAAGGTCGTCAAGGCGAACCTCATTTATGTAATCACATGTGGCTAAAGAACTCAAGATATCTAAATTAGCTGTAGATGCAGCACTAGATGTGTGTGACTCTCTCTCCATCTCTATATGTACCTTCTTTCCCTCGACGCGAAAAGATACCTTCCCTGTATAATAATCAAAGAGAGCCTTCGTGGTCTCCAAGAAGGTCTCCTAAGGATGATCGGGGTAAGGTGAAACTGTGTAAGGCAATCCATGTCCAGGATAGTAAAGTCCACTGGGAATTGCAGGCCCTGCACAGTTACGATAATGTTCCTTAATATACCCCTAGGTCTCTTTACAGATCTATCAGCAAACTGAAGGATCGTGTGAGATTTGTAAAGAGGACCTAACTCGAGCTTGTCGAGTAAACAAGATGGTAAAAAAATTGATTGAGGAAACGTTATCTAATAGAGTGCAATCGAATGTTGCATGAGAAATCTCGCATCTAACGTAGTGTGCTCCTGAGTCTTTCTTCTTCTTAGGCAATCTATTTTGTATAGCACAGGATGTGGCCTTGGTCAAAACATGTTTCTCTGTATGTGATTTAATCTTCCTACCATCTTTTTTTCAACTGATTCTTGAGCGTAGGAAAGTGATCTAAGGAATCGTGAAGTGGAATCTTCAGGAATACGTGATCTTTCAATAATCGCTCGATCTTTGGAGTAACAACATTCTTTTTGGTATTTTTCTTTCCTTTTCCATACAAGGCATCGAGAAAAGGAACAATCTCAAGAATGAAAAAAATCATCATCTTTATTCATAAAAGAAGTGGAATCAACATGTACATCAAGAGTTTCAGAATTATGTACAAAACCCTCTAAAACAGGGAAAGAAACAGAATTATCGAGAGTATCTGCATGGTCTGGTGTGATATCATCATCTGACTTGCCCATGTCCATGTCATCTGTCTCTGCATTGCTCCCCTCTCTATGATCATCAAGATGGACATCATGGTGTTCCTCATCATCGTGGTGGTCCTCCTCCTTAGCATCAGAAAATGTGTGATCATGGATTGACTCTCGCTCCTCATCATGCACCCTCTCCTCTACTCTATCAGGTGCTAGTGGTGATCTACCGCTCCTGAGACGAATGAAGTTAGATAAAAATTTAGGAAAAGAGATCATACCTGTAGTGATGTCTACCTGATCTGAATGCCTCCTCTTGTTGTTCGGATTCATCTGAGGCTGGGCTGGAAGAGTGGTCTTAGGTGTGGTTAACTCATCCAAACGACGGTTAACATGCTCCATCTCTGTCCTATGTGTAGTCTGGAGTGTGCTCAACATATCCATGATCTGGTTCAGTGCCAGGGCCTGTGAAGACATCTCAGACTCTGTGTAGTGACCCTGATTGTCTAATCTCTCTTGCCTAGGCATGTGCTGCTATGAGGTGTAAGGCTGAGGAAATCTATGTGGTGTGAAGGAAGATTGTTGCTGCTGCTGATAATGACGTGTTTGTGAATGTGTAGCAGGATACTGAAAAGATCGTAGTCTCTAATATGCATGCTGGTGAGACTGTTGTTGCGTGTAAGGCTATCGATGCTGAAAATGTGGACGTCCATGCAGCGTATGACTATACTGCTGCTGATGATGATGTACACTCGGTTGCTGAATCGGAGTGTACCATATTCCGTTGATCTCAAGAGTGGCTTGAGGCTCAACATTGATGTCTACAGGACTAGTGATCTGACCAGAATTGGCATGAGACCGATCCTCCTGCCAATCAATCTGTGGAGTCTCTGGCTCGCTCCGGATGATATGGATCTGTCGGGTGGGAGGAGCGGGTAAAGATCTCCGTGCAGGTTGTGAAGTCGAAGATGCTTGGGCCTGCTGATATTGAAGTTGTAGTTTTGTTACCTTCTTCGTAAGATCACTCAGTTGTTGAGGCAGAGATGAGAGTTTCTCCAACTCTCGCAGCAGCTGCAAGTCCTGAACTTGCTTTTGAATCACATCTACCAACGTTAACTTCTTACTAATAAAACCCATGTTGGTATTGGATTCAGATTCTGAAATGTTTGCCACCTTATGATGCTCTCGGTGATGCAGTGGCTAAGGGGCCTTCTGGAATGCTCGAGTAGAGTCAGCGACTCTCGAGTTTTCTACCATCCCTTCAAAAGATGGACCAGACAGACTCGACATCCCGATTCAGATAGCTACCACCACATTCAACACTCACAAGTCCCTGAATATCTGGCTGGAGTCCTCCAAAGTAGTTATGTACAAGCACCTTCATCAGTATCTCATGATGAGGACATCTCTCAGTAAGATCCTTGAATCAATCCCATGCCTCATGGAAAGATTCATTCGGTAATTGCGTCAAGTTGGAGATATGACTCCTCATCATGTTCATCCTTCCGAGAGGAAAATATTTACGCAGGAATGTGGACTTTAGATCATCCTATGTAGAAATCTCCCTGCCTAAGTGACTCAACCAGTAGAGCGTCTTATCTGCTAAGGCGAAGGGAAAGGCCTTGAGGTGAATAACGTCCTACGTAACTCTTGGGTAACTGGTCATACCACAAATCATCTCAAACTGCTGCAAAAGTTAAACGGCTCTTCTGTAGTGTTCCCATAGAATTTGGGAAGCAGAGAGATAAAGGACGGTCTCAGCTCGTATGACCCTTGATTCGGCGGTAACCAGATCCAATGGTTTAGCGTCCTAACTCCCGGGTCATACTCATCTCATAAAGTGGCGGGAACCACTACAAGTGGTAATGGATTCCTAGCTCCTGCTCTCAGCACGGTGGTCTCAGCTCGTAACTCGTTCTGTGTTCTGAATTGGTCTCGGATCTGAATATTCATCTACTGTAATGTATCGAGAATCCAGGTTGTAATATCTGCGGCTGGATCCGATCTTCCATCAACATGATGCTCCTCTACTGACCTTTCCTCTGCTGGTCCTTTTACACGAGCCATATGTTTCAAATCTTCTGGAAAGGAAAACTTCTCATAAGAACTAAGCAAAAAATCGGCTGGAGAAAATGATGACAGATTGAGGCGGGGGTCTGCCTCAAAAAGATGGGTTGTAAGGCGAGAGAGTATGGGTCTGACTCTCCTCGCGATCAGATGGGACCAACTCGAGAAGAGGGTTATCCAGAGTTTGTGAAAATGTACGACGGACGGTGAAAGATCGAGAGCTTACGAAGTCTGAGCAAAATAGCCGTCGAGTCATCATCTTCGATATCAAGAGAGTAATCGGGAGAGCACGTTATCAAATCAAGAGAGATGGAAGAATGCGTATAAGACGTGGTAACTCACGCCTCACAAGCAAACACAAAGTAAACCCCGTATTCACCAACACAACCGATGATGACCGTAAGAGTTCAGTCGTTTATCTTATCGATTCTAGGGTTATTTCGGCATGCAAGTATATTCACAAATTATCGCGAGCTGATAGGTGCCCGGAATTTCCTCGCAACACTGTCACGAGTCTTTACAGAGAACCACTTGTTCTCAACCAGTATGGGAGTAAGTACGGACCGTTTCCGGCTACATGTTACTTGAGGATGGAGCCTTACGCAGTATCCTCTAAACCCCCATTCTTCTAAGTAAACTCAGACCGTTTCCGGCTACCCGAGCGTACCCACTGAAGAACAATGATCAGGTGTATAGACTAAGTAGTATTTTGAAGGAAACACGGACTTTGATTTTAGCCTTAAGTGTCGTCCCTCACTCACAATATCTGGAAAGTTACTTGTAGTTAAAGTGCAGGGATTGCTCTCCCAAATCAAATGATCCTTACGTTTATTTTAAAGTCAGATACTTAAGCAGTCCCGATTTTATTTTTGATTTTCTATTTTTTTGAATCATTTTCAGACAAGTGTCTAACAAATGTCTTTATTTTTTTATAAATCCTAAAAACATGCACCTAGGTTGCGAGTCCTAAAACTATCTACGAAGGCTCAATCAGATAGAAAAAATAGAAAACACCTAATCATGCACCTAGCCTTGTGAAAAACTGTGGAAAACCGGCGATGCGAGAAAAAACGTGGTGGGTGCTCTACTCCCCTGAATGCAGGCACTCGATGAAGCAGACCCTGAGAAAAAAGGAGGGGAGGTACAAGTCGGGATGCCCTTACAGGGCCCCTTTCTACAAAATACAAAAACACATGCAAATGCTTCTCTTTTTTTACAAAAAAATATTACAAAAGAAACCCTAACTAATTCTGCCCTTAACAACTGATCTGTAAGAGAAAGAATCGATCTCTGCACTTTAAACTGCTTTGGCTCCCGAGGAAGCCGGTTGAACCTGCAGGCCCTGGAAAGATTAGTTAGGAAAAAGGAGAAGCACACGAAAAGTCGTAAAACAAATTAAAAATTCAAAGAAACATGAAAACCGTGAAAACAGAAGAAAAAGCCATAAATCGAATACCAGTCAAAAATTGAGAAAGAAATAAAATTTGTAAAACCAAGAATATCAAGAATTTTCAAAATTAGAGTAAAAAACCGATGTAAAAATAATGCCACCCCAGCAATGGTGCCATTTTGATAATGCGGGTCCGACCTGCGGTTAATGATGATGTTGGTGTAGAAAAACCACAAAGAGGGATTCACGTTGATCAAACAAAAATCAACGAAAATAGGAGAGAGAGAGAGAGAAGTGAAATGAATAGGCTTCTCTCTCCTATTTTCATATACATTATTTATTTTACCAGGTAAGTGTGCCTGGGTCGAACTCAAGGAAAAAGAATATTAAAACCTTGACTTTTGATACAAGAAAGAAATCTCAAAAATATTCTCTTTATTCTTGATTTTACAAAAAGACTCAAAAATTGACTCAAAACGAGATCTTGATTACGAAAATCAAATCGACACGACACATCGATGAAAAATCATGGACAAATTTGAGAAAAGTATATTGGGTAGTTATAAAGCTACCCTAAAAAAATCGCAACAAAAATGAGGTCCAAACAACCCCTACAAGCCAGGGGTATAACTGCAAAATAAAATTCTTTATTCTGTTACAAAAAGGTCCCTAGTAGGGACTGAAATGCAAACAAAATAAAGTCTATTGCATTTGGATCCCTATGTGGGGACCTAATGTAATTTCTAGAAACATTAGAGCTCTTCTGAAATTCTGGAACTGTGGCAGGATTAGAATGCAAAATTTCTACCCCTTCATGATCATCCCTAAAATTTCTACCGCTTGATCTGGATCGTCGGTTGGCACCACGTGTAACAAGCATGTGCGTTGTTGATGTTCTTGTTGTTCTTCCCCCTTTTTTGCTATGTCACGGCGATGCTTCTTTTCCGAATTCTCTCTGACGAGTGACGACGTTTTTGGTCCTTCGGCAAGGCCAGAGGAGTGACTCCTTCATCCCTCGAGCTCGCTTGCGAGTGAGATCCTCCGAAGGTGGTAGAAGTCAGTGGTTGAATGTCGATGAAGATGGAGGTTTAACAAGTCTGGAAGCTGATGCAGGCTTTATCGTGGATTCGAACCTCTTTGATCTTTGAAGTTCCAGATGATTGTTATATGCTCCAGATGACGAGGAAACCTGCAAATGGATATTTGGAATGCTCGATTCGAGAAAAAATCAGCCAAAGAATCAAAGAATTTGCAGTTCTCAAAATTTCTTTCCAGAATTAATGAAAGCAATGAAGTTGAAATGAAATGAGATGATTGTGGTGCGAATTGAATCGAATGTGAGAGGTTTTAGGGATGTGTGTTTAACTAGGATGCCTAAGTTACCTAATAACGCGATTAACTAACCTAATGCAGGCACTGCGATCGAGAAGTAAAATGGGAAAAGGATGGATGAACTGATCTGGGAAGTTTAGGTGTGTTACCTCTGGTTGTCGCTCGACGATCGATCTTTGCCGGAGCTCCACGTGCGCGATGAGGCGATGCAAGGTGGTTGAGCGCCCTGGAACTCTCCTCCGATGGTCCTCCTTCCATGCGGGGCTGCTCTCAAGTATTGTGACCACCATGATTGGCCTGAAGAAGGCTAGGAAGGTAGGTGATCGGCCAGGTCTCTGGAAATGGAGGTAGTTAGGATTGATTTAGTTCTGAGTGGCCATCTTGAAGGCTTTTTATAGAAGAATCGAAGAAGTGTTAGGATGGATCTGAGGGTAGGCGAGTATGATGGTAGTTAGGAGAAGGCAATGTAGGGTTTGGATTGATTAAAGAGGTTAGAATGGGAGCGGGAAAATATGCTGAAGAGAAGGTGTTGGAACAGAAGCTAACAGCTTCTTGATGGGGCACCAGGTGCTGACACGTGTGAGCACCTGGCTGGCCAGATGATAAAATACAATATAAATTATGTAATAAATGATAAACAATGTTATTTTAAATAAGTATAAAAATGAAAAATATAGATAATTAAATTATCTAAATTATGGTATAATTATTTTTTGTAAATAATAAATATTATATGAAATATAAATATTATATTTTTAAATATGTATAAATAGTACTTAATAAATAGGTTTTGGATTTTTAATTTAATAAATAAATAATTACATATTAATTTTATATTTTATTAATTACTAGACTAATGAATAAGTTCTTTATGAATTTTTATGGATTTTAATACGTTAGTTTAGATATATTAATAAATACGAGTACAAGTTATGTAGTTCAATTTCATCTATAAATTCGGTATTTGAATTTTATTAAAATAATCAGTAAGTTCCAAAAATTCTGAAATAAATCATGGTTAAAATACAAGATCACGAAAATAATTAAAATTTTAAAATTAATAAAATTATAAATGTGTGTACTAAATAAAAATAAATAGCCCAGAAACCCCGTTGTCATTAGGTCCCAAAACCGACTTTTTGCAAACGAACTCTGATTTTAATGAAATCACCTCCATTAATTAGAGAATATTATTTATGAACTCCAAAGGTGAGTAGAGTGAAATTGGAGTTCGTACGAGAACGCTATGATGTTCGGAAGTTGAGAATTTGTCAATTTGAAAGTTGGATTTCTTAGCCTATATACAAGATAATATTTTTAACTTATTTTTATATTTTTATATACATTTTTAGAAATAATTAGGAGAAGAGTTTGGTGAAAAATAAGCTCATGTGAATTAATTAAAATCAGTGAATATTTGATATTTATTTGATAAATAGTGAATAATGTGTAGAGTGTGTATTAAATTATTTTTTTGAGTTTCTTTCCTTATCTCCCCCTACTTGTTTGTTTGTCGATCAATCCATGCTGACTTGGTCTCGGGAGTTAGGTTATATAAATATATATTGAGCTATATTTATATTTTATAAGTCATATTGTACATATATACATATTTACAATCTGCCTTCTTTTTTATTCTTTTAATTATTTACATGTTTTGATGCATAAAAGTGTATTTTTATTCATGAATGAGGTTTTGATAAAAGGTGGGAATTAATGGATATTTACATGTATTTGTTAAGGGTTTTAAGATAAAATGTGGCAGAAATGTTAATGAATCATGGATTCATCAGCGTCAATCACATCTGACGCTTCGATCTACGGCTCAGAATTGTGGCAGAATGAATGGCTGAGATGTAAACTAGGGTCCCATTCTTGATCGTGTATTTGGGAGATGATATGGAAGAACTGGAATGAAAGAGTATGCTGATGAGCTTTAATCGGGGAGATCTCGGTCTTGACTTGTCCAAGTTCTCTGGTAATGAGCATGACAGCTTCTTGAGATCCTCCTCTTTCGATCAGAGCAAGCAAAGGATCATGAAGATCTTCAAGCGTGGATCTGAGGGGGTGGGTATGGAGGTTAGGATCAGTTGCAGGTCGACCCCCTAGGTATCTCTCCTATGCTCGTACCGCGTGCTTTCACCTTGAAAGTTAAAGCTCTTGCTCAGAGGTAACGTCTCAGCCCAAATGTTAGGTCAAAGGCTCATGAAATGGGGGTGAGTGGAGACCTCCGGCAGAGGTGGTAAGAGAGGAAGTCAAACCCCAGATCTGTGGAGAACAGGAGATGGGCAAAGGGGGAAAGAGATGGAGAATGGTCATGCGATCGTGTTGGCGTAATCGGATAGGTTCATTTATGATCAGATCTCTTATGATCATGCAGATCGAGGTGGATGATGTAAATCTGATATGAGTGATTGGAATGAAAAAAAGCACAAAATGAAAGCTGAATTGAAAATGAACTATCTAAGATACCTACGGAATGGAAGAAGGGTGCAAATCACCTCGATCTGCGATGTGGCGGAGAGGTGGAGACGTGCGTTGGAGATCATCGGCGACGTGGTTGAATCACGACCTAGGGTGCAAAACTCACTCTCCAGATCGGGGATCCGCTCCTCTATCACCAGAGCACCCTCCCTACCACTCGATCGCGGGTGATTTTGGTCCAAAATTAGATTAAGGGTTCGTCGGAGGTGGGAGGATGAAATTTATACAGTGAAGTTATGCGATTTTCAAATTTTGAAATGGGCGAGATCGAGGCGAGTTGACTAGTTTTAGAAGGCTGACAAGTGAGATGGTTGAATGCACATCAATAATGGAGAAGGGAATGGAGGGTGTTAGTGAATAGGTGCGCATGGAAAATTAGGTGAAGTAAAAGCGAAGAATGAATTAGCGACGGCAGGTGCAGACCAACCAGTTGACTCGGATCAACAAACCAGGTCGACCAATCAAATCGCTCCTAGGATGAGGATAAAATATACTATATGACAAAAAAGTCAAAAATGTAAATTAATTGAATTAAAAATCAAAAATAAATTAATTTAATTACATAATGTTAATAAAAAATATTAAGAATAAATAAAGGTAATTTTAGTGATTTTTATTTAACTAAATAATATATATACAAGGGCTAAAATAAATACAAGGTGTTATTTGCAGGTATGTATACCTATATATACAGTATTTGCATTTTTTTATACATAATTTAATATTTTATTTATTTTCAATATTTTACAAGGGTTTTGAAAATATTTTTATTTGATTTTTAAGAGTTAATTTGTTAGGTTAATTAAATAGGTATAAGTACAATATATACATGGTGATACATATACAATATATTCATGATTTTATTTTAGTTGATTTTTGTTGAGATTTTATGTGTATTTTATTTGAGTTAAATACAATATTTGCAAGAAAAAAAATAATATTCACAATTACGCAAAAGAAGATAAATGATTAAATATTATATATAGTATATATAGGTATATTATACAATAATACCCCAAATGGCCACATTTCACACCTTAACTTCTGAATTTTATAAAATCACCTCTATTTTAAAGATAATTTAATCTGGAGTACAAGAATGTGAGTTTGATGAATTTGGAGTTCAGGTGGGGAAAATATTGATGTTGGAATTTTGTACTTTTGTGGCTTTTAGAAAGTGATGTTATTTACACAATATATGCATACTTTAATTGAAATTATTTTTATTATTTACAAAAGAGTTTTATGCATAATTTTCAAGAAAAAATATTTTTTTATTTACAAAGAATTTGCTAATAAAATACAAAGTGTGTAACATAGAAAATAATATGCAAGTGTTGAAAATACATGTGACAAGTGTATTTCTAGAATTTTTGGTGTTTTTGGCCTTATCTCCCACTACTTTATTCCTTGTCATTTGGGTTAAGTCTTGACCTTCTCTTGAGGTTTGATTCAGCTTGTATCTATTACATATATACAGTCTTGCATTTTCTTTATTTTTACTTTATTTCTTTATTTATCTATTTTAGGTTAAAATAGTGATAAATATAGAATATTTTCATAGGGATGTTGGTTAGTAAGAATATGGATTTCTTGATATTTATGGGTGTTTTATAAGGGATTTCAAGATAAAATAAATTAATATGGATGGTGATGTAGATTCATCATCCCCTATGCTTTTACCATTGCTAATACCTTAGCAAACACTTATTTGAAAGAATAAGTGAATAAAAGAAAAAGAAAAGAATAAAGGACAAATAAAGAACTTAGAACAATATTGAGTATTAAACTTATCTTCATAAAATTGTAGTAGGAGCTTGGTCAGACCTTTGGATTATAAGTTTGGTGGAACCTTATTGGGAAGTGGATTTAAAACTTAACATCCCTCGAGTTCCACAAGACTACTATTCAGGTCGCCTCAACAGTCAGGCCAGAACAAGTCTACATATACAAATTCTTATGACTATGAATCTTTACTTGTACGGTGTAAGTAAAATATAGCTCCCCACCTCAAAAGTGACAAAGAAACAACCTCCCTCAATAAGGTAACTTTAGTCCCTCGGTCTAGCAACACTTTCCTCAAGGAGAGGAGATATTCCCTTCTAAGATCAAGTGCAAACAGCTCAAGAAGAGGGGATGTAGAAAAGAATGGATGGTAGCTAGTGTAGCTACCTATCCTTGGATGCATGATCAGTGTAGCCAAGTCATTCAGTTGCAAGCTCACAATAATTTGACTTTTAAGATCATCCTTGTTTATTAACTATATACTCTGGCAGGCATTTTATTTTTAATCAGGCTTGTCCACTTTTTTGAAGTTTTTGCTTTGTTTAAATATATATACAAGGGTGCAACATGTACATAAGGAGTTTTTCTTCTCGAGCAAGTAGACTATCCCTCTTTTCAAGCATTATTGCAACCCCACAACATCCTGTCTTTAGATCTCAATGCTACTAGACCAGGTTGAGATGCACTATCCTCCCTAGAGGAAGACGGATGTTTCCACTAGTTGCTACACACTCGTGTGCTACCCCAAGCAAAAGGATTCTACCTTACTCACCACCTCATTGATGAAGAGCTACGTCCAAGTTAGGCCACGATCTAGAAGAATCATGCTTGTGTTGTTAAATATTCTACTTAGACTACTCAAGATGACATATGAACATAGTCTTGTGGATTCAAAGAATTAAGTCGCTAGGACCTGAAAAGTCTCAACTCCAGTTCTTATAAGGTTCCTCTGAAATTAAGTGGATTAAGGTCAACCAACCTCCATTCTTCAATTTTATTCCATACTAATTTAATATCAATACTATTTTAAAAAATGCACATGCTTGAAGTATATGCGAAACACATTTTTTAAAAGAAAGAAAGAGAAAAATCTTTTTGTAAAGTTTTCAAAGGGTTTTGCGATTTTTTATGGATTTTAAGCATTCTTTTTTATTTTGCATTTAAAGATATAAAAAGGGTTAGTAAACTAAATAAATACAAGTATATACAATGATTATACAAATTTTATACAATATTTATATACAAGTTTTAAATACAAGTTTTATAAAGAGTTTTATTTACAGGAGGAAAAATGATTAAGGGTTTTTACACATGTAGATTTTACGAATATATACATACTACATAGTATAATAGCCATATTATTAATAAAATTATGAGTTATGGATAAAGTATATATACAATATATACGACCCCCCCCCCATACTTAGCTCGAACTATGTCCTCATATGAACAAAGAGACACAAAGGAAAATATAACTCATGCTAAGTATAGAAAAGTGAAAAGAATACTATACAACAACGACTCAAAGAATATACAAAGACGAGATAAGTCGGTGATATGCCCTATACTTAGGATAAAATAATCCTAAGTATACAAGACTGTACAAACGAGGAAAGCCGAGGAAGAGAATGAACAAACTCAACGACATGACATGTCCTACCCTATACATAGGGTGAAATATCCCTAAGTATAGAAAAAGAATATCAACAATTTGAAGGACAAGAGAGAGATAAGAAGAAAATAAAAACATGAAAAAGACGGTATAAACAACATCACTCCATCTATACTTTTGGTAAAGGATCCCTAAGTATAAACAACAATGGGAATGATGAAACTGAATGAATATGAACAACTCAAGTCATTCACCTCCCCTATACTTAGGATAGAGAACATCCTAAGTATAGCACACATACGCGGAAAAAGAGGTGACCGGTAAAAAATAGAAGAAGAAGGAATAAAACGAAAGGATATCTACAAGAGAAAATGAGCTCATGTATCAGATGCAAAAGATGTCAAAAACTCATTATCTGATACCACAAATATAGAATCAACCATGGACAGGAATGTATCATGATCTAGATATGGCTTCAGCAACTGCTCATTCACAACAAATGGATGTATGTCAGATGACAACCTAGATATGACAATATTATCATTGTCACACACAGCTCTCACAATGAACAGTCCTGGTCATTTGCTTTTCAAATTGCCTACAAATAACTTCAACTTAGCATCGAATACCCATACTTTCTGATCAGGGGAGAAGGTCTTTCTTCTAATGTGTCTATCATGCCAACGGTTGACTTTCTTCTTATACATGAGTGAGTTGTCATATGCAAAATCTCAAAACTCCAGCAATCTATTCATATCCAACTTCTTATTCTTTCATACTTTCTCTTAATTAAGATTGCATGCATGGAGTGCCCAAAACGATTTTCGAATTAATTCTATTGACAGGTGGCAAGGCTTTCCATACACCAATTTGTAGGGAGACATACCTAGTGGTGACTTATAAGCCATCCGATAAGCCCAGATAACTGAGTCAAGCATCTAGGACAAATTCTTCCTATCTAGATGTACAAGTTTTTGCAATATTATCTTGATCTACCTATTTGAAATCTCAGCGAAGCCATTAGTCTATGGGTGGTAAGGAGATGCAACTTTGTGCTCAATGTCGTACTCCGTAATTAGCTTCTTGACTTTTCTAATAACTAAATGCCTTCCCCCATCTGAAATAAGTATCTTGGGAATCTTGAAGTGCGCAATAATATGGTCCTTGAGAAAGGAATACACAGTACAACTATCAGTGGCTCGGGTGGGGACAACCTCCACCCAATGACTAATGTAATTCACAGCAAGCAGGATATACTGATATCCTTGACTGACAGGAAATGGGCCCATGAAATCTATGTGCCAAGCATGAAAAATATCAGAAATCGGTATATATCTCATGGGCATGGTATCTTTGGAAACAATGGTTCCACCCATTTTTTGACAATCAGTACAATCTTGAAAATACTCTATAGCATCCTTAAATAATGATGGCCACCATAGACTGCTCTATAAAATATTCGCTCTCGTGCACTTCCCCGAATGATGCCCACCAGATTCTAGTTTGTGACAGTGCTCAAGTACGCCGGTGTATTCTTCTTGAGGAATGCACCTTCTCAATATACAATATACACCCTCATGAAATAGGTATGGATCTTCTCATTGTAAAAATGTATCTCAGACAGAAATCTGCCTACCTTGTGCTTCGGCCTATCTTGTGGAACTTTCTTGGAAACAAAACAGTTCACAATATCATCATACTTTGGGAGTGAGTCGACAAACTAAATGGTCTCATCTGGAAAGGTCTCAAAAAATAGGGATCATGCTCTGCTCGGAAGTATCTGCATCTGAAATGCGATAACGGTGATCTGCCACAACATTTTTCACTCCAGCTTTATCTCTTATCTCTAAATCAAGTTCCTAGAGAAGAAGGATCCATTTGATAAGGCATGGTTTGGCATCCTTCTTTCCCTGTAAGTATTGTATGGCAGTGTGATCCGTGTTCACAATAACATGGGAACCAAGGAGGTAAGATCTGAACTTCTCTAATCCAAATACAAATGCTAGCATCTCCTTCTCTGTCACTTTATTATTCTATTATGCCCCATCTAAAGTCTTGTTAGCATAGTGTATAGCAAATGGTATCCCATCCCTTCTCCACCCTAAAATAGCTCCAACTTCAAAATCTGACATGTCTGTCATGATCTTAAAGGGAAGAGACCAATCAGGTAGCTATAGGACAAGAGCACTAGTATCCATGTCTTTCATCTGATGAAATGCAAGGAGGACATTATCATCACCAACAAACTCACTCTCCTTACGTAGACGCTCGGTCAAAGGTGTGGCAGTTTTGGTATGAATCGCCTATAGAATCCTACATGTCCCAGGAATGACCTCATCTGCTTCAAATTCTGTTGTGGCTCTACCTTGGATATCACATCGATCTTAGCCGAGTCAACCTCCATACCATGTTTGGAGATGACGTGGCCCAATACAATCTCATTAGTCACCATAAAGTGACTCTTCTCCCACGAGAGCACTAGGTTTACCTCACAACAATGTTGAAGGACTCGATCTAAATGAGCAAGACATGTGGCAAAACTATCCCTGTAGAATGAGAAATCATTCATAAATACCTCAAGGAAACTACTCACCATGTCAGAAAAAATGAACAACATACACCTTTGTAATGTAGTGGGGGTGTTACACAATCCAAATACCATCTGTCTAAAGATGTAAGTACCAAACGGACAAGTGAAAGTAGTTTTCTCATGATCCTCGGGAGTATTAGTAACCTGCTTATACCCCGAGTACCCATCCAAGAAACAAAATAACTCTTTTCCTACAAACCTCTTAATAATCTGATAAATAAAGGGAAGTGGAAAGTGATCCTTCTTTGTAGATAAGTTCAGGCATCGATAATCTACACAGACATGCCATGAAGTAGGTACACGGGTCAGAATCTCCTCACCTCAGTCATTCTTCACGATAGTAATCCTAGATTTCTTAGGATCACATGTAAAGGACTGACCTATTTGGAATCCGAAATGGGATAAATAAAGCTAGCATCACACCATTCCCGGATCTCATTCATGACAACCTCCCTTAGATTCATATTTAGAAAGCGTTGACACTCATAGGAGGGTTTACAGTCATCCTCTAAGTAGATATGATGCGAGCACAAACCTGGACTAATCCCATGGAGATCTGAAATATTCCACCCAATGGCCTTGCAGTTTCTCTCAAGAACCTCTATCATGTAAGATTCTTGTTCATCGGTCAACTACGAGCTGAGGATGATCAGAAACATATGGGGGAGGGCGCAAGGAAGGCATACGTCAATGTTGACGATAAGGCCTTGAGCTCAGGTGGGGTCTGAATCGGCTCTGTAACGACATCTATAACTGCACTAGTAGAAGGTATATGATCTCTACTCTGTAAACTATCCATCGTGGCTACTAACAGCTCAGCAAATAGAATCTCGGAAAGATCTGCAATGAATGATCTCTACTAAGAAAGGAATGTCTCATCAAGGTGTTCAGAATCCTCAATAATCTCATAAATAAAGGGTTGAGATATCTCAACAATAATCAATTAAAGGTGACTCTCATCAGTGCATATGTTAGTAAACTTAGCATGTGGCTCAGATATATGTACCTTAGAACTCTCAAAAGGAGGTACATCATCAGTAGTCTCAACATTATGTGTCAAAGGAATATCAGAGGGTATCTCCAAAAACTCATATTGATCCTCAGAAATCAGCTCAAGCTGCCCATCAACAAACATCTCCAAAGGATCAATAAGGGAACTCATATCGACTGTGCTTTCTAGAAGGTCCTTCTGAGAAAGGAACTCCGGGGTATCTATGAAATCAGTAAAAAGATCTGTCTCTCGAGACTCAGCAAGAAAATCATAGTCCTAAAGATATGGTGTAATTGTTTGTCTCTCATATGTTGTTTCTAGTGGCGATGATGGTCTAGGATCAGGGATCGTCTTAATTTTCACCTTATCACTACTATAGTGAAAGATGATCTCTCAGTATTATAATCAACTACCACTTCGACCATTCAAAGGAACGATCGACCTAGTATGATTGGGGTATGGAGTAATGATGGATGTGTGTTCATATCTGCAACAACAAAATCAATAGGGAATTTCGTTCTCTGCACCCTTACAATAACATCCTCTAAAATACCCATCGGCCTCTTGATCGATCTACCAGCAAATTGAAGGATCATCCTGGTCGATCTAAGAGGTCCTAACCCAAACTCGGTGAGTAGAGAGGATGGCATGAGATTAATGGAGGAACCACTATCAAGAAGAGTACGATCAAATTCTTGATCAAAAATATGGAAACGGATATGAGATGCTCTCTTATCTTTCTTTTTGGACGGGAGGTTGTTGATGGCATGAACTATGGCCATGGTTAAGATATATTTTATATCTTCTTTCATTTTTTCTGATTTGTTTGATGCTTTTGTGTACATGCTTCTTTCATTCCTCTTTTCACTGCATGCATGTACTCCACGGCCTTAAGGAGTGGCACCTCTAAAAAGCGATCATGTAAGATCTCAACCATTCCAGGATTAGATAAAGTTGTTTTTAGTTTTTGGATTTTCTTGGTTTTATTTAAAGCAGAATGAAATGGCACAGAATCAGAAGAAACATTCAAATGCGCATTTCGATTATTTAAAAGAGAATCCTCATGTACAATGGGGCAACCATAATCAGTCTGTATAGTGTTGTCCAAAATAGGGGAAGGAGACCAAATCTAAAACAGGACGGGATGTTGCTACCGGTATAGAAGAATCCATGACTGGTGTGTTCTCCCTTGTTGATGGTGATCTGCATCTAGCTGGTGAAGACGATGGTAGTGATGGTGACAGTGAAGATGGTGAAACTCCATACTTAGGTGTTGGTACACTAGGTCTCGGCAATGATGGTGAAGAACATGGATGTATAAGGTGAAGCTCTCCCAATGGCTTGATCTCTCAATCCCAATGGTAGTTAAGGCAGTTGCAATCTCCTACAACTCTTGAGATGAATGTGTCAGATAAACATGTAGAATCAAGGGCCAAACCTATCTCGGGTGTGGATGGATCATGGGCTACATGCTCCTTACATATGAATTTGTTGGGATTGGCCTCGACCTGTGCTGGGATCAGTGTCTTTGTAGTGGTCAGGTCATTAAGCCTCTGATAAGATCGTTCATGTTCTTTATAAGCAATTCCAATTGATCAAGTGTTGGATTCACCGAAGGTGCCTCGGAGCGCTCAATGACGGGTTGTCACTGAGACTTGTAATGAGGAAGTTGTTGGTATCCATGCTATTAGTAATGAGGAGGAGGAGAATGTGTATATTGTTAATATAATGCAGACTACTATTGGTGGTATTTTAGGTAAGGATATGCAGGATGCATCTGTCGCTGGCCATGTCTCTAGTTCTGGAACTGAGGTGGAGACTGAAAATGAGGCTAGAACTTTTGGTGCAGGCACTACTACGGTCTGCCTCCCTGAAACTGGTGGGTGGGTCTCTGACCTTGCTGGGAACACAACTGGCCTTGCCCTGACAGACGGAGCCGGTTGTGCTCTCGGTAGAACCAGATACTATTCACCTCCTAAATGATAGGGGGAGGTGGAGCCAACTGCTTAGGAATGTATGGACCTTCTTACTGTATAGGACAATCTTCTGTGAATGATGTGGGACCTGGTCTAGAGTCTGCATGTAATAAATGTGCTGAACTTTGGATGGTCCTCCGGTATTCTGTTGGGTGGTAGTTGAAGAAGCCTTCTCTTGGGCAGAAGTGTTAGCTGCTACACTCGCTCTCTGGTATGCGTTGATCATACTCACAAGAATTTCTGGATGCTCTGTTATCTCATCCAGCTTGTCCAGGTTCTTCGTCCTTTGTTCGATCACTTGGAGCTTCTCAAGCTCCTTGGATCATTTCTCAATAATGTCCACTTTGGATAGGTGGTTCCCAATGATAGTCAGGTCTAAGGTGTCCACCCTATCCACTTCATGTGATGCCTTTCGTATTAACAGCCTTGTGAGGTGCTACAGTAGTCGAAGAAGGCACGGGATGTTTCTAGAATGCGTGCGAAGAAGAAAGAGTTGCAGAGCTCTCGGTTATCTCCTCGAAAATCTGATATAGGACATACTCATCCTTGTTGAAGTGACTATCCCCACAAGCAGCATCTACCAGCGTCTGATTCTCATGACTCAAACCCCCACAGAAATGTTGCACTAAGCTCATCTTCGGAATATCAAAATTTGGGTACTTCTCCATTAAATCTTTCCCACGCCTCGTGAATAGGCTCACGGGAAATTTGGGAGAAGTTTGCTATTAGCGATCACATTTAGTTTAGACATCCAAGTGGGTAGTATTTGCTTAGAAAAGAATACCTCAACTCTTCCCATGGAGTGATGACTTTTCCTAGATAATTTACCCAATAAAGGGCCTTGTCCATCAAGCTGAAGGGAAATGTCATCATCTTCAATACCTCTAACGGGATGTTAGGGTAATGGATTGTGTTGCATATGTGATCGAATTGTTGGAGGTGTGCATAAGGCTCTTCATTAATGTGTTTGTAGAATATGGGGAGTAATGGTAAGATAGTTGGCTTAAACTCGAAATGCACATGAATTGCAGGAATTTGAATCAATGTATTCATCTGCCCTACTGCTGGATTATATGATTCCCTTAATGAGAGCTTAGCCACTGGCTCTACAAGCTCTTCTCCCCCATTCCCACCTCCTCTGTTGTTTCTATCCTCCTCTCTCTTATCTTGCCTCAGCTCGAGAATCATATCTCTTAATGCTGCTTGAAAGTCAGCATGTTCTACTAACTGTGCTTGAATGGACTGAATGGAAGCTAACATGGTAGTGTTGATCTCGGACAGTTCAGCCATGGAACCTTTTCCCTTAGGTGGCATCAAGTGCACTATATCGGTTTCTGTAAGTGTAAATTACATTTGATTAATCTTCAGGAATGACGGAGTCCCAAATGATATTTCAAGATTGGAGTCAATCTTGAATAGTGAGTTGATGGATGAAGTGAAAGGTGAAGTGGAGAAAGAAGAATACTCGAGAAGTGTGTCTTCCCGAGTAGAAGGTAACCGGTTTGGAGTGTGAAATGAGTCTGCAAAGTCCAGACAAGAAATGCTCCACTCCGACATACTCAATATGAATAAGCGAGACGCGAGAGTACAAAAGTCAAATAAGAAGAGAATGAGTAGAAGGCACGAAGGGTGTGGAAGTAACTCTAACACTAGCAATCAAACACAAAACAAACCTCCTATTCACCAACTCAACATAGTGAAGACCATAAGAGTTCAATCTGCTACCTTTTCAATTTTATTTGGTGATAAATACAATCTTTGAAAGAGTTAACGAGTTGTTAGGTGCATGTATTTCCCTAAAGACTGGCCTGAATTCTTAAGACTAGTTGCATCCACTTTCATCCAGTATGGATGTAAGTACAAACCATAAAAAATGATTACCCGTTACTTAAGGATCGAGCCTTACATAATGTCCTTTAAACCATCCACTTTGCTAAGTAAATACGGACCGTTTACCGGCTACCCACATTCCCTCACTGAGAAGTAGCTAATCATTTTTATAGATCGGTAGTGTAGATAAAAAATCCAGTCTTGGCTCTATCCTAATGTTTATCCTCCTCTCACTTTGCAAGTAAATTCAAACAATGAGGGGGTTACTCTCCACAAAATAATTGTGATTGTCTTTACGTTTAGATTTAGGTCGAGTTTTCTTTAACAGTCCCAGTTTCATCAAGTTGTCACTCTTTTTGAATATTTTGCAATGAATCTCCTACAAAGTGTCCAATTTCCTTTTTTAATTATGTGTGTGAAAACAAGTAAAGATATCAAAAATGCCAATGCACGATAAAATTCAATGATGCATGCAGGAGTTTAGAGATGTATACCTTATCGCCAACACTCTACATGCAGGGTGATCCACATAGAATTTAAATACATAAAAATAAACTAACCTAAATCATGCACGTGAACCGCCCTAGCAATTACTTCTATTAGAGGCCAAGAAACAATTAATTTGACTAAGTTAAAAACAACTCTACTCTATAGGTACAGAAATTCTTGTTTAGGGCTTTTGGTCTAATTAATTACCTAGCTCAAGCAAGTTAATAGTGCAATCACTAAGGGCTCAAGCACATAAAACTGCATGAACACAAAGAAAAAGAAGGCAATGAAAATAAAATCGATGAGGTCCCCCAAGTGAACCGACACTTAGTGAAACAGACCCCACACATAAGGTATATAATGTCACTTTTACAAGAGTTTGAATGAATAAAAAATACTAAAATCTATCTATGTCAAATGCTCCAAAAATTGGTCTCCTTCAAGTCTTCTCCTCCTCCTACGCTCTCCTATGGCTCGGTGAATAATCAAGCTGCCTTATCTTAGCTTGGGTGTGCCATCTCTCCTAAGAATGTCACCCTCACTCATCAAGCCCTCGCAAGAAAGAGGACAAAAAAGAATGTATAAGAGACACCGATTTTTAAATATGAGCAAAAGTAATGGAAATAAATGCAGTGAATATGAATAATGAAATGGGTGAATCAAAGCATAGATGAAAATAAGAAAAAGAAAAACAAGTATATACAAAATGGTGCTATTTTGTTGAACGCTAAAATTTGGGCTTTTATTTTAATGATATATTCACAAAGTTCTTCGCAACACAAAGAAGCATCAAACAAAAATTTTATTTAATCTCAAACAAAAATAAGGAAGAAAATGTAGCAAAAGATTTTGTTATTTAATTTACATGTATCTAATAGGATCAAACTCAGGGAGGCTACAAAAATTCCGAGGGTTATTCTTTGCAATGAGAATTCAATGAAATAATAAAGGAATTTCTATTCGCACTATGCTTGGATGTAGTATTTTCTTTTGGATTTTATATATTTATTGAATTTTAAATTTTATATTTTTTATTTTACTTTCATATTTTTAGATGTTTAAATTTCTATTTTTTATTTTTAAAAACAATAAGAGAATTTTTATCTTTTTGGTTATTATGTTAAAAATAACCATAAAATTAAACAAAAAATTATTTTTGGGTCTAGATAAATTTTTTATGTTTTTTAATTTTTATAGATTTTTCCACAATTTTCAAAACCTTTAAATAAATCAAAAATAGGGAATTAAATAAAAAATATAAAATAAATGTTTTTGGAATTTTAAAATAACAAATAATGTAAAAATAGTTGAAATATATAAAGAATGGAAGATATTTTTTGTTTTCCAAAGAGCGATTTTACTATTTTTATTTTTAAATGATTTTTTATGAATTTTTAAAGTTTTACTAGTTTTATGTTTTTATGGGTTTTATGAGGAATAAAAATGTGAAAATTGGTCGAAAATTAAAACGAATCCAAATAAACACACAAGAATTTTTTTTAGAATTTTTCAAATTATTTTTATAATTTTTTTGATTTGTAATGCAAATAGGATAATTTTACGAGGTTTTTGAATTTTAATAAATAATAAAAATAAAGAAATTGTGAAATGCAAAATGGAGATGCAAGATGAATGCGACAGAAGCTTGTATGAATTTTTGCAGAATTTTTAAATATGTTTTGATATCTTTTATTTGATTTTAAAGGTGCAAAATAAATGCAGGTTCATAGTGACTAATATGCAATTATAGTAAATATGCAGACTACATGACAATAAAAATAAAAATATGGGGCTTAATATGAAAAATTCCCAAAAACTCACGCACGTAGGTACATGTGCCCCTCTGGACTAGACATGATTGTGAATAAAATAATTGCAAGGTCCAAATAATAACTTAAAACATCAAAACTTTTATTGCACTTTCTCAAATCTCATGTGTGAAGCACATGTTGATGTTCAAACAGGACAATTTTGCAAAAAAAATGAATAATAAAAATGCAAATGTTCAAATAAAGATAACAGAGACATGTGTCCTCTAGGGAGTTATTTGAAAATAAAATAAGAATAGGGGTAAAGGCGTAAATATACCATTTAAGTGACATGGCAGCACAAGCGACTCTAATGTACTTCCAGACTGATCGGACGGCTAAAAATCAATATTGTGTGGAGGGCGTCGATCACATCTAATGCTTCGATCTACGGCTCAGAATTAGGGTAGAATGAATGGTTGAGATGTAAACTGGGGCCCGCTCTTGATCGTGCAGTTTGGAGATAATCTTGAAGAACTGGAATGAAGGAGTACTCCGACGAGCTTTAATCGGGGATATCTCGATCATGGCTTATCCAAATTCTCTGTTGATGGGTGCTACAACTTCCTAGGATCCTCCTCTATCGATCGGAGCAAGCGAAGAAGCTCAAAGTTCTTCAAGCGTGGATCTTGGGGGGAGGTTAGGTTCAGTTACAGGTCGACCCCCAGGTCTCGCTCCAGTAATGGTACCGCGTGCTTTGACCTGCAAGTTTAAGCTCTTTCTTAGCGTATCCGGCCATGTGTTAGGTCAGAGGCTCGTGGAATGGGGGTGATCGGAGACTTCCAGCGGAGATGTTCGGAGAGGATGTGAATCCCCATATCTGTGGAGAACTGGATATGGGAAGAGGGTGGAAGAGATGTAGAATGTTCGGGCAGTTGTGTTGGCGTAGTCGGATAGGTTCAACGATGATCGGATCTCCTCCGATCATGAAAATCGAAGGTGGATGATGTAAATCTGATCTGAGTGATTGGAATAAAAGCAACGCACAAAATGAATGCTGAATTAAAAATGAACTATCTAAGATATCTATGGAATAGCAGAAGCGTGCAATTCGCCTCAATCTACGATGTGGCAGAGAGGCAGAGACGTGCGGCGGAGATCGTCAGCGACGTGGTTGAATCACGACCTAGAGCACAAAACACACTCTCCAGATCGAGGATCTGCTCCTCTGTCATAAAATCACACTCTATGCCACTCGACCGCGGGTGATATTGGTCCAAAATTGAATTAAGGACTTGCCAGAGGTGGGAGGATGAAATTTATAGAGTGATGTCAAGTGATTTTCAAATTTAGAAATGGGAGAGATCATAGGCGAATTGATTGGTTTTGGAAGGCTAGCAAGCGAGAGGGCTGAATGCACGACAATAATGTAGAAGGGAATGGAGGGCATTAGTGAACAGGGGTGCGTGTAAAATTATGTGAAGTAACAACGGTGAAAGAAATTAGCAACAGTAGGTGCAGACCAACTAGGTTACCTGCGTCAACAAACCCGGGACGACCAATCAGATTGCTCCTAGTATGAGGAAATCAAAGGATGTTCAAAAAATATAAAACTTAGCCACGATGGCAATTACAATGAAATGAATGCATTGTAATTTTTCTTTTGAATTTTTGGATGCAAGATAAATTTTTTATAAATTTTTGAATGCAAACAAAGTGAATTTCAATAATTAATTATAATAAATAATAAACCTAATTATTTTCAAGGGATAAAATTATCCAAGATCTATCACTAGGTGATGGATCCTAGAAAAATCCTAAACCTCAAAAATTCAAGATTTAATACCTAGTAAAAATTAAATATTGAAATATGCAAAATGATTTTTTGAGGGTAAACAATGCATAAAAATGCAATTCTTTTATGCACAAGGTTAAAGACAACTAGTTCTTCAATCCTTGATTTTTTTAGCAATTTTCAGAGCTGTGGTTAATTAGTTATGAATTTTCAAGCACAAAATGGGCAAAACATGCAATTTTCTACAAAATAATTAATTATTAATTAACCACAAATCACAACAATGTCAAAAGTATGCCATAATGTAGAGAATAAGTTGTAGAACAAAATACCTATTTTTGATAAATAAAATATTTCAATGTAGTCGTTCAAAATGGAGGGGGAACACAGGGGTGGCAATGCAATATTAAAAATAAAACAAAATGCAAGGAGGACTAATATGTAATTACTGCTATGCTTGGGGGTATGTCTGTAAAATTCCCAAGCGGTCATGTGCCTTGGGGGGCTGGGCTCCTCTACAAATACGTGAACCACTAGGGTTTTTCTGCAATTATTGCAGCGGTCACGTGCGTAGCACGTGAACCTGCGTAGCTGTATAGTTTAGGTTGATCTCAGGGTGTGCCTTGCAAATGTTCCCTCCCGTCACGTGCCTCGCACGCGGGGAGGGCCTCGGGCCTCCTGCCTGGCATTGCAGTGGAGGGGGGGGTGGATGCGCTGCGGGCCGACGATGTTGGTAACAGTGGCTGGCGATGAAGGCACATGACTTCGGCGTTGGTTTCGGCCAAGGATGGTGACTTGCGGTGGCGCCTCTTGGCGGTGCTCTCAGTGTAGGCGGTGGAGTAGCTGCAGTTGTTGATGAAGGCGTAGATGGAATATGCGTCGTGTGCTCGATGAAGGAGGTCGGTGCAGAGCAGGAAGCCTGGAGCAGCGCTGCGACGACCTATGGAGAGACCAGATCTCGCCGAGGAAGAATAGGGGTCTGGGCTATCACCACCGGACCCGGAGCTTCGTTGATGTGCAGATGGCGGATAAGTGGCCGAGGGGGCAGAGCTGTAGTTAAATAGGGATGGTGTCCGGCCAAATTAGGGAGTATGTCGTCGAGGATCTGACGGGATTGCACGAGATTTGTGGAGGAGACAAGATCGGGGCGGTAGTGAATTAGTAAAGGGGGAGATGATTGGAGATGGCGGCGATATTTGGGGGATACGGCGGCGAAGCAAGATCAATCGTGAGACGATCGACAGAATTGGGAAAGGGTCTGGGAAGAAGGAGACGAGGCTGGGGTCGTCTGGTCGGCCGAGATCGGATGACCCAGAAGCCTCCACGTGGTAGTAAGGGGGCAAGGGTGCGGCACGCGCTGGTCACGTGCGGTAGAGGCACATGACCCACACATGCGATGTTTTTAATTTAATTCAATTTAATTTACTTTTTCTTATAAAAAATGAAATAATAAAATGTCCAAAATTATATGACAAGTGGCAGCTCTAGGAGCTGCCACATGTCAGCCACACAAAATTCGGAAAATAAATATCTTAATAAATACATAAAAATAGTAAATGACTTCGGATCGAAAAAGTTTCTTCTCAAAAATTACTCGTCTGGATGAGATCCACAACTTTTATGAAGGGACCAAAACCAAAATCAAGGTATTCTTATTAAAACATGCATGAATGCTAATTATGTTGAATAAATGAAGAAATGCCAATGAATTTGTGGGATATGAGCTCAATTAATGACTTTTAGTGTGATGAATCTGAGATTCATCATCCCCCTATACTTAAACTATGCTCGTCCCTGAGCATCAAAAGAAATGCATGAGGTGAAATGAGATTGGGTTCCATACCAAGACCATGAGCTAAAGGTGAAAATGAAACTAGACTCGACCTTTGGATTATTAGTTTGGCGGAACTTCGGTGAGACTTCGAATTTTAAAATCAACAACCTTCAAGTTATACACATCATTGTCACAGTTTTGGCTCAGAAGTCATCTTAGATTGATCCTCCTCCCAAAGCATACCCTATTAACATTGAACAATTGACTCATGTGTGTGAAAGGTTTGAGCTCTTCCCATCCAGAATGCCAGACTATCATGCAAACCTCCTCTCCAGTAACTCGTCCTCGAGGAGTCAGGTATTTCCTTCTATGGTCTATCTCGTTGTGTTCACAATCGAAATGGGGAAGAAGTTAGAAGAAGGAGAAAAGAACTGGAGGGTGGCCAGTGTATTCACCTCTCCTTGTGAAGCTTGAAAGTGTAGCCGAGTCTTCACTAAGATCTGCAGGTTTTCTTGAAGCTTGGACCTTTTTGGTCAGATATTTATTTGGTAGCGGCTTCTTTGTTTTTGGATTTTTGGTAGTTCTGCTTGGATCTTGTTGTGCCCCTACGGATATAGAATCTTTTTTTCCATACATGTTTTGCGGTCTTAGAAAAAAATTGTGCCCAACCGTCCTTCCCTTTCCCGAACCTTTATTTCAACTCGTACTCTGGTCTTTAGATTTCCACGCCATTAGAAAAGAAACTCACACAATCTTCCAACACCCCATCTGAGTTGAGCTAAGTGCATAGTGCGAGAGTACAAATTATTTCCTTATTCCAGAGTTATACCCAGAATGAAGAGACCAGGTTAGACACTATGAGTCAAACGCTGCACATTGTAATGTGGAACTCAAAGAATTAAGTCATAGACCTGAAGTTTCTAAAATCTTATTTCTCGGTGAAGTTCCTCTGAAATTAGGTGGATTAAGGTGAAGTCCAGACCACTCTCGGTTTCTGCTCATAACTCGGTTCAAAACCCAAGGACTTTTCACATATGCAAATGTAATGTTAGATGAAGTGGAGGTGTGTGAAATTCAGATACGAGTTTTTTCTTAGTTTTTTTCTTTTTTCTTTCTTTTTTTGTTTTTTTTTGAAAAAGTTTTTTTATGCAAAAATGAATAAGAAGCCATTTTTTTAAAAAAAATTGGTTAGATATAGTCAGTGTTAGTAGCAAAACTCTTTTTCTTTTTTTTATTTTTTTTCAAGTTAGTTACCCACCTCGTAAATACATATAGAATTATGCGAAAGTAGAGATATGGGTAAAATATATACACAGTATATATACACACTCCCTATACGTATCCAGTGTTGTGTTCTCAGAGCACAAGAAGCGTAAAGAAGGCATAACTCGGGCTAAGCATAAGAGAGTGAAAAAGAAAAAGAACAACATACATCGGTCCGCCTCCCTATGCATATGCTGTAAACAATTTAAGTATAGAATAAGAGCGAAAATGAGCTGGTCAGGATATGTGAATGAGGAGAGTACATACAGATGGGCATCGGTTTCCTCATATTTAGGCTCTGGTCAGCCTAAGTACAGCAGAAGCGTGGAAATGGAATGATCGTAAGATGGAGTTGATGAGGGAAATAATATATATAGACGGCATCGGTCCCCTCCTATACTTAGGCCTTGACCTAAGTAGAGGAAGAAGATGTACAAGGACACCGATGGGATCGGGAGGGAGGGTGGGTAGCCGATGATTAAGGCGGTTTTCAGTCAATCTTTTTGTGAGCCTGCGGTGGGAGATCATAATGATGAGAAGGAGATGAAGCATATGTTTCCCAACTATTATCAATGTTATCCTCAGAGAAATCATGCTGCATAGTAGATGCTATGTATGAGACAGATGAACGATAACCATCATCGGAGTTATCCTCAAAGGAATAGTATTTGAAAGTGGACGTACTCCATGTATTCTTGCCTTTTAGTTTTTTCAGTTGTTTTCTCAGAATTCGTTCCTTCTTGGGATCAAGCGATTTGTCCTCAGATGAATACTCTGAAGCACCAATCTCAGTCAGCTCATAAGAAATAATTCCAGTATATTTGATGAGACTAGGAGAATCGGCTTTGCATGAACAATAGTGAGGAACGGGAGTTGTCTAGCAGGAATCGAAGTTTAGATCCTTGCGAAGATATGGTTTTAGGACTGATGAATAGACTTCACTCATGTAGATTACCTTTTTCAGACCTGATGAGGAATCATCAGACGACTCCTCTTCGTGAATGTCAAAGGTGACTTTCTTTTTAGATGAAGGAGCAGTGATTTTGTTACATGAAGGTGTTGGTCCACTTGAGTCTGCAGATGAATAACCGTTGAAATTTTTCTCCTTGGTCGGTGTCCATCATGCGTGTTTGTTCTTAGTCTTATTAATATTGGTGCACTCCTGAGTTGGAATGATTTAGTCAAGGTATTCAGAGTAGGTTGACCAAGGGTTAGCCCATGCATATGTCTCATGATCATATAAGAAACACTTTTCTATTGTTAGATCCGCATGAATTGAAATAGTGGGGAGAGTCTTAGCATGTTCGTTCTTAATTGATTTGATGTTGGAGCATTCATGTGTCGAGTTGATTTGATCAAGGTAGTCAGAATAGGTGGACTCAGGGTGCGCCCATGCATAAGTCTCAAGATCATATGAGTCATATATTTGATTTTCCATGGTGAGAGCAGCTGGGAATGGAACAGGGGCGAGGGTCTCTAAACCAATAGTCTCATCAACAACCGCTATCTCAGATGTAGTAATGGAGTAGGGCTCTTCTATCGCTTGACGGTTATGGTTGTTGAGGTCCTAATGGGTTGCCTCAGAAAATTATGGTTCCTCAAAGATTTGGTGAGATCGAAGTGCTTTCAACGCTGTAAAATTGATTTCCCGAGTCTCACACTCAATAATTTCCTTAGCCAATGCTAAGAATGGCTTTTCAAGAATAATTAGAGACTAGGTGAATTCTCCTTGATGCTCAATATCAATGATCGTGAAGTCTACTTTGAGTGGAGCATCTTGGAATTTAATGATGACAGAAATGGTTCCTCTCGGCCGCTTTATTGATCAGTCAGCCAATTGAACGATCTCTCGTATCTTCTTTATAGGCCCGAGTTTGAGTTCGTGAAATACAGAGGTCGAGAGGATATTAATTAGTGAATCATCATCAATTCGAGCATGGGTAAATATTGTGTCTTTCATTCCACAGTCAAATCTGGGTAACCGCTTCACTATGCGGCTCTTGGTTTTTCTCCTCAACACCAAGGAGGATGCCATTGACCAGATATGTCTTTCATTCTTTGTTCTTATCCTTCCCGATTTTTTCATTATTATTTTGTCCATTACAAATCCTTTAAGGTCGGGGAAGTATTCAATGTCATATTTAAAGGGAAGTTCAAAATTTAATCTTTTCTCCAGTGCTTCCTGAACAGTAGGATCCAAATTCTTCAGATCTTCTTTAGTCTCATTTTTTATGATTTTTTCTGGATTTTTAATTTTTTGGTGTTTTTGAATATTTCAATTTTTTTGGTATTTTCTACATGGCGTATGGACATGGTGTTTTCCGTAGATGAGCAGGGGGTTTGATGTTCCGAGTAAGGGTTAGATGCATAGTCATCCCTAGGGGAGTAATATGCAGAAGTGTCGATGTCAGTGTCGTCCCTAGGGTGAACATATTCTCTATGTTTTTGAATATCCTCAAAATTTTCAACATGAGATCCAATCTTTTCCTCATTCATTTTTATATTCGAGTTACCATAGAGTGAAATGAGTTGGTCGGCAAAATTTCTAAATCTATCCTCCATTAAATCAAATCTCTTTTTTATCCTCAAAATATCATCCTCAAAATTCTGTTCATGATTAATCATGGGAGCAGTCGGAGTGTGTTCTTGTTTTTGTATGTTTGATCCGGTCATTTCCTCTTCCATTTTCTTGAATGAGCTGAGAGGAGATTCTCTTTGATTATCCAATATATAATTGTTATTTTCTGAAATTTTCTCCTCAAAAATTATGGATGGAGTCTGCTCAGTGGAAGGATTTTGCGGGAATCTGTAGGTCTCATACTCAGCATGTCGTGACTCAGGCATGAAATGCTTGTTTGAGTAGAGTCTACTTCCATGGTCATGATTGATTGTATCCCCGAATAATGGAATCATACAGGGTTCATATGTGTCGATATCATCTGTTTGGTCCTCTGTATGTATAGGCTGATCAAAGGAGTGATACTCGGGTTGGTTAATAGGGATTTGATTGTTATGGTCAATCCAACCTCGCTGATCATTAGGTACGTGCCTCTCCATCTAGTGTGATCTGGTTTGGTTTTTCGTCCAGTCATAAGACTCAAAAGTGATTCGATCATGAAATGGTTCATTAGTTTCGGCGAGAAATCAGGAATAAGACAGTTTAGTCCAGGATGGTAAGTGATCATGTGTGGTCAGATGATTCGAGTAGAATGGCTTGGAATTCAATAAGGGGATCGGATTCATTCTAGAGTGAAAATCTCCCTCAAATGTTGGAGGATTATTGAAAGAAGTGGGTTTAGTCGATTTGGGCCTAACCAAGACAAATTCATTTTCATAATATAGGTCTGATGGATTCTTGGATAAATGTTCCATCATTTTTGCAAGAGCTGAAATGAATGATGGTTTGGGTTTGACCGAGACGAATTCATTTTCATGATACAGATCTGGAGGGTACTTGGACAAAAGTTCCATGATTTTCGAAGGAGGTTTATTCGTTGACATAATGGATCAGTTTAAAATCAAGAAAGGAGATTGATGGCTCAAGTGTGCGGCTTTTGATCTTCGAAATCGGTTCATGCACACAAATCAAACCCCAAATTCACCAACTCACACAATGAAGCTGCAATAGTTCGGCAATTATCTTTTTAATTTTAGTTGGTGATAAGACAATCTTAGAAAAAATTTAGCGAGTTGTTAGGTGCAGAAAATTTTCTTAAAGACTGGCCCGAATTCTTACGACTAGTTGCTCCTACTTTCAGCCAATATGGGTGTGGGTACGTACTGTAAAACGGCTACCCGTGTTACTTAAGGATGAAGCCTTACGTAGTGTCCTTTAAACCACCCACTGTGCCAAGGAAATCCGGACCGTTTACAGGCTACCCATAGATCCTCACTGAAAAGTAGCTAATCGTTTTTATCGAATCAGTAGTCAATATAAAAATCAGAGTTTGGGCTCTATCCTTAAGTGTCTTCTCTCGCTCACTCAGAAAAATAAAAGAATCCAAGGCCGGGTTTGCTCTCCAGCAAAAATTCTCGATTTTATGGGTTAATTAAAGTCTGTTATATTTAGCAATCCCAATTTTAATTAGGTGATCACTGAAAAATTAAGTGAGCACAAATACACATCTACTGTCCAGTCCCAATTTTCTTTAAAATTATGTGACAAAACAGGAGGTAGAAATTCAGGAAAAGCCGATGCACGTGAAACAATGATGCATGCTCAGTTAGAAGACTTACAGTGATTCCTAGTAGTCTCCATGTGCGATGCAATACAAGAATTTCAAAATTTAGTCTATATAAATGCAAGCCAGTGAAAAACCGCACCTAGCAGAAAGCTCTATTAGCCGGGAAAAATTGAGTTGAGTTTGACTAAATTGAACGATCTACTTTGCGTCTCAATTAAAGGGAAGTATGGTACTAGGTTATACGAGCACAATCAAAATTTTAAAAGCTCTTAGAGCCGTATGTGCAGGTCTACCCTAAGCGCCACTCAAGTCAGGCCCCACCCTCACTAGAGAGTAAAACATGTTGGAAATGTGAGCCCACGGCGAGCCATTATGCAATGAATGTTGTTGCAATTCACTCCTTGATCTGAAATGAAGAATACATAATTTGCATAATAGGTCCCTTCGTGCAATTAGGGTTATGTACCATGGCCATCTTAATAATCATACAGCTGTTGATTCAATTACGTAATCATAGAGGCTGGTGCTTAGCTGAATATCTAATGAGTTAGATTGAGGACTCATCAAGCACCGTCAAATGATTATTAAGAGATGATCTCCAGCCTGAGTAGGAGATGGCAATCCTATCTCATTTAGGTTGATATCTGACCGACCTCTTGATGCAGGTCCTCTGCATAGGAATAGAGATTCGGAGGTGTCGGATGAGTTAGGTCAAAGAGTTGACTTAACGAGATCGAGATAACCAAAGTCCTATATCATATGTTGTCATGATATAGGCACACATCCTCTGACCGGAGACAGATGTGTTACTATATGTCTGAGTATGTACATTTGGCAGACCAATAGGTTGATGGCCTAATCAAGGTCTATACACTGGCGCGCTGGTGTGCATATAAGGGCATATGAGTAATACGATCTCTCAAAGGGATCATACAGGTTCACTACTGAACCGGAAGACATGAGCTCACTCGAGATATTGGGAAGAATCAAATTCCGTGCGCACGGTCGTCTCGCTTTGGAAGCTTGATTGAATTTGTTGGTTTGATATATACTTTTGGAAAGTATATGATCAAGACCTAGGTATGATATATGCTTTTGGAAAGTATATGATCAATACCGACTCCCAATGATCGAATGAGAAACTTACTGATAAAACCCTGAAGTAGACAGTATAAAGTTGATCTAATACTTCGGGTTTAATCTGAGTCTTCCAGTATGCAGGATGTACAGGTATTAGGAATACCTGAGGGTGATGTGATCATAAACGATTGTATAACCATGACGCTTCCATTCCTAGGGAGTGATGAAACGGGTCTGGATTTTAGTGACTCCTCTCAGTAGAGAAGAAATCTCATCTTAGTCCAAATGTTGGACATTGATCTGAATGTGATTCAGATTCAATAAGAAGATTAGATTTATGGTCTTGATTTCATCAAGCATCTATGGGAGGCCCAAGATCTGGATTTGAGATATGATCTCAATATCCATGTCACTATACGTGGAACAATACAATCGCCCTGTCCTTATCTCCAAGTATTCGCGGAGAAAGCGCATTATCCTTGAAAGAGTTCATGGATAATTCTATTGTTGATATATGTATCCGAGCATTGAGAAAATGGATAATTAAATGTGATTTAATTATCATGAATAATATGAATTTGATTCATATTATAAGGAGAGTTATCTTAGATAATTAAATGTGATTTGATTATCAAAGATGCAAATAATATGAATGTGATTCATATTATTTGAGCACATGAGAATAAGTTATCCAATATAATTAAATGTGATTTAATTATTATGGATAAGAATAATGTGGATAGTAATATCCAATTATTCATAATATATTATAAATGTGATTTATAATGTATTGGAGAGAGTTAAATATAATTTATATTAGTAGATTAATTATTAATGTGTATTAGATACACATTGTCTAATTAATTGAAAATATAAATTACATTTTGTTTTGGGTTGTGAATGTGATTCACAAATTTCCAATGGCATGATTGCAATGTTCACAAAATAAATTGGATTTATTTTTGTGAAATAATATTCAACAAAAGTTGTTGAGAGATATTAGAGAGAATTATGAGATATTACAATCTCATATAGAAGGAGAGACATCCACCTTCCATATAGGAAGAGTGGACGGCCACAATTCCCACAAGGAATGTGGTAGCCGTCCACCCCTCTTATGGAAGGAGGCTTGCCTCCTTTCCTATTTCTCTAATTAAGATTGATTTAATATAAATCAAATTATATTCCACATATATTTGATTTTTATTAAATTATTTGTTATTGGTTTTTACCAACATAAATCTTAGCCATTGAAAGAAACACAATCAATGAGAACCATTGGATTTGTGTTGTCCCATGGATTGAGATCCATGGATCCCAAAACCCTATAAATAGAGAGGCATACCCATGCTCTCTCTTTACACATAATGCTTGAGAAGCATCTCTCTCTCCCTCTCTCTTTTTCTCTAGAGGTCAGCCCTCTCTCTCCCTCTCATGGCCGTCCACCATGGATGCCATGGAGAGGTTCTCCATCGCCGCGGCATCGTCGTTATGCTGCCCGTTCTTCTGCTCGTGGATCTACATCTTCTTCGGTGCGCCTCGCTCGTGAAGAAGACGTTGGATCTCGTGTGTCGAGATCAGGAGATCCGCCGCTTGGATCATCAACATGGATTGCGAGAAGCACGCGGTTCATCCCCGCGCTCGCAAGCGTCTCCTCCGTCGGATCGGACTTGAGACAGGAGGTCTCTTCGTTTAGAGACTTGATCGCAACCACGCTTCAAGAGGTAATCCTAATTACTTGTTTGTGGTTTAGACAAAACGATCCGAGAAGTGTTCTTGGATCATGTGGTTTCGTCGTAATAAATTTTTTTTTAAATTCCGCTGCATCAACTAGTGCGACTAGTCGCTCCTCGTCGTATTCGATACGACGCTCACGCTTCCGTGATGCGCTTGAGGATCTAATCATATCCTTCAAGTGGTATCAGAGCCTTAGGTCGACGGTTTCGAATATGATTCGCTAACCGAGAACGATTTGGGTTCGTTAAGGTCGCGAAATTTTTATCGCATTTGATTTCGCAGATCTGTTTAGTGTAATTTTTCGGCCAAGTTAAATTGTTTAAACACGAAAATAGCACTTGGATTTTGTTCCCCATTAAATAAGGAAACCATAGGATCTGAGTTTACGTAAATCGGATTTCGTATGCTCGAGATATGGTCGTTTTAATGAACATGTATGCACTGTTGCGGGAACTGTGAATCTGAACGTGATTAAAATGTTAAATACTGTTTAGACTTGCCTCGAAATGCGTGAAACATCACTTAGGTTCTGTCCTAAATGAAATTAGCAAACTTTAGAAATTGACTTTGCTTAATTTGGATTTAATATGATTGAGATATGCCAATTTTAGTAAGTAGGGGTCACTGCTGAAATTGCTTTCCTAATCTAGAACCAAGTGATTGTCAATTAGTGAAATTAATTATTAATTTCGTGAAATAATCTTGAAAAATATTTGTGAAATATTGAAACATGATTATTTTACTAATTGACTTGGGCCCAACCAATTAGTTGATTAGATTTGATCTAAACCATAATTGGAATTACAATCATCAAACTTCTTGCTTGAATAGGACTTGGGAATTTGCCTAGCAAATTTCCTTAAAATCAAAATTGTTTTGATTACTATATGGTATAATTTCGGTTGAAGAACCGATGATCATCTCAAGTACAAAATAATCAATTTGGCATTATCCTTTCCCTAGGTGGATATGGTGTCTAGTCGGGGATCGCTGGTCAGCGGGTTGCAACGTATGTGGTCCGCCCCACTCCCGTCGGTACTGGCCATGACAGCGGGTAGGGCCGGGATAATGTCCGAGGGATTATGATGTATTTTTCTAATTATTAAAATACGAATTAATACGTACTTTGAGAATAATACCATATATATATTCAAGCATAAAATTAAGTTTGATTGATTGAATTGGATTGATAATTAATTTAATATGATTAAGTTAATTATATCCAATTGAGAATACTCTAATATGATTAGAGTTAATAATTCCCTTGGAAGAATTAATTATGTGAATATGATTCATGATAATTAATTAGAATTTGAATATGATATGGAGGATCACATACGTGACATCCATGGTCTCCCGTCAAGGCGAAGAGTTTCGTCGCTAGATATTATATGTAGGAGACGCCTGTCCGAAGTGACAGCTCCTGCATATGATCCATTTGGATCGGGCTCGTCGCTTCTCGAAAGAGTAAGGACGTATGCGTAGTGACCCCAATATCGGGTCCTCATATTATTGGGGCGATATTGGATTGCGCATAGCGAGTTGTATTCCTGTTGACGGTTGGTTCAATTAATGACGGGTCAACATCACCTTAGGGGTGGTGGGCCCGGGTATTAAAGACCGAATTGGGAGATGCAAGTTGGACTTGCAAGGCGGAATGTGTTCCCGCTTCTTTTTATCCGAGTTGTAGGTTCTCGTATTATTGGGATGCAACAAAGATAAGGAAGGAGATCCCAGATCTTGCTTGAGATATAATGGTAAGTATATCTCTTACATTGAAAGTGATTAAGGGAATGAACTTTCATTGTTGACATGGCAAGACAACTTTGATATAAAATTCCTAATTCAAAGTAAAACATGTATATATATAAATATATACCCTTATGCAAATTACTTATTTCAGATAATCCTTCATTAAACCCACTCAATATTATACTCATTAATAACCAGTAAAATATCGTGGATTGGACCCTATAATCCAGATATTGTACTTGCAATTGGACACACAATGTATGTGGTTGCAATGTGCAAGTTTCCTCATAACAATGAGAAGTGATAATTAAATAGACAATAGGACTAAAACCCTAGGGTTTGTATGTCTCTATAAGTCTTTATCTTATCGAATGTACTTTTGAAGTGACATGTCGACGATGATCGTAATTATCAAATTAATCCTTATAAAATCAATAAGATATTCTGGCATACATATGTGCTCTCGACATTTAATCATGAATGATGTGGTTCTCTACATCATGCAGAATGGTAGCTTTATAAGAGATGATGTATTCAAATTATTTGAATACCTACCTGAACCTATGTTTTAAGAGTTTAGATGGATGTAGATGATGTGTGTCATCATTCTACTATCTATACTCTAGTCATTCATGAAGCTTCATAATATTCATATTGTATGAATTGGGTGAAGCTTGTATAAATGTTGAAATACTCTTATATTGAAATTTTTGATTTTAACATAAGAGATCCTTATTCTTAAGCAATGGTTGTTTATAGATAAAGGGAGCGCAGTGGAAGCATGGGTTGGACTCAAGCAAGAAGTATAATCAAATAGTTGACTGTACTTATGTGACTTCCATATGACATCCAAAGAGTTGGATGAATGCCAATACTGCAATAAGTTGATGTGTTGATAGTATGACTATCAAGTCTGTCTAGAATCCTCAGAAAAGGACTCGGATGGAGCATCAGTATCATCTACATATAATCATTGAAATTGACTTACTTATTTGATAAGGTAAAGTCTGATAATTGTATCTCAATCTTCTAATAACACTTGCAATTGGTTGCATATGTATTATAATATTAGAAATTTGATCTTAAGGTTTATTGATCATCCATGTTGAAAGTGATGCAAGTGTTGCAACAGTTTCCATGAGATCAATAGACTTCATATTTTCAGTGGGAGTCCTTAGTCTTGGAGAATGTCTCTATGACCTAGATATTAGAATACACTCATTGTTTATTTCTAATTGTTGGATATAAACATGAATTCTGAAATAAATCTATCATAAAGAGTTATTATGGAAATATTTCAGATAGTACTCTAAAATCTAGTGGACTCTATTAAATTAGAAAATTATTGAATGGTTCATTGAGATTTCTAATACTGAAAATTAAACCTTTAAAAGATCAATAGGAGGATAAAGATCATTTGACAATGATCTGGCATCAAATTTTGGACATATGTCTGTTGATGAAATCAATGGACTGGTAAGACATGAAACTTTAGATTGTCTAAAGATTCAAATCTCACATACTTGTGAATATTGTATTCAAAGTAAAATGTCTAATACATCCTTCCTTGGGAAAGGTGTAAGATGCCTTGGTATTAAGGATCTCATACATTTTGATGTATGCAGATCATCTATATCATAGTAAACATTATGGATATGTGATATCTATTAATGATTATGTATGATATGAGATCTCTTCTCTTCACCTAAGAAACCTTTGAAATGTTCAAAGATTTCGCAATTTTGGTTTAGAACCAAAGTTTGAAGGAAGATGAAATGAATTTGATCTAACCAAGGTAGCCCGTACCTATTAGATGAATTCAAGAAATATCTTGTGGAGATATGAATATCATTCCTATCTCAATCCTCCTAATGAACCTTAACTCAAAGGAGTTGTAGGGAGATACAATTGATCATGTGTGACATGATTTAATCAATGATTAATCCTAGCATAATTATCTCTTAAGTTTCCAAGATATATATGTAGTAGAGATTGCATTATATACTTAATAAGGTTCCATGCAAGTAAGCTGGAATCTAGTACTAGAGAGTGCTACTTCATTAGGAAAATAAAGGATGGTATTGGATACCTACTTTATGACCTTGAGATTCTTAAAAATATCATCTTTGAGAATATGATTCTTATAGGATGACTCTCTTGAGAATCAAGATGAAAATGAAGTAAAGGAACTCATTTAATCTTGAAAAGATAATGAGGCTCCTGAAATCGGAAACTAAAATAGATAATTAAAGATGAAACATTAATACCTCTTCAAATAAGTTTGAGGATGGATTCCATGTGTCAGAAAATGATCGGACTTCATGTGATGAAGCTCCTGAGGATCATGACATGGAAAGATGGATGTTAGCAATAAAAGTCTAATGTAGACTTCATATACAAGTGTTGTATATGGACCCTCGAGGATCCACCTATATGGGTCAGACCCATTAAGGTGTAAATGGATCTTCAAGAGAAAGAGGGAACCTGATGAGAAGGTGTAGACCTTCAAAGTACGGTTCGTAGCCATGAGCTACACACCGAAGAGAAGACATCGCTTGCGATAAGACTTGCTCTCCAGTGACCTTGCTTTAACCCATCAGAATATTGCTAACTATAGCCGCACAACTTGACTATGGCATCTTCATGAGGTGAGTCAAGATTGCATTCCTCTATGAATACCTCTCTGAGGATATTCATATGAAGTAGCCCCAGGGCTTCATGGTTGAGGAAAGCAAGGTGTGCTAGCTGAAGAACTCCATTTTTGGACTCCAATAAGCTTCCTGTAGTTGGAACATAAGATTTGATGAAATTATAAATGTTATGATTTCAGATAGAATCTTGATGAACCATGTGAAGCTTAGTGGGAGTGCCATTGTGTTCATCGTGCTAAATGTAGATATTATTCTAATCATTTGGAATGATATAAGGATAATAATAAGTGTTTTAAAATTTGGTTGTTTCATACCTTGAGATACGATTTCAAGGATACCTCTTAGATCTTAATTCTGAAGTCGTTCAGAAGCAAAGAGAAGAGGGTATTGGGACTGTCGCATTAGTAGTACACCTTGGACTTATTCCATTTTCTGGACAATTCCAAGAAAAGCTTCCTTCCCTTAAGATGTGGTAGTGACCTGTCTAGAGGGATAGCACCTCAAAGAGTTGAGGAAGTGAATGCTAGAACTGCTTGCACTTGTGCATCAGTTATGAGAAGCTGAATGTATTCTAGATGTGTACAAGAACCAGATGTCTACCATGTAGTGGGAGTAGTAAACTGTTAGTAATCCTGCTATGGAGATAAAACACTCGATTGCAGTAATAATAATATCTTCAAAGATGATAAAACTAGGAGATAGTGATCTCAAAGTCTTAAGACCATGTAGATAGTGATCTATAAGGGTCTTAACTGTAGATACCTTAGGAGATAGAGATCTCCAGGAATGAAGGTATTCTAATAACGATAATGGGAATACTGGTTATGATAATTAATAAGATGTAGTGTCAAGGACACTATAACCAACAAAATTGAGTATCGGTTGCATGAGATGCAACATTCGCATTGGATGCGAGCACTGTTACTAGGAGATATGCAATTGCCGTAAAAGGACTTGGCGTAGTCTCTTGGGAACGGAGTGACTGATCAGCTTACCTAGCTATTTTCTAAATAGCCTATGATTGTCACATGAGTGTGGGTTTAAATGATTAGCCCATTAATGGCTCTTTGGGCTAGTGGGAGATTGTTGGAAATGCGAGCCCACGGCGAGCCATTATGCAATGAATGTTGTTGCAATTCACTCCTTGATCTGAAATGAAGAATACATAATCTGCACAATAGGTCCCTTCGTGCAATTAGGATTATGTACCATGGCCATCTTAATAATCATACAGCTGTTGATTCAATTACGTAATCATAGAGGCTGGTGCTTAGCTGAATATCTAATGAGTTAGATTGAGGACTCATCAAGCACCGTCAAATGATTATTAAGAGATGATCTCCAGCCTGAGTAGGAGATGGCAATCCTATCTCATTTAGGTTGATATCTGACCGACCTCTTGATGCAGGTCCTCTGCATAGGAATAGAGATTCGGAGGTGTCGGATGAGTTAGGTCAAAGAGTTGACTTAACGAGATCGAGATAACCAAAGTCCTATATCATATGTTGTCATGATATAGGCACACATCCTCTGACCGGAGACAGATGTGTTACTATATGTCTGAGTATGTACATTTGGCAGACCAATAGGTTGATGGCCTAATCAAGGTCTATACACTGGCGCGCTGGTGTGCATATAAGGGCATATGAGTAATACGATCTCTCAAAGGGATCATACAGGTTCACTACTGAACCGGAAGACATGAGCTCACTCATGAGATATTGGGAAGAATCAAATTCCGTGCGCACGGTCGTCTCGCTTTGGAAGCTTGACTGAATTTGTTGGTTTGATATATACTTTTGGAAAGTATATGATCAAGACCTAGGTATGATATATGCTTTTGGAAAGTATATGATCAATACCGACTCCCAATGATCGAATGAGAAACTTACTGATAAAACCCTGAAGTAGATAGTATAAAGTTGATCTAATACTTCGGGTTTAATCTGAGTCTTCCAGTATGCAGGATGTACAGGTATTAGGAATACCTGAGGGTGATGTGATCATAAACGATTGTATAACCATGACGCTTCCATTCCTAGGGAGTGATGAAACGGGTCTGGAGTTTAGTGACTCCTCTCAGTAGAGAAGAAATCTCATCTTAGTCCAAATGTTGGACATTGATCTGAATGTGATTCAGATTCAATAAGAAGATTAGATTTATGGTCTTGATTTCATCAAGCATCTATGGGAGGCCCAAGATCTGGATTTGAGATATGATCTCAATATCCATGTCACTATACGTGGAACAATACAATCGCCCTGTCCTTATCTCCAAGTATTCGCGGAGAAAGCGCATTATCCTTGAAAGAGTTCATGGATAATTCTATTGTTGATATATGTATCCGAGCATTGAGAAAATGGATAATTAAATGTGATTTAATTATCATGAATAATATGAATTTGATTCATATTATAAGGAGAGTTATCTTAGATAATTAAATGTGATTTGATTATCAAAGATGCAAATAATATGAATGTGATTCATATTATTTGAGCACATGAGAATAAGTTATCCAATATAATTAAATGTGATTTAATTATTATGGATAAGAATAATGTGGATAGTAATATCCAATTATTCATAATATATTATAAATGTGATTTATAATGTATTGGAGAGAGTTAAATATAATTTATATTAGTAGATTAATTATTAATGTGTATTAGATACACATTGTCTAATTAATTGAAAATATAAATTACATTTTGTTTTGGGTTGTGAATGTGATTCACAAATTTCCAATGGCATGATTGCAATGTTCACAAAATAAATTGGATTTATTTTTGTGAAATAATATTCAACAAAAGTTGTTGAGAGATATTAGAGAGAATTATGAGATATTACAATCTCATATAGAAGGAGAGACATCCACCTTCCATATAGGAAGAGTGGACGGCCACAATTCCCACAAGGAATGTGGTGGCCGTCCACCCCTCTTATGGAAGGAGGCTTGCCTCCTTTCCTATTTCTCTAATTAAGATTGATTTAATATAAATCAAATTATATTCCACATATATTTGATTTTTATTAAATTATTTGTTATTGGTTTTTACCAACATAAATCTTAGCCATTGAAAGAAACACAATCAATGAGAACCATTGGATTTGTGTTGTCCCATGGATTGAGATCCATGGATCCCAAAACCCTATAAATAGAGAGGCATACCCATGCTCTCTCTTTACACATAATGCTTGAGAAGCATCTCTCTCTCCCTCTCTCTTTTTCTCAAGAGGTCAGCCCTCTCTCTCCCTCTCATGGCCGTCCACCATGGATGCCATGGAGAGGTTCTCCATCGCCGCGGCATCGTCGTTATGCTGCCCGTTCTTCTGCTCGTGGATCTACATCTTCTTCGGTGCGCCTCGCTCGTGAAGAAGACGTTGGATCTCGTGTGTCGAGATCAGGAGATCTGCCGCTTGGATCATCAACATGGATTGCGAGAAGCACGCGGTTCATCCCCGCGCTCGCAAGCGTCTCCTCCGTCGGATCGGACTTGAGACAGGAGGTCTCTTCGTTTAGAGACTTGATCGCAACCACGCTTCAAGAGGTAATCCTAATTACTTGTTTGTGGTTTAGACAAAACGATCCGAGAAGTGTTCTTGGATCATGTGGTTTCGTCGTAATAAAATTTTTTTTAAATTCCGCTGCATCAACTAGTGCGACTAGTCGCTCCTCGTCGTATTCGATACGACGCTCACGCTTCCGTGATGCGCTTGAGGATCTAATCATATCCTTCAAAACAGTTCATGATACACCACAGAAAAAGTTCAAGGTCTTTTTACACATGTTAGAGTACAAATAGACACCACTATAAATGGGCAATTAATTACAGAAATTAAAAATTACAGAAAATAAATCCTATACTCTACGCTCTCTCACTACTCTAATCGATCTTAATTTTTAATGTGGCTTTTCAGAAGGCAGTGAAGATGTGTCAGTTCTTGAAAAATCGCTCCACGTACGTCGGGTACCTCGCAAAAAAGATAAGAGAGAGTGTGTAAGAGAGTGACACAAAAATTAATAAAAAATAAACAAGAAAATAGATGCTGAAAATAAAATAAAACTAATGCAGAGAAAAAAATGGAAAATTTACAATGAAAAATTCGAGGAGTCAGACTACCCGAATAAAGAAAACCGAAAAGTTTTAGACAAAAATCTAAACCGTTTGCCTCCCCGGCAACGGCGCCATCTGACGAGTCGCGAAAGCCTTATGTTAATCTACGTGAATTATCGTTCGCTTAAATTAATGTGTCGTTTCGTTGTAGGTGGGCAATCGGAATCGATCAAGAAATAACCACAATTATTTATTCATTTTTAACCGTGAGGTTTTATGTTTATTTTACTTGGGAAAGTCCTAAGGTCGAACTCAAGGAGGCAAAGGAACAACCTAGAGTTTTTGTCTGTAAAAGCTCGTGCATGGTTTTCAAGGCGGTCTTTTTTTAATTTTTAATGCAACTTGAGATGCAAAATGGAAATTTGGCCAATCTTAGGGACTAAAAAATGAATATCAATCAAATGATGTTCGAAAAATATAAAACTTGGCCACGATGACAATTACAATGAAATGACTGCACTTTAATTTTTTTGGTATTTTTGGATGCAAGATAATTTTTTTATGAATTTTTGAATGCAAACAAAGTGAATTACAATAATTAATTATAATAAAAATTAAACCTAATTATTTTCAAGGGATAAAATTATCCAAGATTTATCACTAGGTGATGGATCCCAAAAAATCCTAAACCTCAAAAATTCAAGATTTAATACCTACTAAAAATTAAATATTGAAATATGCAAAATGATTTTTAGAGGACAAATGATGAATGAAAATGCAACTCTTTTTTAGCACAATGTTAAACACAACTAATTCTTCAATCCTTAAATTTTTGGCAATTTTCAGAGCTGTAGTTAATTATTTATGAATTTTCAAGCACTGAATGGGTAAAATATGTAATTTTCCACAAAACAATTAATTATTAATTAATCACAAATCACAAAAATGTCAGACGTATGCCATAATGTAGAGAATAAGTTGTAGAAACAAAATGCCTATTTTTGATAAATAAAATAATTCAATGTAGCCGTTCAAAATGGAGGGGGAACACAGGGGTAGCAATGCAATATTAAAAATAAAATAAAATGCAAGGAGGACTAATGTGTAATTACCGCTATGCCTGGGGGTATGTCTATAAAAATCCCAAGCGGTCACGTGCAAGGCACGTGACCCTTGGGTAGCTGGGCTCCTCTGCAAATACGTGAACCACCGAGGGTTTTCTGCAATTATCCCAACGGTCACGTGCGTAGCACGTAACCTTGGGGTAGCTGTGTAGTTTAGGTCGATCTCAGGGGGGCCTTACAAATTTCCCTCTCGTCATGTTCCTCGCACACGTGGAGGGCCTTGGCCTCCCGCCCAGCAGTGCAGCGGAGGGGTGGGGGGGATGCGCCGTGGGCCGGCGATGTTGATGACGGCGGCTGGCGATGAAGGCATAGGATTTCAACGTAGGTTCCGGCTAAGGATGGTGACTTGCGGTTGAGGCTCCCGGCGGCGCTCTCGATGGCGTGTGGTGTTGGCAGAGGAGTGTTGTGGGACGGCGAAGCTTCTGTGTCAACGGAGCCCTGCGGCCCTAGGGTCGAAGCGGAAGGTTGGGGCCGGTGCGGCTGAGGTGGTGAAGGCCGGTGGAAGAAGGCAGTGGAGTAGCTGCGGTTGTTGATAAAGGCACAAATGCAATATGTGTCGTGGGATCGATGACGGAGGTCGGAGCAGAGCAGCAAGCCTGGAGCGACGCTGCGACGACCTATGGAGAGACCGGATCTCGCCGAGGAAGAACAGGGGTCCGGGCTGTCACCATCGGATCTGGAGCTTTGTTGATGTGCACATGGCGGATAAGTGGTCGAGCGATGGAGTTAAATAGGGCTGGTGTCCTGCCAAATTAGGGAGTAGGTCGTCGGGGATCTGATGGGATTGCGCGAGATTTGCGGAGGAGACGAGATCGGGGCAGCAGTGAAATATGAAAGGGGGAGATGATTGGAGATGGCGGCAAGAATTGGGGGATGCGGAGGCGAAGCAAAATCGACCGCAAGATGATTGGCGGAATTGGGAAAGGGCCTGGGAGGAAGGAGACGAGGCTGGGTTATCTGATTGGTCGAGATAAGACGACCCAAATGCCTCCACGTGGCAGTAAGGGAGCGAGGGTGCAACACATGCTGGTCATGTGCGGCAGAGGCACGTGACCCGCACGTGCGATGTTTTTAATTTTATTTTTTTAATTTTTATTTATAAAAACTAAATAATAAAATGTCCAAAAAAGGTGATACTTGGCGGGTCCAGAGCCACCACGTGTCAGCCTCACAAAATTAGGAAAATAACTACCTTAATAAAAACATAAAAAATAGCAAATGACTTCGGATTGAAAAAGTTTCTTCATGAAAATTACTCGTCTTGATGAGATCTACAACTTTTATGAAGGGACCAAAACCAAAATCGATCAGTTGTGCAAAGTGATATTTTTTGGGGTATCCCATGTACATATAATGCCTTGATTTTTGAGTTTTATTTTTTTTATCATTTTTAAACCAGATAAAAATCCGAAAAAATATGATTAAATCAAAGATAAATATTTAAACATCAATCTAATTTTTTTGGATTTTTATTGAGTGAGAAAAAGAAGAAATAAAATAAACACGAAAAAGATAGTTTTTGTACAGACAGTTAGTGAAGACTCAGACTCAGTTAGTTTCTTTGATTTCAATCTCAGTTTTGATTTTGATTTTTGTGCATTTTAATAAAACTTTCATCAAATAAGATAAATGAAAAAGAAATGAAATAAAATGAGTCAATTATGTACATAAAATAATAGGTCAAAAACCGCTAAAATACAAAATGTACAAAAGAGGCCCAAAACCCAACTTTCACATATGAGCTCTGATTCACTTGAACTTGGTCTTGTTTTGAAGGTAATTGTATTTACATTGGTTTAAGTGAGTAAGATCAAAACGAACACTGGATGGGGAAGATTTGAAGGTTTTAGTCTGGAAATCCTAGAACTAGGGCTTGAGTTTTTTGTCCACTTCTTTAGGTTAGTGATTTTTTTGTATTTTTCATTTATTCATGTCAGTGATATGTACACAGTGGATGTGATTTTTGGTCAATTGGAGTTAGCGTGAATTAGTTAAAAATCGGAGAAGTTAGGCTATTTACATGTCAATTTTGACTAGGATTTTTGGCTTCTTATTTTGTGCGAAAATAAGTGATAAAATGCAATTCTTATTAAACATGCATGAATGCTAATTATGCAGAATAAATGAAGAAATGCCAACAAATTTTAGGGATATGTAGCTTAATTAATGACTTTTTGAGTGATGAATCTGAGATTCATCAATAGCACACAAATATTTCAAACTAGGGAAATGTGAATAATTAAGTAAAAGATCCTAATGACTAAGGTTGGTTAACTCAAAGACCTCATAAACCAAGTGTCCGTGAACATCACAAGTCTTGTGTGAATGTGTAGTATCAGGGACTAGACCAACTCATTTCTTAGGTTTTTTTGTGATTTTGACTTTTTATTTTTTTGAAAAAAAAATGAAAAGAAAGAAGAATTTTTTGAAAAAGTTTTTTTTTTTGCTTTTTTTTTCAAAAGTTTTTTACTTCGAAAAAGAAAGGTAAATAAGAAAGGACACACTTTTTTAATAAGTTTTTTTTTTGTTTTTTTACAAAACAGACAAGGGAAAAAAACAGATTTTATTTGGAAAAGTTTTTTTTAAAAGATTTTTGTTTTATTTTGTTTTTTACCAGTTTTACCCACCCCGTAATTATTGTATGATATATATGTGAAAGTACGAGCTATGGGTAAACTATATATGCAATACATACACGCCCACTATTCTTAGCATGTGTTATGTCCTCAAAGCACAAGAAGCAAGGAAAAAGACATAGCTCGTGTTAAGCATAGGAGAGCTAAAATAACAAAACGTCTAGAAGTCTATCCGCCCCCCTATACTTAGGCTTTGGTCAGCTTAAGTGTAGAAGAAGAGCAAAAAATGGGGCGGACGAGATCAAGAGGAGAAGTGGATGAGTATATACACATGACGGGCATCGTTCCCCCCTATACTGAGGCTCTGGTCAGCCTAAGTATAAGACATGAGTAAGTGTGAGAACTTATGTGATGTGGAGAATATATGGAGAAGGGAGAATGTACAAGAGTGAATGAATCTTCTAAGTTGCTGAATCTTGATGATGCATCTTCAAGAAGAGCAATATGAGGTATCTGCTTTGTTCTCAATCTGCATGAAATTGATGACCTAGACTTGGACTAACTGCTCCTTAGAAGATACAAAATGCTTCAACAGTTGTCCATTCACCACCTGGGATTGTGCACCATCTGCAAGATCATCTATCTATACAATTCCATTCACGTGCACTTTCTCAACAACAAAGGGACCCTTCCACTTAGATTCGAGCTTCCCGCGGAACATCTTCAACCTGGCACAAAACAACCATACCTTTTGCCCATGGACAAAGTCTTTGCACCTAATGTGCTGATCCTGCTATCTATTTACATTGTCCTTATAAATAAAATTGCTGTCATATGCCCTGTTTCGGATTTCCACAAGCTCGTTCAAGTTCAAGTCTTGACATAGCTTCCATAGGTGACAACTCCAATTAATATGCCTTATTGAACATTCAGATTTGTGAATCATCTACGTGGGATAGATCATTCTGAATGGTGATGTGCCCAATGGTGTCTTGTAGGTTGTCCTATAGGCCCACAGAACTTGGTCCAAGCGTTGGCACTGGTTCTTCCTATCAGGACGAACAAACTTCTGCAAAATACTCTTCACCTCTCTGTTCGAAACCTCTGCCATGCCATTGGTTTGTGGGTGGTAAGGACTAGTAACTCTGTGCTCAAATTCATAACCCTTAGCTAAAGATATCACATCTCGATTCACAAAACTTTTGGCACCCCAAACCTAGCAATAATATGGTCTCTCAAAAACTTACAGACATCTTGTTGCCTGCGGTTCAGGTTGGGATAGCATCCACCCTCTTAGACAAACAATCAACCACCAACAAGATGTACTCGTGTCCTAGGCTGTTCGGAAAAGGACCCATAAAATATATGCCCCATGCATCAAAAACATCACAAATAATCATGGGTTGCATGGGAATCTCATCTCTCATGTCCCTCCCATCCTTTGACAGATCAGGCATGTTCGTACAAAATCAATAGTGTCTCTAAACAGGGTCGCCCAATACATTCCACGTTGAAATGCCTTGTGAGCGGTTCTTATCCCCAAATGGTGTCCTCCAGCCTCAAGTGAATGACAATATGTGAGGGCACTCTGGTACTTAAGAAATACACCTTCTCCAAACACAATCCAGCCCTTCGAAGAAAATGAAAGGATCGTCCCAGTAGTATCTCCTCGAATCCAACTTCAGTCGATCAGTGCTTCTCCTATTCCAACCATGGGAAACCTGCTTGGAGACAAGAAAGTTCACCATGTTGGCATACCACATGAGTGAGTCAATAACACAGATTGACTTGTTTGGGAAGTTCTCTCTAATACGTTCATAATCAGGAGAGTCCTTAAGCTCAATCCAAGAAAGGTGATCAACTACAATATTCTTCAGCCCAGGTTTATCTTTTATCTCCAAATTAAACTTCCGGAGGAGTGAAATCCACCTAAGAAGACACGCCTCCGTGTCCTTCTTTTCCATTAAGTACCGAATAGGTACGTGATCAGTGTAGATTGTCACCTTAGAGCCAGAAATATATGACTTGAACTTCACGAGGGCCCATACCACAACGAGCACTTCGTTTTCAGTCACGGTGTAAATCTTTTGTGTATGATCTAACACTTTGCTCGCATAGTAGATCGCAAATGGGATCCCCTCTCATCATTGTCCTAACACAACTCCTATAGCGAAATTTAAAGAGTCAGTCATGATCTCAAAGGGGAGACACCAGTCAGCAGCTTGTACGATAGGCGAGGCACAAATTTTCATCTTCAAGAGAACAAAGCCCTCCAGACACCTAAGATCTACAATGAACTCTATGTGTTTCCCTAAGAGCACAAACAGTGGGCGGGCAATCTGCGAAAAATCCTTGATAAATCTCCTATAGATTCCAACATTCCCCAGAAATGACCGCAATGAATTCACATTGGTAGGTGGATCGAGTTTCTGGATCACCTCCACCTTAGTAGGGTCAACCTCCATTCCCCTTTTGGAGATGACATTCTCCAACACGATACCCTCCGTCACCATAAAGTGACTCTTCTCCCATGAGAGTACCATATTCACCTCTCTATACTCTTGATGACTCAGTCCAAGTGCGCTAAACATGTATCAAAGAAATGACCATGGACAGAGAAGTCATCCATTAACACTTCCAGGAAATCTCCCACCATTTCGGCAAATATGGTGATCATGCACCACTGAAAAGTTCATGGTGCATTGCAGAGCCCAAATGGCATGCGCCTAAAGGCATAAGCACCGAATGGACTTGTGAATGTGGTCTTTTCCTGGTCCTCAAGGGCTATGGCTACTTGGTTGTAGCTTGAGTACTCGTCAAGAAAATAGAAGAACTCTTTCCCTGTGATTTTTTGAAGATCTGATCAACAAAAGGTATGGGACAGTGGCTTTTCTTGGTCGCAACATTCATGCACCTATAGTCGACAGAACGCACCATGATGTGGGTACTCGTGTCATGTTCTCTACCCCCTCCTCTTTTGATGACCATCTGAATTCCTGACTTCTTCGGGACAACATGATGAGGGACCACCAACTTGGAGTCAGAAATAGGGTATACAAACCCTATTTTGAACCATTTCTCAATCTCATCCTTCACTATTTCTTGTAGTTTAGGGTTAAGTCTCCTTTGGAACTCAAGGAAAGGTCTTACATTATCCTTAGTAAAAATGTTGTGCGAGCAGAGAGCGAGGTTGATCCCCACGAGATCTGACACTGTCTAGCCTATTACTTTGTGGTTCCTCTCTAAGGTCTATAACAACCTATACTCCTATTCTAAAGTCAAGTCTAAGCTAATGATAATAGGATATCTCTCTTTGGGTCCCACAAGAAAGGCGTACTTGAGTGTAGGAGGTAGTGATTTCAGTTCTGGCAACGTGGTATCATCAAGCAAATCTTGCTGAACTGAATCTGAATCTAGTTCCATGATGCATGAAGGTGGGCTCAACTGTGCAGTATTCGCCACCAACTTAGAAGTATCTAGAGTCGGATTCCAATGAAACGTGGTAATTTGGCCAAAGTCGTGTCTGACTCGTCATTTATGTCCCGTGATCGTTCCAATGGAGACTGAACTGATAGTTCCAGATGGATCTTTACATCATCATGGGAATAGGTGGATGCATCTCTCACAAGATCATGCAACACATGGCAAACTCATCATGCACTATGTCCTTTCTAGATTAAATGGTCTCTCTCTATCCTGAAGAAACCTGTCACCAATTTCCATCGGTGCAAATAATTTTTCAATCTACCTCTGAATATGACTACTCTATGCTACTCTGTGAATTGGATCACTGACACTTGGTTTATTTAATCTCAATCTTCACTTCTCCGCTTGGAGAATGGAACTTCATCATTTTTGTACCATAATCGAAAGTTGTGCATGTGGTCCTAAGGGAGGGCAGCCCGAGAATGACCTAATATTCTGTCTAATGATTGGGGGTCTCCATGCCCAAGACTGTGAAGTCAACCTGATAGTTTTACTCCTCAATCGAGATAACGACATTCTTCACTTCTCCCACATGTCTCTTCAATGAATGATCTGTGAATTGTAGTAAAGCTCTCGATTTGGGAAGTCATCCCAACTCCAATTTTTGATATAATGCTAAGGGATGTAAGTTGATTGAAGAACCATTATACAAGAGTGTGAATAAAATTGTGATGTCATCGATACGACTCTCTACGTACTGAGCACCCATGTCTCTCTTTTTCCTTCTAATGTTTGATTCTTGAGACAATAGGTTGTGGCTACTGACAAAATGTGTCTTCACATTTTGGTTCTCTTTCCTCTTGCTAACCCTAGTAGGTGTGCATCTCACATTAAGGTGTTTTTTGGAATGCAGGATGGAAATTGTGTCATATCGATGTCTTCTTTCTGGATCTTTTTGATGTGCCTTCCTACCATAAGAGCACGGGGGAAAGTTATTGAAGCTAGGAAAATAGAAGATGAAGAATCTGAATTAACTGAAACATCATTCTTACCATTAGTGGAAACAGAGTTCTTCATACATGAATCTTTTTTATGCAACATTGAATCAAAATCGTAACTATCTACTATTGGTTGTGGAATAGAAGCTAAAGTGGCATCCAACACAACTGGAAGTTCAAGGTCCTCCATAGACTCGGAAGTATATCCATGCTGTTGATGTTGCATACGTGGTCCCCATGTCTTCTCATCTCCCTGATTAGACATCCTCAAATGGTGTTGATGGGGCTCCAGAGTATGCTGCCTCTCCTCCTCGTCCTCTGAAGACTCATCAGGTAGAGCTCCAGAGTTGCCCCTCCTCTTGTCCCCCACTTGGTAAAGTACATTCATGATCCCTCAACTCCTGAGTGACATGTTATTAATTTCATCACATGGAAGAATCTCATGGTCAGATCTCGAAGATGATGAAGAGTATACCAGACCAAAGTGTTGTTGAGAACCAGATCGATTTAGGCTATTGGGGTTAGCCTGAACTTGGGTTGAGATTGAGGTAGAGGATGTAGTCTGCTCGTCTCTCCATCTGGACAAATGGTTGACATCCACCCATAAGTCATGAATTTTGTTCTTGTAGGAACAGAGCTCGTCGAGTATCCGTTGATGTATGTCCACGAGAATAGATGAAAAAGGAAGTGGAAAAGACTGAGAAAAAAATAGGAAGACTGGACCTACTAGCCAGGGTACTGCCTCTGGTGCTGCTGGTGTTGGGATGTCTGTTGTAATTGCGGGCCCTGCTGACCCACCTGGTAATGGCCCTGTCAGTCATACTGTTGGTTTCTGTTGCCGCTGCGACTGGGGTGGCACTAATATAGGGATCTGTTGTGAAGGAGGTGATGTGGAGGTGAATGTTGTGTCGTGAAAGGTTGGGGGACACGGGTACATCTATCGGTCCCCTGTACTTCCCCACCTAGCAGGGTCCTCAGTTTACCATACTCCATTCAACTCCTAAACTGGTGGAGGCTCCTCCTGAACTGTCTCTACCGATGTAGGGGGCTGCTAGAACGAGTGGGCGTAGGACTTGTCTGTCTCTCACGGCTGGGGTTGCCCTTACACCAACTGCTCCTGAACATGGTGAACTCAGTATATGGGAGCAGCTGGTGTAGTCACTGTGAGTATCCTTATATTAGATACCTTCTCAGTCAATTCCTCCATTTGTTTTGGAATTTTGGAGATGCTCTAGTCTAACTCATCAATGCTCCTGTCAATCCTATCGACAATTGTAAACTCGTTTGCATTATGCCCCATGCTTGGGATTACGTCCTGAGAGAGATCAACTACAATGGACTATCCCCCTCCTGATAAGAGTGAATTAGGGGACAACTTATATGCCCTGCTGGCCATCTGTGAGCGGTTGTTTTTAGCTATCTACTCGAATACCTTACAGATGGTATTCGATCCTCGTGATGTATAGGTGCCTCCACATGCAGTGCTCATTAAATCCTGCATCTAGGGGTTGAGACCAGTGAAGAACGACTGGACCAAGATGTTGTCATCTAGTCCATGCCAGGGACACTTTTGTAGGATGTCCTTGAACCTTTCCCAGGCTTCACAAAAGGCTTCATGGGGTAGCTGGGAAAAGATCGTAATACACATCCTCACCATGTTAATCCTACTCAAGGGTTAAACTTCTTCAGAAAATGGTCCTTGAACTGGGCATAGGTGTTAATTGCAACTCCAAGATTTTTTACCCAGTTGTCGATTTTGCCACCCAAGGCAAATGGAAGGGTCATGAGCCTAATATAATCATGACTAACCAAGGATGTATGAGATTAGCACATATGAGCTCGAAATCCCTTAGGAATGCATATGGTTCCTTAGAAGTGTCCCCATCAAAGTGCAGCAACAAGTTTAGAAAGTGCGGCTTCAACTCAAAATTAACTTCTGGTTCGGCCGAACTAAAATAGTTCTGAGTTCTATACTGTCCAGGGTTGTACGGAGCATCCATTGGTGGTTCAACCCCAACATTGAGATGTCCTAACTGAGATCTAAGTAATGCTTATTGTTGCTCAGATGCAACTAATCTGGTTAGTACCACTCTCATCAAGTCTACGAGGTGTTCTTCTTCCTCTTCTTTCTTCTTTGGAGGCATTTTACTTTAATCATATTTAGGGCCTGAATCAGCAATGTGGTCTTGATTAGAAGAGGATTTAGGAATGAAGATATTCTCACTGAGGCGAAGTTCTTCCTCGCTAAGGTGGGAGGAGAGAGAGGAAATGGTTTGAGAGTAACCATTGTGAGAATTAGTGATCCTAGGCTCAAGACGGTCATGAGTCCAGGTTGGCCCAAGTTGCGCTTGAGCCTTTGAATACGTACTTCTTAGGGGGATCAATGAGAGATTCACAAAGTCTGAATAAATATCCCCCAAATTAGTCATCTTCAATGTTAAAAGAACCGATTAGAACGTTTTATCTAATAAGGTGCTTGTTCTATGGCGCACTTGAATGTGCGGAGTAAACTCATACAATACAAACACAATTCAAACCCCAAAATTCATCAATTCAACACGTGAGAGCCATAAAGGTTTGGCTGAATTATCTTGTCAGTTTTAGTTGATGATAAATGAAATCTTTGAAAGATTAACGAGTTGGTGTGTGCCTGTACTTCCCTACAGACTATTTCCATTCTTACGACTAGTTGCACCCACTTTCAACTAGTATAAGAGTAAGTGTAGACCGTATTAATACGAGTACACGTTACTTGAATATGAGCCATATGCAGTGTCCTCCAAACCTCCCACTCTGCAAGGAAATACGTACCGTTTACCGGCTACCCGTAGATCCTCATTGAAAGGTGGCTAATCATTTTTGTATAACCAATAGTCTATATGAAAATCCTGGCTTGGTTCTATCCTAGTGTTGTCTCTCTCTCACTTGCAAGTAAATCAAACAATAATGGCTTTATGAACCCGTAAAACAAGGTTCTTTTATTCTGTTTTGTTTAATCAATTTGCTTAATTCAGTCCCAATTTTAGAGTTAGGATGGCACTTGAATTTAATCTGAGCACAACAAGGCACGTCTACTGTTCAGTCCCAATTTCCTTTTGAATCTTAAGTTGTAAAACAAGAGAGGAATCAGAAATCAAAATGCAAACATGAAACGATGATGCATGCTCAGAAGAAGGTATACTTATAGTGACTCCCAACACTATCCATGTCTTATGCAAAACTGAATTTGTAAATTTACACTAAATGCATGCAGATAGCGAAAACCACACCTAAACAGTATAATATTTGTGGGGAAGAATTGAAGTAATTTGAGCTAAGTAGTACATGTCTATGTGGGTCTCATTATGAATCTTATCATATGTGTGAATCCTCTAATATATGTGTGGCCTAAATTACGAAGGGCACATACAAATTTGATGTTACACTACCGTGTGAATATCCTTAATTTCACCACTCAAGTGGAGCCCCACCCTCACCGGAGAGTGAAATAGGTCTCGACACACCATAAAATAATGTCCAAGTCTATTCTTACACGAGCGAGATCTCAAACAGGAGCCTCTGAAAATGAGCAAAATACCTAAATTATTACATCACAATAATTACAAAAAGCTTCAAAAATGAAAATGCTCTTGAAATAAATTAAGTATTCCCTGCTCTTCAGAAGTCGACGTGTCACTTCTGTCGACCTCTGATGCACTCCAAGTCTACCAGGCCCTCGCAAGGAAAAAATAAATTTATATTAGAGAGATAGACTACAAAATATATTCAAAAAATGAGAATAGAAAAAATTAAGAGAAAAAATGGATTAATTACAAGTTGGCTCGGGGGTCAGACTACTCTATTAAGAGAGAACGTAAATCTAATTTTCTGAATTAATCCCTAAATTGTTTGCCTCCCTGACAACGGTGCCATCTGTTGAATGTGCCTGAGTGTGTATAATAATTCAATACTCGTTGTAGAACGACACTTAGCTAATTAATTAGATCCGAGAAAAGGATCTCGCAAAGAGTGTGTCAGCTTAAATTTATATCCCGGGCAAGTCCGGGGACGAACGTAGGGAGGTAAAGGAACAACTATGGATTAATTCAGAACAATAAGGTCTAGATTTCCAATGTGGATTTTTTATTGTATTTTTTAATGCAAAAAGAATGTGAATGCAAAATGTGGGTGAATTAAGTTAATGAGAAAACACACAACTTAGCCAAATTAATTTTAATGTGAAATTAATTCAATTTAGCCAAATTATATTTTTCCTCAAAACCTAATCTAGTGATGAATGCATATCACATTTTTTGGAATTTAAGCGTTAGAATACAACAATGAAAAGTGCATACTTTCTATGTGTTTTTACGTAATTTATCACGCAACAGAATGAAAAACTTATGAAAATTTAACTAAAACTTAAACATAAGAAATGAGGCTACAATAATTTTTTATAATTTTTAGAGAATATATGATATTTGTTGAAATTTTTAATGAAAATAGAGCGATAGTGAGTATTTAACTCCTAATAAATATACATTGTCAATTTAATAGAGAGCAAATTATATCAATAAGGTATTTCAATATGCAATCAAGTAGAGTTGAAAGTTCGCAAAAATAATATGTGTGGATTTAATAATAAATTAATTACGAAAATCACTCTTTAATTTATTTAAGGCACAGGATAATTCCAAATAGCATGAAATTTGGATAGTAATTTAATCACATTTCATGACATCATTTTTTATTTTAAGGATTTTTTGGAGAAATTGTGAGTGAAGTATGAATTTAAGATCACAAATTGGGTAAAATATGCAATTTATCACTAAATTAAATTTAGTTAATTACCTTGAGCACACAAAAATCCAAATAAATATCCAGATGATAGAGAATTAATTGCTCAACAACATGACATTTTTCATTAAATAAAATGATGTAGAATGGTTGTCCAAATTAACCACAAACCCAAGGGTATCCATGCAATTTAAGAAAAAAAGTGATAGTGCAAACTTTGCACGAGGACTTTTATGCAATAACAGAAACATGAAATATAAATAATGCGATTTAAAAAAAACAAATGGACCTTCTTCTTCTCCCCAGTTAGGGTATAGAGTGGGATGGGAGGACGTGTCAGATGCTCGGGGCGGGCAACACACGACCACATCCTTGGTGGCCGGCCGGAGCAGGCAGACAGAGCCATACATGGTGGCACACTAGGAGTAGGGTAACGAAGGTGACTAGAAGGTGGTGAAGTTTAGCGTAGAGGGTGGTGCACTTGAGGGCTACGTCCTTGGCAGCCGGCTGCGGTCCGGAGGCTATCGCAGGTGGCAGAGATGGAGGCAGGGGCTAGCACGTTGGCGAGGGAGCACCAGCTGTGGAAGCTGCGGATGGTGGGCAGGCCGGACAACCGCTGGGCGACCGCAGGCGGAGGAGATGGAGGGAGGAAGGCGGTGGTGGTGGCAAGGGGCTGGCCACATGATGTTATTTCTTCTTTTTTTTATTTGTTTGTTGTGATTTGAATATTTTAATTTATATTTTTGTAATATTTTTAGATTTCTTAAACAGGGAATGATAAATGCAAATATGATGGTGTGGTGACGATATGATAAGATAAGAAAATAAATAAATAAAGGTGTGTGCCGTAATGTGATGTGATAAAAAATGAGAAAATAAATAAGATGGCGAATGACAAAATGGATAATTACTTACAATGAAAGCAGTCACCTATGGTGTGCTCACGAGAAGCACGGTCTTCGCTCGAATCACCAGCGAGCGATGAACTTGATCAGTGTGCGGGGGTGCTGTGTTGTTGGCCGGAATGCCAACGAATCTCATCGGAGAGAAGCGATCGTCACTCTACTTCATCGTTCGCTGTCACCGAGACGAGTGGTCAGAGCTCTCAATTCTCTCTCGCATAAAGGTGGATCAAAGGCAAAAAACGAGGAGAATAAGATGTAAAAAAAAGAGAAGAAAATGGAGGTTAGAAAAGATGGGGGAATGGTGGAGTTGAATGGGAAGTAAAATAAAATGGTGGAGTTGAATGGGAAGTTAGATGGAGACTAAGAGGTTAATGGAAGAAAAGGGAAGTTTGGATAGAGAATGAAAAATAAATAAAATAAAATAAAATAAAATAAAATAAAGGAGGCTACTAAAAAATAAAAGAAAAGAAAAATGGGAAAAATTCAAACAAATTAAAGAAGAGAAAACAAAGAACAAAACATACCATATATAAGTTTTTTTTTCACTTTTCAAATTTTAATTTTTTTTATTAATAAAGTTTATTTACAAATAAATTAAAATAAAATACTATGAATTAAAATAAAACACAAACATAAGTTTTTGGATTTTGAAGAAATGAGTAAAGTAAATGAAAAATGAGAAAAGAAAACTATGTGCATTATATACGAAGTCACTTTGACTTATTTTTAATAACAAAATAATTTTTTAGATTTTTTAGTTATGTCATTTATTAAAATATAAAATACATTAACTAAAATAATAACTAAATAAAAAAGTGTTAGATTTGTTCATGAAAAAGTTAAAGTTACATTTTGCATTATGTACAATATACAACGAGGTCCCAAAACTCAAATTTTGCAAACAAGCTCTGATTTTTATGAAACAACTTTCATTAGATAGATAATTTTCCAACTTGTATTTTAAAAGTGAGTTTGGTGAATTTGGAGTTACACGGACCGGGAATTTGGCCGGGAAGTTGGACTTTACTGCCTTTTCTCTTTGGGATCTAGGAGTATTTATTTACGGTGAAATTTATTTTATACCTTTATATTTTTATATACATTTTTATAAACAAGTTAGAGAAAGAATTAGCTGAAAAGGAGTTGAAATGAAATTATGAAAAATACATGAAATTTGGGCTTTTATAGGTGAAAAACTCCTTTATTTTACAGTTTTTTATTATGAAATTTATTTTGTATAATATAATATAGAATAATTAGTGTATTTTATTTACAAGAGTCATTTTTAATGTATAGATTTTATGGACATTTATTTGAGATTTTACTCAGTGGTTTTGCTAAGATCAATATATTGAGTTGATAAATCATGGATTCATCAGTTCTCACTCTCTCTCTCTTCTCAGATCATTCAATATATCTTAAAAGACAACCTGGGCCAAGGCTTAGTTGGTGAGCTGCTGCTAGATTACCTATATAGTGGCAAGGAGTAGTGCATTCACCGTATTATGATATGGTAGCCGCCTATCTGTGGCTATTGATGCTGAGGTCCCTTTCCCTTTCCATTTGGGGTCATTTCTTTCTCTGAATTTGAATCGAAGTCTGACAAAATCTGTGGCTCTGGATTAGGCTCGTGATCTATAGAAGGAGTGGCGCTCCGATTGGTATGTATAGAAGCATCAGAGGAATAGAATCATTTTGTGTTAAGGTCAACATAAAATTTCATTAAGGATGGACATGTCTATGGCATGAAATCAATTTCCATTCCAAATGGGTATATTTTGGGACATTTGTGATATCGATTTGTTGGAGAAGGCATGGAGTCTTGAGGAGGATTCGTAGAGTCTGAACTATGGTCTTGGGAATCACATTGAATTATTGGAGAGGTCGACTACATGGAATTGATATGGTTATCCACAGAGTACCGACTAAGCCATCCTAGGGTCTCCATCTAAAGGATCAAAGAGAAGATTGATAATGGATGAACGATACATATGTCAACAAAAAATAAAAGGAGTGCAAAATAGTAGAATGGCTCAAAGTGAGCGAGGATCAAAAAGAGGATAAAAGAAAGGAAGATGGAAGACAAAATCTGCACAAGTGTGTGTGACTTGATGTTGGACCTTAATATAAATTAAACAAACACAAGACAAGTTTTGAATTCACCAATACAAGCCAAGTGAAGCTGTGAGAGTTTAAAAAAAAATTTATATTTTCAATTTATGGTTGTATTGCAAGCACATCTTTTAACAAGTCCTTAAGAACTCTATCCCTATAGGAATGTGTACTACTGGGAAAGTACACCGTATTTCTTCCACCTCCTTTGTCACTTGTGATCTGTGCACTTTGAGTTCCTTGGTCTCATTCGTGGCTACTCAACCAAAGAAATAGAGAAAGGAAACCAATATGTGAAACTAATATTTCCCTCACGAGAGAGGTAGTCGACCACGGTACAATGAGAAAGACACTCACATGAAGGTGTGGCCTATGCTCAATACTTAGGACCAAGTAGGATGTTCGTATAAGGTGGGAACACCATCGTCTACCACGTTGTACTCGCCCATGTACTATAGACGCGCCAACACTCCGCCAACCCATGTGATAGTCAAGGATGCCACAGATCTGGTTTTTGGCTGTAATCCTTAGGGGGGTCGTGCCTCACTTGATTTGTAGTGTACCTGAAAGCGTTGAGGGCTTTATGAACCTAAAATAAGGATTTCCATTACGATTTTTATTATTGTCATTGTTTTATTAGTAGTCCTCTTGTTTTAATTTTTGTGTTTTTACTTTTTTGAGTATTTTTCAAAGCAAGGTACCTAACGATTTTTTTTTAGTCCTAAATGTGATATAAAACAAGGGAAGAGTGCGAAAAAGCAATGCAAGTGTATATACGAGGGTGGAAATCTCACTCTCGTGTCCAATGATGCATGCAAAGTAAAAAGACTCAAAGTCCTTCCAAGCACTCTCCATGTGGGATACAAAAAAGAATTGAAATATTTACACTATACACCGATATGCAAGGGATAAAGTATCCTAAATAAGAATTGCTATCAGCAGGAAGAACCAAATGTAAATCACTCAAAATGGATCCATGTCTCCAGTCTGGGAGACTCCTCGGTGCCCATCACAACTGGTTCTGTTAGCATTGTGTGGTCTCCCACAGCTCGCGATTCGAAACCCAAGTGATTCACAATTAATGATTTGACTATGTCTATGAGAAAGAGACTATAGGTACATTCTTCTATTACGGCTTTGGACCTAGCTACTGAGTCAAGCAAACCTACATCTAAGGGCTCAATCACATAAAATAAATGAAAAAAGGCAAAAAGCTCAAATCACGAGAAACAAAATAAAATAAAGGAGATAAAACTCGAAAAACCACGATGAGGCCCTAATGTGAACACCCGGGCAATGGACCTCATGAAGTGTGAAATGTCCTAGTCAAAATTATTACAAATTATATTACAAGAATAAAATGGAACACTCACCTCTAAAAATAAAACAAAAAATCTAAGTGTGAGCTGCTCTTCCCCTCCTTCTCTGCCTCTCTCTCATGCTCTCTCCTAGTTGACTCACAAGAAGAAGAGTCAACCTCCTTGTGTCTCAGGTGCGTCCACCTCCTAAGAAGTTGTTCTCACCACGTGGTCCCTCGCAATAAATTCAAACATAGAAAAATGGGTAAGAAAGACTACACATATATAAGGATAAATAAGGACAAAAAAAGAGAAAAATAATGTACACAAATATACACAATGATACACTATCTTTTACTCCCTAGCAACGGCGCCATTTGATTAGCCATGAAAATATGAGGGATTATCTAGTGGTCTACACATGGCGGGATCACTACGTCGCTACAATGACAGCTCTCGAATACATAACGATTAAGTCAACAATAAACCCACAAAATGAGAATTAAGTAATGCAAAGCAAATATGTGGATCAAAATTTATTATACCCCACGATGAATATGTATAGTAGACAAGCAAGTAGGGGTCAAACTCAGGGAACATAAGACCTAGCAGGAATTATTTAAATAAATAAACAATGCATGTACATATAAGTACGTACAAAATCAAGAAAATTTTTATGTGTTTTTAAAAAATAATTATTTTTCCAAAATTAATATATTTATTATTTTTTATTGTTTGATTTTTAGTTTCTTTTTAATTTAATAATATATAAATAATATTTATATAAATAGAGAGATATAAGAGTACCTATATAAAGGTATAAAAAGATATTTCGATAATATGAGTAATATATAGTATAATAAATATACCAAATATGCAAATATTAGAAAATAAATATAGAGAATAGTCCTTTTCCTTTTTTTAAATGTTTTAAATTATATATAAGGTATTAATAATAATTATTAATAATAAAATTATATTAATAATAATTTATTATACCCCATGATGAATGTGTATAGTAGACAAGCAAGTAGGGGTGGAACACATGGAACACAAGATGTAGCAGGAATTATTTAAATAAATAAATAGTGCAAATGTGTATATAAGCATGCACTAAATCAAGAAAATTTTTTATGGTTTTTTTATAAAATAAATATTTTTATAAAATTAATATATTTATTTTTTTTATTTTATTTTTTTTTCTTTTAATTTAATAATATATAAATAATATATATAGAGAGATATTTAAGAGTACATATATAAAGGTATACAAAGATATTTCGATAATATGAGTAATATATAGTATAATAAATATACCAAATATGCAAAAATAAGGAAATAAATAAAGAGAATAGACTTTTTTCTTTTTAAAATGTTTTAAATTATATATAAGGTTTTAATAATAATAAATAATATTTAAAATTGTATGTAATAATATATAGATATATATAGACTATATAATTAATAATATTAAAAATCATATCCTTAGAGATGATATCTTTTAAGCATCTCAAGGTCATAAAATAGGTATCCAATACCATCTTTTATATTCCTAATGAAGTAGCATTGTCCGGTGCTAGATTCCATCTTACTTGCATCCATGACATGGTGATCAACCAAGCAACCCTGAATACTCAAGTGTCCAACACTAAGCTAGGTTCCAAACCATATCCTATGAGGGCTTTGGGGTTCATATATGAATGGAATCTTATTAAGGATATATATTGTAGTCTTTACGACATATATATCTGGAAACTGAGAGGTAATTATGCTAATATTCATCATTGAGCAAATCATGTCACTACATGATCCAATTGTATCTCCCAACAACTCTATTGAGTTTAGGTTTAATAGGGGGAGTGAGATAGGAATGATATTCCTTTCTCCATAAGGTTTCCTTGATTCATCTAATAGGTACTTGCTACCATAGTTAGATTAAATTCACTTCATCTTCCTCCTAACTTTGGTTCTAAAACGTAATTGTGAATTCTTTGAACACTTCAAAGATTTCTAAAGTAAAGGGAAGAAATTACATATCATAAATAATCATCAATTGATATCGCATATCATTAATCTTTATTATGATATAGATTATCCATATACATTAATATGTATGAAATCTTGAATACCTTGGCATCTTACACCATTCCTATGTGAAGGGTGTATCGAATATTCTACTTTTGAATACAATATTAACAAGTATGTAAGATTTGAAAATTTTGACAGTTTAAAGTTTCATCTCTTACTATTCTATTGATCTCATCAATAGACAGATATCCAAGGCTTGATGATAAATCATTGTCAAATGATATTTATCCTCCTATTGATCTTTTAAGGTTTATATTTTTAGTATTTAGAAATGTTATGAGCCATTCATTAATTTTCCAATTTAGTAGAGTCCTCTAGATTTTAGATTATAATCTGAAATATATCTATCATAACTCATTATGATATGTCAATTCTAGAATGCATGTCTCTTTCCAACATTTAGAAATAAAAAATTAATGTATTCTAATATCTAGGTCATAGAGACATTCTCTAAGACTAAGGGCTCTCCCACTGAAAAGATGAAGTCTATTTGTCCAATGGAGATTGTTGCTAAAATTGCATCAACATCCATGTAGATGACTATTGGACCCTAAGATCAAATTTTCCAATATTCTAAAACATATGCATCCAGTTACAAGTATATTAGAAGAATGAGATACAATTATTGGACTTTGATCTTATATAATAAGCAAGTCAATTTAAATGATTGTATGTAGATGTATAATATGTTGATGCACTATACGAGTCCTTTTCAAAGGTTCTTAGATAGTCTATATAGTCACACCATCAATAAATTCGCTAGTTGTAGTACTGGCATTTATCCAACTCTTTAGATGTCATATGTGTGGAAATTACAGAAGTATAGTTAAATATTTGACTTTCCTTCTCATTTGGGTCATACGAATGTTTCCACTGCGCTGAGTCGAGGTCCTTTCTTCGCCTCTCACTGGACCTCCTCGCCACCCCACTCCATTTAGCTTCGATTCCACCCAAATAAATCCAGGACTTTCCACCTTATTCTTGTTGAACTATTGCGCACCTTTACAGGTCCTGAAGGGCGCTTTTGAGTGTCATTTCCATTAAGAAACACCCCCTGGTGAATACGAGTTCCAGCCCTCGTCGAGGGGGCTCTAACATATTTAAAGGCTACACCAGCTGCATTACATCTCCAGCAATCTCCCGAGCATCTCAGCAGCGACATCGAGCATCGGAACGAGGATATTCAGTCGGAAGAAGCTTGCCTAGGTGTAGCTTCTTCCAAGTTCTTCCAGATCCCCCAGCTGTCGTCCGATCGTCCTCGAGCTCCAGGTCTAATAACGATCGTTAGATCGAGCAGCGCTTCCACTGTCAGATTCCATCTAGGATCAAATCCACGCCGCTAATCGACGAACCGACATCGAGCATTGGCAGAACGTCACGTGGATAAGTGAACTCTTCTCCGCTACCCGATACATCATATGGGTATTTTTCTCTTTAGCCCCCGTCATCTTTGTATTTACTACTTAATATAGAAGCGTTCATCAACAGTTCATTAATTATTATAATATTTATAGTTTAGCCCCTAAACTTCTGGGATTTCACTTTGGCCCCTTGCCACATCACCTCATGTACCTGTGTGTGTGAGATGTGGGCATTTGCATAAGGACCCTTACCTTGTATTGTATTTTTATTTAGTCCATTAATTTTTATAATCAACATAATATTTCTGTTAAAATTGTAACCATGCCCTTAGTTTTCTAATATTGCAATTAAATCCCTACCAAGCATATTAAATTGAATCTATTTGGGTATTTTGCATGTTTGCCCCTAATTTTTGCGTAGGATTCTAATTTAGCCCAAAACTTTATTTTAATTACAAATAGGCCCCTACTAGGTTGTACTTTCTTTTTGTAGACATAATTGTATTAAAAATAACTAGGTTTCCATAAAAAATCGTAGAAAATTAGGATAAATATCTTAGATACTATTCTACCATATATATTTTTATTAAGGTATTTGATTCTATATTTTTGTTTATTAAAAAATGAAAACAGAGCAAATTTTCCCTATTTAAAATTGAAAATTCCAAAAAAAGTAAAAAACACTTCTGAAAATTACCAAAAATATATTAGTTAGATTTAGTTATATTTTATCACATATCCAAAAACCTTAAAATTGAAAAAGAAAATCATTAAAAATTAAAAAGCTTCAAAATCCTTATAAAATTATAAAAACTTCTATAAAAATCAAAAATATCTGTTTCCATTTTTAAATTTGGTTTATCGTAATTACTATATATTAAAAATAGTTTTGAAAAAATGGGACTTTTAACTATTTTTAAATTCCAAAACAATTCGACCTACTAATATAAGTTACTATTTTGATATTTTTATTCAATTTAAAACAATAATCAGAGTAAACATTCTGAGAAACATAATAGAAATAGAGAAAAAGTTAAAAGACAAAAATGTTGTACTTTATCATGTTTAGGATTTATAGTTATATCTATAAATATAGAAACCCTATTCGCTCTATATAGCTATATGTACTTATATTATTATTTATATTGATTAGAATTATCAAAAATGCCGAAGATAGTTTCTAAAACCTTAAAAAAATAAAAAAGACAGCACATTAGGGTATTTCCCTAATTTTGTCATCATTTAATATTTTTATTAGCCATATTATCTATATTACATACTTACATTATATATACTTATATTATAACTAACTATAAAAAAAGAAAATAAAAAACCATAAAATATAAAATGAAATATAAAATTAAAAAAATAAAAAATTCATATAATAGAAAAACAAAAATTCTAAAAATAATTAATTAAAAACCCACTAAACATAATAGATTTTTGTAATCCAAAAAACATTTATTGTCGTTTGCCAAATTTGTTGTTTATCCCCTATTATCACTCTGTTCGACACCCTATACATACTTCCACTATACATCTATATATAGGGTTATAATATATTTTGACCCCTCATTTTGATTGTCTGTTCAATTGCTTGTGCGGGTTAATTTTTTATCGACCTCAGATTTATGAGCGGTTGCCTCAGCGACAATATATTCTCGCACTTCAAGAGGATATTTTAGACCCTCACAGAACCCGTGTCACCTGGAACACTAAAACAGATAATTCTTAACGGATCAAGTCTTGTATTTCACATGCAAAGTCAGAGATTAATCTAACTATTCATTCTTTATTTGCTCTAGGACTAGCAAAGTTTAAGTATAGGAGGTGATGAATCTGTGATTCATCGTCTTAATATATTAATCTTAGCTTTATTCCCTAATAAAACTTCAAATAAAAGTACCTAAATCAAATAAATAAACAAAATATAACTCTTAATAAAATAGACTAATTATCCTGTAAATAAGTCCACAAAATAATTCAAAATAAAAATCATAAAAAAATGGAAAACAAATTGTTGAAAATTATTTGTATATGAACCCATGTAAATACACAAACTTCCTTTCTTTTTTAATAAATTTACACTAACTCCTTTTGACGTAATTCTTCTTCTAACATGTACATAAAAATTTGTATAAAATATAAAAATACATAATAATTTTTACCTTAAATAAAACTTTTCGATCTTGAACCGAAAAAGCCATAAAGTCCAACATATCACCTAAATTCCCACTCCGTAAGAACTCCAAATTCACCAAACTCATTTCTAAAGTTCAGGTTATAAAATTATCTATCCAAATAAAGCGAGTTCATTAAAATCATAGCTCATTTGCAAAATGTTGATTTTGGGACTTAATTGTATATTGTATATATGTACTAACTGGACATTATCATTTTATGTACAAATTTAGCTTATTTTGATTTCTTTCATTTTCTATTAATTTATTTATTATATATTTTAATAAAGCATATAATTATAAAAATTAAAATAAATTATTTTACTGTTGAAAATAATGTAAAGTGACATAGTATATAGTGTAAATATTTATCTTTCATCCTTTTTCTTTTTCTCGTACATTAAAAATTTAAAAAAAAATATTTATATTTTACTTTATTTTTAGTATTTTATTTTATTTTTATTTTATAAATGTATTTTAATTGAAAATGCAAAAATAATAAAAAAATCGTAAAATTGTGTTTTAATTATTTAAAATGCAATCAAAAAGTTTTTATTTTCCGTTTATTTTGTTTTGTTTTGTTTTCAAGGTCTACATGGAAAATGTATATCTCATCTAGGTCTACATTTACCATGTTGGCACTTTTGTAAAATTTTCATTTACTTTTTACTTTCTCTTTATTTTATTTAAGTAATCTACTTTTATTCTCTTTTATTTTTATCTAGTGTTTCCCATTAATTTCCATGTCTTTCCATATTCCCCACCTCCTTTGTAACCCCCATTTTTTCATCCTTCTTACGCTTCTCTTCTCCATTTTTCATCATCCGCCATTTCTTGGATTGAGAGGAGAGGGGCCCCGTGTTTCTAGGTGACGGTTAGAATCCTTTTGGTCGAGCGACGACCTCTACCATCGATCCGTGACGTGATCCGGTGAATTTCCTCTTTGTTGCGACTTCAATCCAGAACGAGTTACTAAGATCGTTGTCCTATTGGGTGGCTTGAGCGACAACCCGTTGGAGCCCGAGCTCCAGCAACTCAAGCATCAATCTCTACACTCCGCTTAGGTAACATCCCTTACTCCTCTTTTTGCGCTGATTTTTTTCATCTTTGTTCTTTATCTATTGCTATTTTCCATCTTCTTCTCGTTGCAATCCTTTCCATCTTCCTGTTTAGAAACCAAAAATTGAAACCCACAATCGCAACCATCTCCGGATCTTGACACTTCTTATTCTTTCTTGTGCATCTCTCATCCTCGACTCGCCGGAGCTGAGGCCTTGCTTCTCTTCTTCCACCATCCAAGGAGCTCCAATCCATCCATCACTCCTCTCCAATTTTATCTCCTAGTATGAAAACAAAAAATTAAAAAAAAATAAAAAAAACACACGAGCAGCAGCCGTACGTCACTGTTGCCCCTACTCTAGAGCCGCCCCGCACGGCTGCTCCACCATAGCCCCCTATCGGGGGGCTGCGCCCAGCCCGCTCTCCTGTGTGTGCCCTCGTGCCCCTCCTCCAGTAGGAGGCCCCTACATCTGCCACCGTGCTCTCTATTACATTGCCCTGGTCGTCGCCTTCCTCCTCCCACTGTGGTCGTGTGTTGCCTCTGCAGCAGCATACAACCAACGCCGCAGCCACGCGCAGACGATCCCAACAGCAGGACACCACATCCCCAGCTGTTGCATGCCCCCCCCTCTGACAGCACAGCTTTAGCCACAGCATGTCGCTTCACACCTCATCCTCGCGACCCCCTCAGCGGCTCCACCTCCAGAGCCTCTCCCATGCAACCATCCGCTCCAGAACCACCACGAGGAAACTTCCTCCTGAGGGTAAGTTTAAAACCAAATTTTTTGTATGCAGTCGAGAATTTTTTTTTGTTATGTACCACAGATAAGCTGCCTCTTGAAGAGGCGGCTTTGGAGGAAGCTACCTCTTGAAGAGGCGGATTTGATCGGGGATAAACTCAACATGGGCGGACAAAACCCCACGCTCGCTCATTCTCTACTCCGTTGTTCCCTCTCCTCTTCCGCCACCTGAGACCACTGCCACCTCAACATCTCCATTGGCTTTGTTCGTGCGACTAGCCTACCACCGTCGACCAACATTCACTTCCTCGCCTTCCCCAACCTCAAGGAAGGTATTATCTATCGTGGATTTAGGGTTTTGGGCATTTTTGGGTGTTAAATGGTTTGTTCTAAGTTATAGAATTTTTTTCATCACTAATCAATTATAGTCGACGTAATGGAATTTAGGATGTCTTGTGAAGTTCGTTGTTTTTGTCACTATGGTGGAACAATTTTGAAGTCGAGTAAGGACGTGACCTATGTAGGAGTTTGTATGAAAACCATCAAGATTGATCACGGCTCGAGGTTGATTGAGCACACTAAGTCCATCTTCAAGTTGGAGTTATCACAAGGACTCGAATTACAGATATTTCATAGAATGTCCCAAGATGGTGCGAATTTTTACATTGGGTGCATCGAGTTTGATGATGATTTCCGAGAGATTGTGGAATATGCTGAGGAGATGGATGCTGCATATCGGCTCGTGATATTTACTGTCACTGTCTCTATGCTGGATCAATACCTCATGGATCTGTACCTCAAGGTGGAAATACATATGTTTCTCTTGTGGTGAATATGAGTCCTTGTGCAGGTACTCGTGTTATTGATCCAGAACTTGATAGGTTAATGGAACCCTCACCACAGAATACCAATGACAAGATGGAAAATGATGACAACGAGGAGCAGGATCATCTTGGAACTTGTATCGTGTCTGACATACCATTTTTGAACATGAGAGGGGTGATGGATATATTGAATGGTGAAGATTGCATGAACTGTGATGATGAGATTACTATGAGCAACGAGTTGAAAAATGGGATGCTTTTCAAATGCAAAGCCGATTTGGTGTAATCTGTGAAGGTTTTTCACATTAAACAACATTACAACTTCATGGTAGTGCAATCTGACAAGAACGTCTGGGATATACACTGCAATGAACGGGCCAGAGGTTGTTTATGGAGATTTTGTGATCATTATCGACCAATTGATGGACAGTTTGTTGTCTCAATGGTTGACAAAGCCACATAGTTGCTTGAATCATGGTGTTCATCAAGACCATCCACAGTTGGTTTACAACTTCATGGTACTGAGATTTCTAAATCAAATAAAAATATCTCCCTCAGTCATGGTGTCATTTTTGCAGATATCAATCAAGGATGTCTTTGGCTTCCATGTGAGAAGAATGAGGGTTTGGGATGCAAGGAGGAAGGGAATAGAGATGGTATATGGTGATTGGAGAAAATCTTACAACGAACTTCTGTATCTTTTTAGGGCTTTTGAAGAGGCTATTCCAGGTTCAGTTACAGCTATTGACACAATAATAGTAAATGAAGGAGAGCTATTTGAGACGGCCTTCTGGGAATTTGGACCTTATATTGAGGTATTCAGACACTGCAGACCCATTATTAGTGGGGATGGTGCACACATGTACGAAAGTTATAAGCAGAAGATTCTTATTGCTTGCTCAAGATATGCATCTAACGACATCCTACCGTTGGCATTTGCGTTTGTCAATGACGAAGATGCACTACTTGGGCTTGGTTTTTTGAGAGGCTTCATTTGCATATTTTTCACGACTATGATGGACCGATTTGAATGTTATCTGACCGTACTCGTGGGATATGTGCTGCACTTATATACCCGAAGGTATAATTTCTTCCACCATACTTCCATTGGCGCTTCTATCTACGACATGTGGGTAGTAATTTCAATGATGCCCACAAAAACAAACTCTGAAGTGAATGGTCATGAGGGCGAGAAAATTTTATCGCAATCAAAGTGGCACACATACATGGGCAAATTTAAGGAGTGTGATGAGAATGCTGCAAAGTAGTTTGACACACATGATTGTCCAAAAGAACGTTGGACGATTGCATTTAATGGGGGGTACAGGTTTGGTTACACAACCATGAACTTCTTTGAGAGCTACAACGTTGTTCTTAGGGAATCAAGAAGCATGTCAGTTGCGGCATTAGTGTTGAAGACATATTACAACAGCATTAGTTACTTCTCTGACCATCAAGAGGAGGCACGTAATTGCATTATACGTGGTGAGAAATATACCAAATATGCGCATGACACGTTGAAGCGTTGGATCGATAAGAAGTAATGGGCATCATTGTTTTCACATACAAGGAGTACATTTACACATGTACAAGGTCGTCACAAAACAATGCATGACACAATTCGTACTAAAAGGTGGAAAGAAACAAACTGTCTTGGTTAACGATGCATCATGTACATGTCAGAAATGGCAAACTCACAGAATCTCATGTTCTCATGCATGTGCCGTGCTATCTCACTTGAACACAAATATGGAAGAATACGTAGGTCTTTGGTATACATGGCAAGCCCAATCTCACATTTACGAGGGATTGTTCTATCAATTGGTGAAAGAGACAAGTGGCCCAGGTTCAACCATCCACTAGTGATTCCGGATGATAGCAGGATAAGAAAAAAGGAGCGACCAAAGAGTAAGAGGATTCACAAAGAGATGGGCATGAGGGAGAATACAGTTCAATCCCAATACGGAACTTGCGGCGTGGAAGGTCATAACAAGAGGAACAATATACATGGGAGGAGTCAAAATAGGTGCTTACATTCTACAGCTCTTGGGACGCAAGGAGGACGGGAATAGAGATGGTATATGGTGATTGAAGAAAATATTACAATGAGCTTCCGTACATTTTTAGGGCTTTTTAAGAGTCTATTCCAGGTTTGGTTACAGATATTAACACAACAATAGTGAACGAAGGAGAGCTATTTGAGAGGGCCTTCTGGGCATTTGGACTTTGTATTGAGGCATTCTGACACTGCAAACCCATTATTAGTGTGGATGGTATACACATGTACGGAAGGTATAAAAAGAAGATTCTTATTGCTTTCTCAAGCAATGCAGCTAACCACATCCTGTCGTTGGCATTTGCGTTTGTCATTGATGAGGATGGCCCTAGTTGGGCTTGGTTTCTAGAGAGGATTCATTTGCATGTTTTCTGTGACCGTACTGGACCGATTTGTATGTTACCCGACCGTGCTCCTGGGATACGTGTTGCACTTATATACCATGAGGTACAATTTCTTCCGCCATATATCCATTAGTGCTTCTGTCTACGACACGTGGGTAGTAATTTCAATGATGCCCACCAAAATAAAAAACTGTAGTGAATGGTCATGAGGGGGGAAGTCTATTCGCAATCAATGTGGTAAACTTACATGGACAAACTTAAGGAGTGTGATGAGAATGCTGCAAAGTGTTTGGACACACATGATTGTCCAAAAGAACATTGGATGATTGCATTTGATGGGGGGTACAAGTTTGGTTACACAACCACGAACTTATTTGAGAGCTACAAAATTGTTCTTAAGGAATCAAGAAGTCTATCAGTTGTAGTATTGGTGTTGAAGACATATTACAATAGCATTAGTTACTTCTGTGATCGTTTAGAGGAGGCACGTAATTGCACTACATGCGGTGAGAAATATACCAAATATCCGCATGACATGTTGAAGCATTGGATCGACAGAAGTAATGGGCATCGTTGTTTTTTCATACAAGGAGCACATTTAGACATGTACGAGGTCGTCACAGGACAACACATGACACAATTCGAACTAAAAGGTGGAAAGAAACAAACTGTCTTGGTTAGCGATGCATCATGAACATGTTAGAAATGGCAAAATCACATAATCATGTGTTCTCATGCATGTACCGTGCTATCTCACTTGAACACAGATGTGGAAGAATACGTAGGTCCTTAGTATACATGGCAAGCCCAATCTCACATTTACGAGGGATTGTTCTACCTGATTGGTGACAGAGACGAGTGGCCCAGGTTCATCCATCTACTAGTGATTCTGGATGATAGCAGGATAAGGAAAAAAGGGCGACCAAAGAGTAAGAGGATTCACAATGAGATGGACAAGAGGGAGAATAGAGTTCAATCCCAATATGGAACTTGTAGTGTGGAAGGTCATAACAAGAGGAACAATACACATGGGAGGACTCAAAATGCGTGCAGTAACTGTGGTAGATTGGGTCATAATAGGAGGAAATGTCATAACAGAAGTAGTAAGTGCATATTATATTTTTCAACCTTTTTAATTTTTTTAGCATGTGAGACAATGTTTAACTGTTTCTAATGATTTTTTTGAATAGATGGAGCCGGGGCCAGTTGATCGATCTCTCTTATGAAAGCAGCGGGAGCACCATTTGTTAGTTGTTTTGGCAGGCGATGTACTTAAAACTTTTCAAATTATTTGCAACCCATTACAAAAATATGTATCCATACTCTATATGTTTTGCTATTTTAGGTGACGAGATGTCTACGTTGCAGATGACGGGAAAGCACATTGAGACATGTTCCCTTGGATGAGCGCATTATTCCCTACATTTGCGTAGCGAGTTTTTTTGGAGTAATGCAGATGGATTTCATTTCTCTTGTGGAGAGATGGCATCCTGAGACACATACATTTCACATGTGCGATGGAGAGATAATTGTCACATTGCAAGATGTTGCTTACATTTTTGGGTTGAAGATAGATGGTCAAGAATTGATTAGTCCTACTAATTAACCCAATTGGGAAGAATTGTATGAGCGTTTGCTTCTAGAGCAGGTATTGACTTAACAAGGTGGTATCGCTTATTTTTACTTAGCCCTTGATTCTATCGCTTATTTTCTTTACATATCTAATATTATGCAGGTGGTATGGACCCCATTTACAGAGGAGGTGTTGTTCATGTTACCTTTATATTGTCTTGTCAATGAAGACTTGCATGTGGCTCGTGTCCCATTGATTCATTTTTGTATTGTAGAGCTACCACAACAGATAGTGTCCTTCGTCAGTTTGGTGGGATTCAGGGGATTCTGATGCCTTACGATACCTCAATCCGAGGGAAGAGCGACGTCGATTGGATGGAGTTCCATGCAGTTTATGTTAGAGTATGGAACATCCGCAGGGACTATTTTGTGCCGATGACTCCCATTCCATTGGGAGAATCATTACTTCTGTCGACCCAGATGAGGAGATTTTTGAGGAAGATGGAGAGGAAGAAGCTACATCTCATCGATGTTCACGTGTTCGAGGACATGGACGAGGACGAGCTCATCGACAAGGGGGAGAGATGACTTCTGGCAAGGGAGATGTCCCAGTTGAGATGCAACTACCACCTCAGTCTGGCATAAAATTTGAGACCCCAATTTCCGAGTGTGTCCCATCCATAGATCCTATAACTATGCCTGCACCACAGAGGGAACGAGCAGTTATGGATGCATGATTTTCACATCATCCACCCCTCCCATTGTCCTTCGTAGTTGAAGCAATGGATACGAGCAACATCGATGATATCGATCGAAACAACCAACTTCATGGATTTGAGACAAGCGCACCGGAGACCTCCATGCCCGATGTCAAACCGGTCAAATTACAGTACAAACGGAGAAAGGAGAGTAAAGACCTAGATCGATATCTTCACTATTTTTATAATATAAGGCTTGCATGCTAATTTTAAGTGTACTTCATATGTAAATGTTGTCTTGACCTTTGTGGTTGGAATCTTGTATATGAACATTTAATCTTACTAATCTATGAATCGTGTCTTTTAAACATGTTTTAATACCATATTTTATGACTTCATTTATATTTATAATTCCAAAAAAAGGAGAAGCAGCAGTTCTGCGCGCGGCAGAGCTGTTGCTTCTCTTTTTTTCTCTTCTAGACAAAAGCCGCCTCTTCAAGAGGCAACTTCAGCTAGATACTCCTCTTCAAGAGGCGGCTTCCTCCAAAGCTGCCTATCGAAGACACAGCTCTTCTTAACCAAAGCCGCCTCTTCAAGAGGTGGCTTATCTATGGTACATAACAAAAAAATTCTCGACCGCATACAACAAATTTGGTTTTAAACTTACCCCTGAGAGGAATTTTCGTCAAACCACCGCACCCCCTCCAACCGCCTCGCGGCAGTGCCCTTGTGCCTCCACCCATGCCCCAACTTGGTGCGGCTACTGCCACTGCACTTGCCCCTCCAGCGCCTTGTGCCGCCCTCGTGTGACACATGCCCCGCCGGCGCTCTCCCCACACCTCCGCCCGCACGCGGAGAGCCCCCACGCCGCCATCTCCTTCTATTTTTGTGGATTTCCTTTTCTTGGAACCCATGAAAGAGTAAGAAGAAGTCTTTTGGGAAAATTACTTGCAAATCCCTAAAGGTAGAGGTAATTAAAGAAATGTCATCAGGCATAATTTTATTTCATTGAATTTTTATTTCAATATTGTAAAGAGAATCATGTGTTGGAGCATTGCTTTGGACCTTCACTTTTTTATCATTTTATAGAATCAAAAATACGTTATTGTTCGTCAATTCATTCTCTATCAGAAAATGTTTGGCTTATAATTTGTTTGTTGTTTCTTAATTTATTAAAAATCAGATATTGAACATCTTTTGTATTTTGCTCATTTATGCTCTAAATATCATAGTAGTTCATGAATTGCTCAGGAAAATCTCGAAAATTCAAGTTATATGTTTTTATTTATGATTTAACGAATACTTATATTCATGATAAATGGAGATGTAATATTCATGAAATAAAATGTTGAGTGGAATTTGTAATTGATTTTTTGTTTGGTCCATGCATAATATTTTTTCGCAAACTCAAGTCTCCTAGATTGAACATTAAAATATCATTTTGAGATATTTTTGGTTTGGCATGATTTTTAATTTTAGATTTATTAAGAATTATTTACTCATATTCATTTTATTTTATTAAAAAATCATAAAAAATCAAATGCTACTAGACAATTCTAAAATATATATATATATATTATAAGCTCATTTCACCATATTTGAGTTTGTGTCCAAGTTTCATAATTTTTGCAATTTGTTTATTCATGAAATTAAATAAAATCCATAAGAATGATTCATTTTTCATTATTGCGTTTTAAACCCAAAATTTTCTTAAAAAAATACAGTTTGCATGCATCATTGAATTAAGTTTACAGGAAAAATAACACTTGCTTAATTTGATCTGACTTTGAATTAAAAAATAATTGGGACTAAGATTATTATTTTGCTTAAGAACTTAATTCATTCGCATATTTGTATTTGCATTCATATCATATAAAAAATACCAAAACATTTCCTCTCTGAAAATCATGCACTAAGTGATCTAATGTGCACCCTAAGTTGTTACTTTGCTTCCTTGAGTCGACCCTGGGACTTGTCCAGCTTAATAAATATATAATCACATTTTTCTTAATTGATTAAATCATCGATCTGTATGCTTGATTTTTGATTGATCCCGATTGCCCGACTACAACATAAAAACGCCAAATTAATATGGGTATTTTCCGGCTCATCACTAGTATATACCTAACTTGCCATATTTTTACTTATTTTATACTAACTCTGAATAAAATAAAATCAATTTTATTGTATGCATATTTCTAATAAAAATAAATGAAAAATACTAGAAAAATACAAGCTTGAATTTTTTAGAAATAAAACCAAACCCTAGTTTTGAGATAAAAACAACAAATGCAAATATCTCTCACATACAGTCTCCTATGAAACCCTACTCACTTTTGAATTAATGTACAATCTATTATCTACAAAATAAGATCAAATTCAAAAGAATGGAGTTCATATGTGAAATTTGAGTTTTGGACCCACATTGTATATTGTATATTTTGACTAACTTTGACTTATTATTTTATGTACAAAATTAATTCTTTTTAATTTATTTCTTTTTCAGTTATCTTCTTTGATTAATGTTTTAATACATTATGCAAAAAATCCAAATCTAAATTGAATTAAAAATAAAAGAAAATGAATCAATCTGAGTCTGTAAATAAGTCTCTCCTATTTTATTTCTTTATTTTCTTAGTCATTAAAAATGATAAAAAAAATAGTTTAATATGTAATTATTTCGGTTATATTTTGTTTGACTTTACTTTGAATTTTATGTACTATCAAAAATATACTTTGTACAAATGGCTTCTTTTAGTTGTGATCCTTTATGAAAGTTGTAGATCTCATCGAGACAAATAATTTCATGAAGATCATTTTTTGATTTGAGGCTATTTAATATTTTATTTTGAATTTTCTATTATTTTATTTCATGAATTTATGGAGGCGACACATGGTAGTTGTAGGAGCCACCATGTGCCCCCCGCTTAATCACTTAATTCTCCTCATTTGTGGTCATTGGATGAAATACCCCTTCATCCAATGACCAATTTCATTCCCTTTTATCTCTTTTCTTTTTATTTTCTATTTTAGTTTATTAATTTCTTTTTGAATTATGGCTTCATTACGTCCCTTCGATCTTGTGCTAATCCAATGGCCCAGGACTCCATCCATCTTTGGCTTCCTCGGCCATGTGCCGAGCTGTGCAGCCTCGTTCTCTCTCCCCTCGTATGAGCTATGCCCACTCCTTCATGTCACCACTTCAACAGAGGTCTCACCAAGCCTTAACACCCTCTCATCAAAACCCATTCTCGCAGGACCTCACAAAGGATCTGCCATTTTTGGAGAGGTTGAGAGCTCCCTTGAGCCTTCCAGTGACAGTCGAAGCTCTATCAAGGGCTAGCGAAGACCTTCCTTTTAATGAGAAATTCAAGGTCTCCTCGGATCCTTGTTGTGGCTTCTCTACGTTGTTGCCCAGCTCGATCCCTGCCGCTATCTTGAGGGAAGATCGGAGCTCTAAGCTGAGCACCTCACGTACTCATACATCCCTCCAGTATCAGGTGATCCCTTTGCTTCTTCTCCAATTTTCTTCTTATTCTTTTTCTTTCTTTTCTGCTACAACTTGGTCTCATCTTCTTCCTCGAAATCTATCTCTTAAATCAACAATCACACCCAAATCTATACACCTCTTTAGCGCTTCGATCAATCATAGTTCGAGAATTTACAACCACCTCCATCTTCTCCTCTTTCTACCTTCTCCATATATCTCCGAGACCGTAGCTGGAGATCCGCTCCTTCGATCCACCCACTACAAGAGCAATCCCCCCTAGATCAAGTCGAGACCCGACGACCTTCTTCCTTCTCCGTCTGACCTCTCCACATCCAACTCCCCCTAGACTCTCTCAAAGAGGCGAGCTTCAGGACTATCACCTTCTCTGCTAGGACAAAGGTCCCATCCATATGCACTCCATTATGTGTCACCTTATCTTCTATTTTAACACCTACAGGAAGCCCAACCATTCACAACACCAACATCGACGAAAGTCAAGCTCTCAAGCAGACTTGGAAGCTCCTTCGGTTTAAACATTGGACCTCATCTTCCAGCATTCAACAGAACCTGAGCTTTTTCTGCAAGTCTTCTCTCAACGTTGACCAGCGATCATCTAGCATCGAGCTCCAGTTGTGTATCGATCGGAGACCTCATCTCCATCTCCGATCATTGATCCTCTGTAATTGATAGTTCCTCCACCGTTGACAACCACATATGAAGAAGCCTCCCGCCCTTCACCCATCTTCATGGTCATCTGGAGGAACAGTTGTCACTCGATATTGATCGAGCGGTAGCTGTAACATCGTGGTCCCTCGTTGTTCATCACCATCCTATTGTTCACAACCTACCATGTCATTGTCGTCGATCCTCAACTTCACACCTTAACTTCATAAGCACGAAGCCGCACATGCTCGCCACCTGAGGTTCAGCCCGAGCCTCTCCCTCTGAGCCTTCCTAAACACGTGGAACGTACACGGGTCGAAAAATTTGTGCCATATTCCCCCACCTTCCTAGGATATTAAATGCACATCCTCACCAGTCACCTCACGTGTGTGATGCATGCCTCCTTAGAATTTTTTCATAAAAACCCTTTATAGGTTTAGGTAATTAAAGAAGCACATATTTGTGTATCTTGTATTTAATTTTTATTCTCTGTTTGCACGTAGAACACTTTGTTTGAACTTTAATTTGAACCAACATTTGTATCATATTTTAATTTTAAAAATTTCATTGTATTGGATAATTAATTCTATAACATGTGATTACTTATTTGCAATATTGTGAGTTGTGGTTATTTACTGAAAATCAAATCAGTGAAAATCTGTATATTTTACCCAGGTTCTGCTCTATAATTTCTAGTAAATCACTACTTGCTCCAAAAACTCTAAAAAAATAATATTCCTTAGGATTAAGTGTTTCCTACCTTGTATCCACATTTCATTTATTTACATGCATATTTTCTCCTTAATATCTTATGGAGCGTTAGGTAATTTAATTTTAGTTGTTTGTAAAATTAATTATATTCAGGTTGGCCAAAGCAAGAGAAAGAAAGACCAAAGACCTTTCTCAAGTGAGATGCATTAAGGATGAGGAAGGTCATGTGCTTGTTACTTAGAAGGACATAGAGACTAGATGGGAGCATTACTTCGACAAACTTTTCATTGGGGAAGGAAATAGAGAGATCACTTTGGGTGATCTAGCTAGTAGTGAAAGTTACTTAAAACATGCAAGCTATAGACGAATACAAAGAAAGGAAGTATAGGAGGCTTTGAAGGTTATGAGACTTGGGAAAGGTGTAGGACCGGATGACATCCTTGTAGAAGTATGGAGAGTTTTAGATGAGTGTGGTTTGACTTGGCTTACAAATCTATTCAATGTTATTTGGCGAAGCAAGAAAATACCTAAAGATTGGAGGAGAAGTATCATGGTGCCTCTTTATAAGAATAAATGAGACATTCAAAATTGTTCAAACTATAGAGCTGTCAAGATGATGAGTCACACTATGAAAATTTTGGAGCATGTGATCGAAAGAAGCCTGAGGCAAGTTTCCAATGTAAAATAAAATAAATGCGGATTCATGCAAGGTCGCTCAACTATCGAAGCCATCCATTTGCTGAGGAGGACAATGGGGATTTCTAGAGCTAAAAGGAAGAGTCTCCATACGATATTTATTGATTTGGAGAAGGCTTACGATTCTATCCCATGAGAGATATTGTGGAGAGTTCTGGAGAAGAGACAAGTACCTGTCACTATACATTAACCTCATAAAGGACATTTATGATAGGGCTTTATCTTGTGCAAGGACCCCGTCTGGGAAGACTGACTATTTTGACATCAACATTGGTTTACATCAAGGTTCAACTTTGAGTCCCTTTCTTTTTACTGTGATTATGGACGAGTTGACAAGTCACATTCAGGATGAGTTACCTTGGTGTATGTTATTTGTTGATGATATTGTGTTGATTTATGAGACTAGAGACGGAGTAAATGAGAAGCTTGAGGTCTTGAGACATGCATTGAAGACTAAAGGATTTTGTATAAGTAGGGCTAAGATGGAATATATGGAGTGGACTTTTGATGGAAGCAATGGTGAAGGAATTTAGGTGAAGATTGGTGACACTAACATTAGAAAAAGAGATTCTTTTAGATATATGGGATCTATTTTGCAACAGGATGGGGAAATTGATGGAGATGTTATTAATAGAATAAATGCAGGTTGGTTAAAGTTTAGAGGAGCCTCTGTTGTGGTTTGTGATAAGAAAATTCCTTTAAAAATTAAAGGGAAGTTTGACAAAGCATCTGTGAGACCTGCTATGCTCTATGGATCTGATTGTTGGCCTGTGAACCATAGACATGCGCAGAGAATGGTTGTTCCAGAAATGAAAATGATAAGGTGGATGTGTGGACACACATGTAAAGATCAGATTCTGAATGATGCAATCAAAAAGAAAGTTGATGTAGCTCCGATTGAGGATAACTGAAAAACTGCTTAAGATGGTTTGGTCATTTGCAAAGAAGATCAACGGATGCACCAGTTAGGAGATGCGAGTGTTGGGATGTCGAGCTGGCTAAGAGAGGGCAGGATCGGCCCAAGAAGTGTTGAAAAGAGACTATACGAAGGGAACATAGTTTTTTGATATAAACCCGAGATTGACCCAAGATAGATCTGAGTGGAGACGAAGAATCGATGTAGCTGACCCTACTTAATTATGGGAAAAGGCTTTGTTGTTGTTTGTAAAATTAATATTTTTATGATATGAAATTTTTTTATAGATAATAATTAGATACATCTAAGATAATTTTGTATTTTGAAAATATTAAATCTTGGTATTTATTAAAATTAAATTACACAAAATAATCAATTATGCATCTTTGATTCACATTAATTTTATTTTGCATCTGAAAAATTCCAAAAATCAAAGTAGCTTAATTTTGTACGCATTAACATTTTAGCCAATTTTTAGGATTTTGAGACATCATTTGATTGGTAACTTGCAATTGAACCCTTGGACGTAGCCATATATTTCATTTGCATTTTAACTACATTTAAAATACCAAAAAATCCTCCTCGAAAACCTAGTGACTTAATTTTATGAAAATTAACCTAAGGAGACAGTTGCCTCCTCGTGTTCGACTTTAAGCTTGCCAAGTAAAATAAAATTCCACCATTTTTTGCATTTAATTTATTAATGAATCAATTTAACGATTTTTTTATCAATCCTTAATTGCCCGACTACAACAATATGACAACTTTTAGCGAGGGTATTATAGCGATTCTTCAATCAACCCATGTTGAGCTTGGTGCATTGTGCAAGTGTTCAACAAAGAATAAAAATCAAAGAGTACTATGGATGTTAAAACAATCTTGTTAGATACAAGAATTCAATTTTAAGCATGAATTAAGAAACTTGGAGAATATGCCATATACTTGAAGGATCGGAATTCTCATGCCTAATAAATTTCTAGATAATTTAGGTTAATTAGGGCCAAGATCAAACCTTCTTCTTTGTGTTTTGTTGAAAAACATGATTTAATTCTGACATTTTTTGGATTTTTTTCTCTATTTTAGTATTTTTTGATGTTTTGCAAATATTTTTGGATTAAAAATGCTAAAGTTAATACATATATGTATTTGTGTTTGTGTGTGTATAATGAATTTTGATGCATATATATATGCGAGTTTTTATGAGTTTTGGGGAATATGCACTTTTTTGTGGGTATTTTTATGAAATTTTTAGGTATTTTGAAATATATTGAGAAAACAAGCGAAGTTTTCCAAGTTGTTCACACCTTATGCTTAAACCGAACCATATCCTCATGGTTTTATTCATACGTGTGTGTATATTGATATATTATAATATTTTTTTATTGAAGATTCTCAGCAACTAGCGTGGGTCCATATGATTCTGTCGAGGGTTTCAACCTCTGCCCATTAAGTTTTTGTGAAATATTACTTTCTAGGCCCTTGATTTGCACTACTCCATTTTCAAAAAATTTCTCAATAACATAGTATTTCTTCCATTTTGATCTTATTTTTTTGGGAAAAAAATTCAATTTTGAATCGTACAACTACACTTTTTTTATTCTCAAGAATCAAGGTGAAAAATAGCATCAAATGAGGTGTAAACTTCATTACTCCCTCCAAAAAAATAGCATATTAGTAAAAAAATCTTTTACTAATATTAACAAAGATATTAATAACAAAACTATTCATAAAATGAAAGTTTTGAAGGATTTGAAGTCTAATTCATCAATGTCAAAGAGGAAGAAATATTATATCTTGTAGTATATTAATTGTTAATAAATGAGAAAACAAAACAATGAACACAAAAAATAATAAGTTTCATTTTATTATTATGGAAAAAATGTGGTTGACCCCGTTGGTTGCCTGCGGCCATTTTTCCACAATTTTTTTATTTTTTTGCAAAATATCACCATGTATATATATATATATATATATATCCTTCCAATATGTCACTCGAATTTCGTCAAACACAGAGACTCTTATGTCCTTCATCTAGAACATGTAATTTTAACGATCATTGTTGTAATCGACATGTTTTAGATGGAGGGCATAGGAGTCTCTGTTTCTAACAAAATTTGAATGACATATTGGAGGGATATATATATGAGTATACATGGTGATATTTTTCAAAAAAATTACGGAAAATAGGTGGGAGGCAGCCCATCAAACTATGTTAATATTAAACATAACAAACACATGCATAAAAAAACCCTAAATGGCATTCTTTAGAAGATACATGTCCTCGAGGTTGCTGCACATAGGAAAGCATTGGCATGGCAGAGCTTCTTAGCTCTCGTGCCGAGCTGCTGAGGTGAAAACTAGTTGCTCGATGCAGCTTTTCTCTGGCTTCTATTCGCGACTTCCTCTGTTGTGTTTCTTTCTATAATTTTTTCATCCTCTCTTCTTTTTTCCTTTTTTATTCTTTTATTCCCATTTGTGCCTCTGTTCTTCCTCGTCCCTTCTTACTTTATCCTTGAGTTGTGTACACCGCCCAACCAACGCTACTCACCTCTCCAACTTCTATTTCCCCATCTGTCTCACGTAGCCATCCCACCTCCGACCACACGGTGGATTGAGTAGCTCCTTATTCCACGCCTCAACAGGAGCAGAACCTCATTATTTCACCATCTCCTTCTCCTTAGCTCAACCCCCCTGAGGTGGTCACACAATAACCCCTTATCGGTCGAGATAATACCCCATCTCGAGCCTTGATTCCCATTTACAGGTCCTTGTCACAATCATTAGAGCAGCACTACCGGAGGTACCCCTAAGCACCGTTGAAGTTTCGAGCTCCCCTCATCTGAAGCTTGTGCTCCTACATACAACAGGAAGAGGATGATACATCTGAACTCGAGCTGTTGTTACAGCCCATCCATGGCCCCCTTTCAATGAATGAACTCCTACTTTGCTCCACCGTTTATTGCAGTAGAAGAAAACAGATCAGAGGCTATTAAGCTCCAACCATCTTTTCGCCGGGGGAATGTCACCGGAGAGCCGACGAGCAACACTCCCCCGCGCCTTAGTCCGACTGCTCATAGAAGAAGAAGGAGTGGGGCATCGATCATCAACTCCCCCTTTCATCTGATCTGCCGGTGACTCGAGGTATTTCATCCACATGATTGAGCTCCATGTGTATCATCGCCGTTGACAGTCGCGACAACAGCGTAATGCCAGATTGAAAAACCTCCGCTTCTCATCCATCATCAATTGACACTCCACGTGGCATACGCACAACGACCTGATCATCATGCTCAGGCTTATCGTGGCCATTGGATTCCTTAGCAGGAGTCACATGCTTATTGCACATAACAAGGTCATATTACAGCCAGAAACTTCAAGGTTTCTAATATCTCACTAAGGCCCCTACAGCTGGAGAGGACCTCCAACACACGTGAGGTCTTGGAACAATTGCACCCCATGGCAAGGAGATATTACAGATAAGGCATGTTTGAATGAATTTCAGCAGAGTTTCGAATTTAGCTTTTTGCAAGAACCCTAAGTTCTAGACTTTATATTTTGCACACCAGAGCTTGGATTTTATTGTTTTAGATTTCAATGCGTTGCTGAATGTTTGCGTTGCATGTTTGAATCATAGACTTGAATTAAAGCTAGTTTGAAATAACAATGAGATCTGAATTTAAGTTGCATTTTAGACTTATTTAATCTCTACCAATTCATGGAAATATCTTCTCCTAATGATTTTTAGATATAGTGTGGGCTTGATCTCTACAAAATCTTTGGCTTTTGAATTTTGAAAAATTATTGAAAACTATTCTTGTAAACTCTGTATTCACAGAGAATTCTTAATTCAAAAAATTCTAAAAAAATGTAAACTCTCTGTTCATAGACCTAACTCTACTATTTTTAGCTTTGGTTTTTATTGCATATGTACCTCTAAAATACAAAACACTTAAAACTTATGTAAAATGCATATACTTTCTAAAATTATAAAAAAAAAGTTGTTTTGAAAAACTCAGTGTACCTACTATATAATAGAAATATAGTTGGGATTTTGGGGACCATTTTGACCAAGAAATCATATTTGTAAGGTCCCCGTAATTTCCCTTAATATGATTTTTTTTTCAAAAACTTCATCTTTTAGTTTTATTTTAATATATCACTATTTTTAGAAATTATCAAAAATCACATAACATAAAAATACATATTTTATTTATATTTCCCCTATATTTTTAATACTTATTTTAATTGTAAAATCTTTTTCGTCTTATATTTATATTTCAAAATCTTCTCCTTTTGTTTTATTTTTTAATATTAAAAACTAACTATGTGAAAATAAAAGTAATAAAAAATATAAACCAAATTTAAAGGAAAAAATATATAAGATAAAATATTAATTGAATCATTTTTTAATTATTAATTCAATCATTTTTGTTTTCTTTGATTTTTTTATTTTATATTACTAAAAATTCAAAAAAGGTAATTAATTAAAATTTTAAAAAAACTAAAAATTAAAGAAAAATATAATTAAAAACATAATAGGAAAGAAGAAATACACATAACTATACATTCATACTTGCACTTATACCACACACTTGACTTTGGACTTTGACTTGGGTACACATTTAGAAACCCACAAACTCGAGTGATGCCCTCCAAGTGTAACGCCCCATCCCTCCGGCTATCGAAACCGATGGGACGAGAGCGTCGGACCTACGGTCCAAATACGCCCACGATCTATGATACTCAACAAACTATCTTATGCATATTAGATCAATATTTTAAATATATATATAATAACAGGAGAATAATATAAAGTGGAAAGTAAAATGCAGCATTCATTCTCATTGATAATAATCATCAAGTCCATATCCATACAAAATGAGATACAACATATAATTATAAATTTACAGAAGAAGTTCTCCCAATATCTCATTACATTGTCTCTCAACTAGAACATGAAATACTTCAGGAATAAATAAAATACTCTAAGTAGGAAGCACCCTATCTGGTGCAAGTACGACGTAGGAAGTCTGATCTCCTCAAAAGGCCGCTACTGTTGTGGCTACTGCTCAGATACACCTATTGTGTTCACACGAGGGTAACATATGCGCAATTGCCTAGTAACGAGACAAACACTATAATAACTAATGCAGAAGTAGTAAGGCATGTGAACTTCATTTTATCTAATGATTTTTGCATATATTATAGAAACTAGAATCTACCGTTTTATTCTAACTTACAAGGGATTACATGGTCGTAAATTTCGTTTATTAATATAATCATTATTTGAGGACTACCACGTTGGTCATAATATTTTTGTCTGTTAATTAGAGCTCGCGATGGTATACAAATACAAAATTTTGATATTCGATTATGAAATATTTCTGGCATTAGTTTATCATACGCAAGTACTCGACTCACAGGGGGCCTCCACAATGCGGGAACTTTTTTGCCATCTTGAGAAACCCTCAAGAACCTTTGTTCGGGTAGAACATGAAAATGATCGAAAACCTCATTTCTCCAACTTCAAACCACATCACAGGACACCTCCCACAATAATATTACTCGAAATAGAATTTGATGCGGCCACATCCAATTATACTCCAAGTCCTAATATCGTGTATAAGTGTGAAACCAAGAAGGCCAACCGTTGCCACTTGCCAGCTCCGTCGAGCGCCTCTGGATACAACCGGGCTGATAGATGCAATTTCTCCCAACTCGTCCATTGGGATCGCGGCCTTCATGGTATCTACCCCCTCGTTGTGATATCTCACCCATAGGATAATTATAAAAAACATTGTAATATGTGTACGGCATGTGAGTTTAATCGTTCGTCGCACTTGTTGATATTTTCATACTACATAGTTACTATTTTGGTTACAATAAATGATGTACACATTTGGCGATGATCGCAAGTGAGACATATTTCAAACGACCACCATAACTTTACAACCATGTACATACTATCGTTATTTAATAATTCACTTTTACTGTACAATGATCTAGAAGGCATTAACTAAAAGGGGAATTTGAAATATTTTCAATTATCGAGTGGGTTATTTATAAAACAACCATTTATAAAATAAAGAAGGAGACATTTAACAAATCTAAAAAAAGGCTTCAGTGAAATTTTACTGCATACTCGGTGATATAAAAAAATATCACATTTCAAGACATGTATACATTGCTTTTGGTAGAAATGTTTAGCCTTCAATTTATAGATTTAAGTAGGGAATGTTCAGTAGATAATATGTTCCTAATGAACGTCTACTCAAACAAATTATGTACATTAAATCGTTAGGCATCACTATGGATCGAATAAGACAACATGATACATATGATTGTAAGTGCAAATATTCATGCAGTCATAACGGTTACAAGGTAGCCTCCGCTTTTTAATTGGAAACGTATCTTATTTTTTTATACGGGGTGAAAAGCTAATTTAAAGCAAATTAAAAGTGACGACACATTTCCATTCTAGGTCACTATCAGTGTAGATAAATAGAATATAACATGTGTATTAATTGACAACTTTCCATTAACAACGACTGTATAGGCATACTCTTAATTTAACTTATAATTAGAAATAAAAAGATCACAAAAGTTCTTTGCGTGATTACTCAAGCCATATACTTCGAATATATGGTAGATCTAGAAATATGATCTTCTGTTCTCGAAATTAAAAAGAGGAGTTACTTGTAATATTAGAGATGCCCAAACAAAAGAATTAATTTACTAGTCATATAAACTCCAATTTGTAGATTAACTAATAACTTTAGAGTATATCGCAACCTGGACTCGATTATCCTTGAGGTCGGTTGGAATTTTGGTCATGTTATTGTTCCTACATCACCCACATTATTCAAAACAATTAGTTAACAAGGAGGGATTTTTAACAAGAAGATGTTTGGAAACATAGTCTACAATATTTGGGTACTACAAGGATCAATATCTAAATGGTGACATCCAGAGTCGACAAAGATTACAAAAAATAACAGCAGACACCTTACAACTCGATTAATCACGCATTTTGATTTGATAAATCATGTAAATCCAACAGCAAGGTGGTAAGGGTTTCTTTATGATTAACATTCACGGTGTAAAGATACCTAAGACTCTAACATGTTCCAACATAATCTCAAAAATCATGTGAAACCAACAATAAGAGGGTTGTATTTACTGTTACCTCCGAGGATGTTCCCTCGGGATCTCTTCTTGCAGGGAAATGCTATTTTCACCACTCGATCGCGGTGTGGAGGCATGCACCACAGTGACCTCGAGCTCTCCTACATGTTGGTGGTCGGGGATTTCCGATCGGGGCACCTTCTGCACTGTCAACGACGGCCCTCTAACGACTAAACTAGCCAAGGTGGTGGTGCTCCAACGAGAGGGAAGGATGGTGGTGGCTAGGGCTTTGAGAGAGTAGCCTATCATCTCCTATTTATAGAAGGAGAGAGGAAATTGGATCCCAATTCGGATCCGTTTCGGATCCATATATGGGTCCCGACTATGATACTTAAAACAACGATAATTTGAGCTAGGGATGTCGGAATTGGATGTTCTTAGGCTCGTTGGAAAGATCTCGATGAGATCTACGAAATGACTTGATTATTTGATTTGTTGGATATCAACAATACTCCAGAATTTAGGAAAAAAGTATGGGATTTCACATCATAAAAATATTAGAGGATTGCTCGTCCTCGAGACGTAGGATTTAACGTATATGTTTTGAATGCGACATAGATTTAGACATAAAAATATTAAAGAGGACAAAACCCATAAAAATCTTAAAGAGAACTGAAATAGGATTTCGTGATCATGCCATCAAAAAGATAGGGGTATTTCTATCGCTTATCTGGCTCAGGCTCCCATGTAGCCTCCTCAACATTCTGACTTTGCTACAATACCTTGACCAAAGGGATGTCTTTCCGTTGCAATTTCTTGACTTCTCGTTCTAAAATCTGCATGGATGCTTTTGGGAAAGACAAATTCGGTTCAACCGTGAGGTCCTCATAGCTAATCACATGCCGAGGGTCGTGAATATATTTTCGGAGGTTTGACACATGGAATACATCATGCACGCTTGCCAAGCGAGGGGGAAATGCTACTCGGTATGCTACATTCCCAATACAGGTCAAAATCTCGAAAGGGCCAACAAACCATGGTACCAGCTTGCCCTTAACACCAAATCTTTGAATACCCTTCATTGGAGAGAGTCTCAAGAAGATAAAATCTCCGACTTCAAACTCGAGATCGCGATGCCTCTGATCAGCATAGCTCTTCTGACGGCTCTGCACAGTTAATAATTCTTTCAAGCAGTTTCTATGGCTCTTGCTGTATCTTCTATTATCTGAGTGGAATAAATGTCTTTGTCAACCACTTCATGTTAACACAAAGGAGTGGTACATCTTCGCCCATACAATGCCTCGAAAGGTGCCATGCCAATACTAGCATGATGGTTGTTATTATAAGTGAACTCCACCAAAGTAAGATGATCCTTCCAAGAACCTTGCCACTCAATGGCACATGCTCAGAGTAGGTCCTCAAGGGTCTGAATTGTTCTCTCGGATTGCTCATCCGTCTGTGGATGATAAGCATGAGCTAAGACATAATTCAATTTTCAAAGTATTCCCAATAATGTGATGTAAAACGAGCATCTCTATTAGATACAACCTTCTTGGGAATCCCATGCAAGCGAATAACATGTTGAATTTATAGCTTGGCCAGATCCACTGGAGTGCATGTCATGTTCACGGGAATGAAATGTGCAGACTTGGTCAAACGTTCTACAGTAATCCAAATAGCATCATATCCACCTACTGTACGAGGTAAGGATGTCACAAAATCCATAGAGATACTCTCCCATTTTCACAACAGGGTAGGAAGTGACGGTAACAAGACAGGAGGATGCTTGTGTTCTGCCTTCACCAATTGACAAGTAAGACAATGACTAACATGTTCCGTAACATCTCTCTTCATCCCCTCCTACCAGAAGTGCTGACGGAGGTCTCTATACATCTTGGTGCTTCATGGGTTAATAGATAATCTAGAACAGTGAGCCTCATCTAGGATGTCCCTCCTCAAATCATCATCATCAGGGACACAAACACGGTATCTCTTCCATATGATGGACTCACAAACTCGGAATCCATCAAACGCCTCCTTCAGGGATCGATGGAACAAGTCTTGCAATTTTTGATCAGTCTGTTGACCATGCACAATCCTATCTCATAATCCAATGTACTTTGTAGGTACAGTTACAACATCCGTAATACTATCAAATGGGTTCCATTCACTGAGCGTTGTGAGCATATCCTAAGTTTATAGCCATGTTGCAGTGCCCTCGGTATGCGCTCTCCTACTCAAAGCATATGCTACTACATTTCCCTTACCTGGATGATAAGAGATCGTGCACTCGTAATCTTTCAACAGTTCCATCCATCGTCTTTGCCTCATATTCAACTTCCGCTGGTCAAAGATATATTTAAGACTCTTGTGGTCTGTAAAAATCTCAAACGTGATCCCGTATATATAGTGATGACATATCTTCAATGCGAAGACTATAGCTGCCAACTCTAAGTCATGAGTAGGGTAGTTCCATTCAAGGTTCTTTAGTTGCCATAATGCATATGCCACTACATGACCACGTTGCATAAACACTGCTCCTAAGTCCTCCTTTGATGCATCAGTATACACCGTAAAGTCTAAGGTGTCTGAAGGAAGGGTGAGAATCAAAGCACTGGTCAGTCTCTCCTTCAACGTAAGAAAGCTCAGATCGCACTTGTCGCTCCAAACGAAGGGGACATCTTTCTATGTCAGACGAGTAAGTAGTAGGGCTAGCTGCATGAAGCTCCTAACAAAGCGCCTGTAGAAGCCGGTAAGACCTAAGAAACTGTGTATTTCGATAACTGTCTTGGGTTGTTCCCAAGACATTAATGCATCTATCTTGGCTGGATCAACTGCCACACCTTCTCCTAAAATTACATGACCGAGGGAAGCTACCTCGGTCAGCCAAAACTCACACTTGTTATATTTCGCTTAAAGCTTGTATTCTCTGAGTGTCTCCAGAATAGTATAAAGATGTTGCTCGTGTTCATGCTCATCACGTGAGTAGATCAAGATATCATCAATGAACACCACCACAAAACGATCCAAGTATGGGCGGAAAATTATGTTCATCATGTCCATGAATGTGGCAGGTGCATTCGTGAGTCCAAAAGGCATGACCACAAACTCATAGTGGTCGTATTTTATGCGAAAAGCAGATTTGAGCACATATGTGTCCTTAATCCTCAATTGATGACAACCCCATCATAGGTCAATCTTTGAGAATACTGTTGTGCCCTGCAATTGATCGAAAAGATCATCTATTCGTGGGAGTGGATAACAGTTCTTTACCGTCCTTTTTTTCAATTGTTTGTAATTAATGCACAATTGCATAGACATGTCCTTCTTTTTTACGAAGAGGACCGGTGCTTCCCAAGGTGATGTACTGGGACGGATAAATCCTTTTTCCAACAACTCCTGCAGTTGTACATTGAGCTCCCTAAGTTCGGCCGGTGCCATTTGATATGGAGGTATGGAGATCGGTTGTGTGTCGGGTATCAGAGTAATCTTGAACTCTATCTCCCTCTCTGGCGGCAGTCTAGGTAATTCCTCTGGAAATACATCAGGAAATATCGTACAATTCTGGCATCTTCAATCATACGATCTTCAGCAGGTAACCCCACAACATAAGCGATAAAACCTATGCAACCTTGATTGAGAAACTGTTGGGCCTTCAACATGAACACATACAAGACTTCACCATCTTTGGCACATCCATCAAACTGAAAGACATGTATGCCTAGGAGACAGAAAACTATTGTCTTCTCAAAACAATCAAGGCATGCGAGATGCTGCTCGAGCCAATCCATCCCCAAGATAACATCAAAATCTTCCAACTGAATAAGTAAAAGATATGTGGGCATTAGGTGCCCACCAATCTGCACTGCGACATGTTGGACATGTGAGCCCACGACGAGCCATTATGCAATAAATGTTATTGCAAATAGCATTCCCTGATTTGAAATGAAGAATAACTAATTCGCATAATAGTTCCCTTAATACAATTAGGGTTATGTACCATGGCCATCTCAATGATCATACAGTTGTTGATTCAATTACTGAATCATAGAGGCTGGTGCTTGGATGAATATCTAAAGAGTTAGATTGAGGCCTCGTCAAGTACTGTCAAATGATTGGTAAGAGATGATCTCCTGCCTGAGTAGGAGATGGCAATCCTTTTCTCACTTGGCTGATATCTGAGGGACCTCTTGATGAGGGTCCTTTACATGGGAATAGAGATTCGGAGGTGTCATATTAGTTAGGTCAAAGAGTTGACTTTACGAGATCGAGATAACCAAAGTTCTATGTCGTATCATGTCACGATATAGGCATGCATCCTCTGACCGAAGACAGATGTGTTACTATATGTCTGAGTATGTACATTTGGCAGACCAATAGGTTGATGACCTAATCAAGGTCTATACACCGTCGCGTTGGTGTGCATATAAGGGCATATGAGTAATACGATCTCTCAAAGGGATCATATAGGTTCATTATTGAACTGAAATACATGGGCTCACTCATGAGATATTGGGAAGAATCAAATTTCATGCACGGTTATCTTGCTTTGGAAGCTTGACTGAATTTGTAGGTTTGATATATGCTTTTGAAAAGTATATGATCAACACCTGGGTATGATATATGCTTTTTTGGAAAGTATATGATCGATACCAACTCCCAATAGTCAAATGAGAAACTTAATGATGAAACCTTGAAGTAGACAGTGTAAAATTGATCTTACACTTCGGGTTTATTTTGGGTCTTCCAGTATGCAGGATGTACATGTATTAGGAATACCTGAAGGTGATGTGATCATAAATGATTGTATAACCATGACGCTTCCATTCCGAGGGGGTGATGAAACATGTCTGGATTTTAGTGACTCCTCTCATAGAGAAGTAATATGATCTTAGTCCAAATGTTGGACATTGATCTAAATATGATTCAGATGTAACCAGAAGATTAGATTTACGATATTAATTTAATCAAGCATCTATGGGAAGTCCGCAAGATCTGGATTTGAGATGTGATCTCAATATCCAGGTCACTATACGTGGAACAAAACAATCGCCCTGTCCTTATCTCCAAGTATCGGCAGAGAAAGCGCATTATCCTTGAAAGAGTTCATGGATAATTTCATTATTGATATATGTATCCAAGCATTGAGAAAGTGGATAATTAAATGTGATTTAATTATCATGAATAATGTGAATTTGATTCATATTATTAGGAGAGTTATCTAAGATAATTAAATGTGATTTGATTATAAAGATGTGAATAATGTGATTGTGATTCATGTTATTTGGGCACAGGAGAAAAGAGATCTAAGATGATTAAATGTGATTTAATTATCATGGATAGAATAATGTGGATAACACTATCCATATTAATCAAATATGTTATAAATGTGATTTATAATATATTAGAGAGAGCATATTATGATTTATATTTGTTGATTAATTGTTAATGTGAATTGGATTCACATTGAATGATTAATTGAAAAATATAATTACATTTTATTTTGGGTTGTGAATGAGATTCACATAATTTCAATGGCTTTATTAAAGTTTTTCACAAGGTAATTGTGAATTATTTTTTGTGAAAAATATTTACAACAATTGTTGTTGTAAATCTTGGAGATATCATGAGATAATGAGATCTCATGACATAATGAGATTTCGTGAGATAATGAGATCGCATGAGATGATTGGTAGTTGTCCCCCCTTTTGTAGGGAAAGAGGTTAGTCTCCTCATTATCTCATCACTAGTTAAAGGTGGTTTAATTTATAATTAATTATGTTGATTTATCAATATAATTTAATTTAAATTAAAACATTTATTGTTGTATTTTTACAACGACATCTTAGCCATTGAAAGAAACACAAATCAATCTCAACCATTGATTGTGTGTTGTCCATGGATTGAGATCCATGGACTCCCAAAATCCTATATAAGAAGAGGCACACCTTGCTCTTCCTGTGACATGATACAATTAACGAATGCTCTCTCTCCCTCTCTTTTTCTCCATAAGCCAAGCCTTTCTCTCTCTCATAGTGGTCGTCCACCATGGAGCCCTTGAGAGAGTCGCCATCGCCGCAGCATCGTCGTAATGTTGTTAGAGTATTTGATCGTGGATCTCCGTCTCCTTTGATGTGCCTCGCTCATGAAGAAGATGTTGGATCTCCTGTGATGAGATCAGGAGATTCTCCGGTTAGATCATCAACTTGGATTGTGAGAAGGACACATCTCATCAACACGCTCGCAAGCGTCTCCTCTGTCCGATCGGACATGAGACATGAGGTCTCTTAGTTTAGAGACTCGATCGTAACCAAGCTTCAAGAGGTAAACCTTAATACCTATTGATGAAACGATCCGAGAAATGTTCTTGGATCATGTGGTTTCATCACATTAAAATTTTTAAATTCCGCTGCATCGAGCAACTAGTGCGACTAGTCGCTCCCGATTGCATACGATGCGATCATCATGCTTCTATAATGCACTTGGGGATCTTACCATATCCTTCACAACATTTTCCACTGCTTGTCGTACTATGAATAATTGGCCCCATGGGCCCTTGATGTAGTAAGGAAATGAAACACAGACTGTTTCTTTATCAAATTTAGATACTAATCGATTTGAAGAAAGGGATGTGGGGCTCTCGAATCAAATAAAGGCATGTAAGGATGTACCCTGCACTGAAATCATACCTCGCACTACAGCTCCTGAGGCGTGGGCCTGCTCTTGCATGATTGCATTCAATTGTCCTTGAGGTTGTGGTTGAAGGATATGGGGAGATCCTTAAGTGCATCACGGAAGTGTGAGGATTGCATCGTATGCGATCGGGAGAGACTAGTCGCACTAGTTGCTCGATGCAACGTAATTTTAAAAAAAATCATGTGACGAAACCACATGATCCAAGAACACTTCTCGGATCATTTCATTTAAACCACAAACAAGTAATAGGATTACCTCTTGAAGCGTGGTTGCGATGGAGTCTCAAAACGAAGAGATCTCCTGTCTTAAGTCCGATCCAACGGAGGAGATGCTTGCGAGCGTATTGATGAAACACATGCTTCTCTCAATCCATGTTGATGATCCAAGTGGCAAATCTCCTGATCTCGATACACAAGATCCGATGTATTCTTCACGAGCGATGCACACCGAAGGAGACGGAGATCCACGAGCAAACGACCGGGCAGCATAACGACGACGTTGTGACGATGGAGAATCTCTCTAAGGCATCCATGGTGGACGGCCACATGAGAGAAGGAGAGAGGGGCGTATAGAGAGAAAGATCCTTATGTTCTCATTAGCATTTGAAGAGCAAGGGGTGCCCTTCTATTTATAATATTTTGGGATCCATGGATCTCAATCCATGGGTAACACAAATCCAATGGCTCACATTGGTTTGTGTTTCTTTTAATGGCCACGATTTCGTTGGTAAAAAACCAACAACAACTAATTTAATTTAGATTAAATGTATATTGATAAATCAATATGATTTAATCCCAAATTAAATCAATCAAGCATGGAGATTATTGAATGAAGATTGCCTCCTTCCACAATATAGGATTTGGTGGCAATCTCATGTAATCTCATGATATCATTATTCCATAGAAATCTCCAAGATTATTCAACAAAAATAATTCATAATTATTTTGTAAATATTGCAATCTTGCCATTGGAAAAACTGTGAATCACATTCACAACCTAAAATAAAATGTGAATTACATTTTCAATTAATTGTCCAATGTGAATCCAATTCACATCACAAATGTAAATTACAAATTGCTCTCTTTTCTATATTATAAATCTAATTTATAATATATATGATTAGTATGGATAGTGCTATCCATAATACTCATATCCATGATAGTTAAATTACATTTAATCATTTGGATCTCTATTCTCATGTGTCCAAATAATGTGAATCACATTCACATTATATACATCTTTGATAATTAAATCACATTTAATTATCCAAAATAACTCTCCTTATAATATGAATCAAATTCATATTATTCATGATAATTAAATCACATTTAATTATCCAATTTCACAATGCTCGGATACATATGCAATGAAATTATCCTGAACTCTTTCAAGGATAATGTGCTTTCTCCGCAGATACTTGGAGATAAGGACAGGGCGATTGTATTGTTCCACGTATAGTGACTTGGATATTAATTTCACATCTTAAATCCAGATCTCGGGCCTCCCATAGATGCTTGATTAAATCAAGACAGCAAATCTAATCTTCTCATTGCATCTGAATCACACTCAGATCAATGTCCAACATTTGGACCAAGATCAGATTACTTCTCTACCGAGAGGAGTCACTAAAATCCAAATTTATTTCATCACTCCCTAGGAATGGAAGCGTCATGGTTATACAATCGTTTATGATCACATCACCCACAGGTATTCCTAATACATGTACATCTTGCATACTGGAAGACCCAAAATAATCACGAAGTATAAGATCAATTTTACACTGTCTACTTCAAGGATTTATCATTAAGTTTCTCATTCGATCATTGGGAGTTGGTATCGATCATATATTGTCCAAAAACATATATCATACCTAGGTGTTGATCATATACTTTCCAAAAGTATATATCAAACCTTACAAATTCATTCAAGCTTCCAAAGCGAGACGACCGCGCGCAGAATTCGATTCTTCCCTATATCTCATGAGTGAGCTCATGTCTTCCGGTTCAGTAAATGAACCTGTATGATCCCTTTGAGATATCATATTACTCATATGCCCTTGTATGCACACCAGCGCGCCTGTGTATAGACCTTGATTAGGTCATCAACCTATTATTCTGCCAAATGTACATACTCAGACATATAGTAACACATCTGTCTCTAGTCAGAGGATGTATTCCTATATCGTGACAACATACGTCATAGGACATTGGTTATCTCGATCTCGTTAAGTCAACTCTTTGACCTCACTAATCCGACATCTCCGAATCTCTCTTCCCATATAGAGGACCTGCATCAAGAGGTCGGTCAGATATCAGCCTAAATGAGAAAGGATTGTCATCTCCTACTTAGGCTGGAGATCATCTATCAACAATCATTTGACGGTGCTTGATGAGTCCTCAATCTAACTCTTTAGATATTCATCCAAGCACCAGCCTCTATGATTCAATAACTGAATCAACAGCTATATGATCATCAAGATGGCCATGGTACATAACCCTAATTGTACTAAAGGACCTATTATGTAAATTGGTTATTCTTCATTTCAGATCAGGGAATGATATTCGCAATAACATTTATTGCATAATGGCTCGTCGTAAGATCGCATGTCCAATAATCTCCCACTAGCCCAAAGAGCCATTAATGGGCCAATCATTTAAACCCACACTCATGGGACAATAATAGGCTATTTAGAAAATAGCTAGGTAAGTTGATCAGTCACTCTGTTCCCAAGAGACTATGACAAGTCCTTTTACGGCACTTGTATCTCCTAGTGACAGGTGTTCGCATCCAATGTGAATGTTGCATCTTATGCAACCAATACTCAATCATATCAGTCATAGTGTCCTTGACACTACATCTCAATAATTATTATAATCAGTATGTAATTTCTATTATCCTTATTAGAATACCCTTATTCCTGGAGATCTCTATCTCCTAAGGTATTCATAGTTAAGACTTTTTAGATCTCCATCTATAAAGTCTTAATTTCTTGAAGATAAGACTTAGAGATCACTATCTCTAAATCCTTGTCGTCTTTGAAGATATTGTTATTACTGCAATCAATTGTTCTATCTCCATAATAGGATTAGTAATAGTTTACTACTCCCACTGCATGGCAGGCATCTGGCTTTTGTACACATCTAGCACACTTTCAGTTTCTCGTAACTGATGCACAAAGGGCAACCATTTTTTTAACATCCACTTCCTCGACTCTTTGAGGTGCTATCCCTTTAGATAGGTCAATACCATATCTAGAGGGAAAGAAGCCTTTCTTGGAATTTTCTAGAAAATGGAAAAGTCTAAGGTGTACCAATAATGTGACGGTCCCAATACCCTCTTGTCTTTACTTCTGAACAACTTTAGAACTAAGATCTAAGAGGTATCCTTGAGATCATATATCATTCCGAATGCTTAGGATATTATCTACATTTAGTACAATGAAAACAATGACACTCCCACTAAGCTTCACACGGTTCATCAAGATTCTATCTGAAATCATAAGATTTATAATTTCATCAAATCTTATGTTCCAAATACAAGAAGCTTATTTGAGTCCAAAGATGGAATTCCTTAGCTTGCACATCTTGCTTTCCTCAACCATGAAGCCCTGGGGATATCTCATGTGAATATCTTCTGAGAGGTATTCACAGAGGAATGCAATCTTGACTCACATCTTGAAGATGTCATAGTCAAGTTGCGTAGCTATAGTTAACAATATTCTGATGGGTTCAAGCATGGTCATCGAAGAGCATGTCTCATCGCAAGCGATGTCTTCTCTTCGGTATGCAGCTCATGGCTACGAACCGTGCTTTGAACGTCTCTACCATCTCATCAGATTCCCTCTTTCTATTGAAGATCCATTTCCAACTTAATGGGTCTTACCCATATAGGTGGATCCTCGAGGGTCCATATACAACATTTGTATATGAAGTTTACTTTAGACTTTATTGCTAACATCCATCCTTCCATGCTATGATCTTCAGAAGCTTCATCACATGAAGTCAGATCATTGTCAGATTCAACTGACACATGGATTCCATCTTCTAACTTATTTGAAGAGGTATTAGTGTTTCATCTTTAATTGTCCTTTTAGTTTCCAATTTTATGAGCCTCATTATCTTCTCAAGATTAAATGAGTTCCTTCACTTCATTTTCATCTTGATTCTCAAGAGTCTCATCCTCTAAGAATCACATTCGCATAGATGAGATCTTTTAAGAATCTCAAGGTCATAAAGTAGGTATCCAATACCATCCTTTATTTTCCTTATGAAGTAGCACTGTCAGGTGTTAAATTCCATCTTACTTGCTTGGAACCTTATTAAGGATATATATTGTAGTCTCTACTACATATATACCTTGGAAACTAGGAGATAATTATGCTAATATTCATCATTGATCATATAAATGTCACACATGATCCAATTGTATCTCTCTACAACTCCATTAAGTTTAGGTTTATTAGGAGGAGTGAGATAGAAATGATATTCATATCTCTATAAGGTATTCTATGAATTCATCTAATAGGTACTGACTACCTAGATTACATCCAATTCATTTTCATCTTCCTTCAAACTTTGGTTCTAAACCAAAATTGTGAAATCTTTGAACATTTCAAAGCTTTCTAAGGTGAAGGGAAGAAATCATATATCATAAATAATCATCGAATGATATCACATATCATCAATTTTTATCATGATATAGATGAACCACATACATCGATATATATATGAGATATTGAATACCTTGGCATCTTAATCCATTCTCATAGAAGAGCACTTTGGACATTATTACTTTTGAATACAATATTCACACGTATGTAAGATTTGAAATTTTAGACACTCTAAATTTTCATTTCTTACTTATCTATTGATCTCATCAATAGACTTATGTCCAAGACTCGATGCCATTGATCTTATAAGGTTTAATTTTCAGTGTTAGAAATGTTAATGAACCATTCATTAATTTTCTAATTTAATAGAGTCAACTAGATGCTAGATTACTGTCTGAACTATATCCATCATAACCTTTTATGACAGGTCTATTACAAAATTCATGTTCATTTCCAACATTTAGAAATAAACAATGAGTGTATTCTAATATCTAGGTCATAAAGACATTCTCTAAGACTAAGGACTCTCCCACTGAAATTAGGAAGTCTATTTATCCAATAGAGGTTGTTGCAACAATTGCATTAATATCCATGTTGATGACTATAAAACCTTAAGATCAAATTTCTAGTCTTCTAAAACATATGCAACTAATTGCAAGTGATATTAGAAGAATGAGATATAATTATTAGACTTTGATCTTATCAAATAAGAAAGTCAATTTCAATGATTATATGTAGATGTAGATTATTCCAATGCACCATCTGAGTCCTTCTCTAAGGATTCTAGATAGACTTGATAGTCATATTATCAATACATCGGTTTATTAAAGTATTGGCAATGAACTATTTAGATGTCATATGGAAGTCACAGAAGAACAGTCAAACTTTTGACTTTCCTTCTTTCTTGGGTCCAACCCATGCTTCCACTGCGTTCCCTTTATCTATAAACAACCATTGCTTAAGACGAAGGATCTCTTTTGCTGAATTCAAAAGATTTTAATATAAGAGCATTTCAACATTTATACATGCTTCATTCAATTCATACAATATGAATATTCTAAAGCTTCATGAATGACTAGAGTATAAATAGTAGAATGATGACACTCATCATATCTACATACATCCTAACTCTTAAAGACTTAGGTTCAGGTACGTACTCAAACATTTTGAATACATCATCTCTTATAGAGCCACCATTCTGCATGATGCAGAGAACCATGTTATTCATGATAAAATGTCAAGAGCACATATGCATGCCAAAACATCTTCTTAGATTTTATAAGGATTATTCGACAATTACGATCATCGTCGACATGTCACTTCCAAAGTACATTTGATGAGAGATCAAGACTGTAGAGACATACAAACCCTAGGGTTGTAGTCCTATTATCTATTTAATTGTCATTCCTCATTACTATGAAGAAACTTGCACATTGCAACCACATACAATATGTGTCCAACTGCAAGTACAATATCTTAACATGGATCCAATCCATGATATTATACTGGTTATCATTGAGTATAGTATTGAGTGGGTTTAATGAAGGATTATCTGAAATAAGAAATTTGCATAAATATATATATAAATATATATTTTACTTTGATTCGGGATTTTTATATCAAAGTTGTCTTGCCTTGTCTACAATGAAAATTCATTCCCTTAATCACTTTCAATGTAAGACATATATTTACCATCATATCTCAGCAAGATCTGGGATCTCCTTCCTTATCTTTATTACATCCCAATAATATGAGAACTTGTAACTCAGATAAAAAGAAGGGGGAACATATTCCGCCTTGTAAGTCCAACTTGCATTCCCATTTTGGTCTTTAACACCTGTGCCCACCACCCCTAAGGTGATGTTGACCCATCATTAATTGAACCAACCATCAACAAGAATACAACTCGCTATGCGTAATCCAATATCGCCCCAATAATATGAGGACCCGATATTGGGGTCACTACGTATACGTCCTTACTCTTTCGAAAAGCGAAGAGCTTGCATATAGGAGCTGTCACTTCGGACAGGCGTCTCCTACATAGAATCCCTAGCGACGTAACCCTTCGCCTTGATGGGATACCATGGATGTCACTTAGGTGATCCTCCATATAATATTCAAATTCTAATTAATTATCATGAACTATATTCACATAATTAATTCTTCCAAGGGAAATAACACATCTATTATAATAGAGTGTCTTAATTTTAATTGAATTCCAATTAATCTAATCATATTAATCAATGATCCAATTAATATCCAAGAAACATTCTTTATTGTTACTTGAATTATGGTTTTATCTCAAATACTTATTATTTCGAATTTTTATAATTAGAAAAAATACACCGTGATCTCTCCTGCATTATCGAGTCCCTACCCGTTGTCATGGCCAGTACCGACGGGAGTGAGACAGACCGCACACGGTGCAACCTGCTACCCAACACTCCCCGACTAGACACCATATCCACCTCGAGAAAACGTAGTGCCAAATTGATCATTGTGTACTTGAGATTATAATCGGTCTTTCAACACTAATTATACCATATATAATAATAATCAAAATATTTTTGATTAACATTATAATGAGATTTGCTAAACAAATCCCAACCCTATTCAAGCAACATGTTTGTTGGAAAGTGGATTGTGTAATCAATTGTGATCTAAATCATATCTAATCAATTATTGGTTAAGGCAATGTCATTTAAGGAAATAATTATCATCAAATATTTCACAAATATTTATCCATAATTATTCTAGGAAATTAAACCATTTAAATATATTATTAATTAAATGGCAATCACAAGGTTCTTGATTAGGAAAGTAATTTCCAGCAGTGACCCTCACTTACTAAATTAACATCTCTAAATCAATTTAAATCCAAATTAAGCAAAGTAAGTTTACAAAGTTTGATAATTTGATTTACAACTGAACCTAAGTGATTTTCATGCATTTGTAGGCATATCTAAATAGTAATTAACTCCTTAATTACTAAAATGACCATAACTTGAGCAAACGGATTCGAAATCATGCAAACTAAGATCCTTCGGTATCCCTATTTAACGGAGAATGAAATTCAATTATTATTTTCGTATTTAAATAATTTAAAAAGGTCCTAAAATAATCACTTAACAGAGATACGAAAATGAAATGTGACAAAAACTTCCGCAAACCTTAATGAACCCAAGTCGGCTTAGTTTATGGATCGTATCCGAAACCTTCGACCTAAGATCTGATACCACTTGAAGGATATGGGAAGATCCTTAAGCGTATCACGGAAGTGTGAGGATCGCATCGTATGCGATCGGGAGCGACTAGTCGCACTAGTTGCTCGATGCAACAGATTTAAAGAAATTTTCATGTGACGAAACCACATGATCTAAGAACACTTCTCGGATCATTTCTTCTAAACCACAAACAAGTAATAGGATTATCTCTTGAAGCGTGGTTGCGATCGAGTCTCTAAACGAAGAGATCTCATGTCTCAAGTCCGATCCGACGGAGGAGATGCTTGCGAGCATGTTGATGAAACATGCGCTTCTCGCAATCCATGTAGATGATCCAAGCGGTGAATCTCCTGATCTGGACACACGAGATCCGATATCTGCTTCATGAGCGAGGCGCATCGAAAGAGACGAAGGTCCACGAGCAAACGATCGGGTAGCATACCGACGATGCTGCGGCGATGGAGAATCTCTCTAGGGAATCCATGGTGGACGGTCACATGAGAGAAGGAAAGAGGGGCATATAGAATGAAAGAGAGAGTGAGAGCCTTATGTTCTCATTAGCATTTGAAGAGTAAGGGGTGCCCTTCTATTTATAATATTTTGAGATCCATGGACCTCAATTCATGGGTAACACAAATCCAATGGCTCACATTGATTTATGTTTCTTTTAATGGCCAAGATTTCGTTGGTAACAAATCAACAACAACTAATTTAATTTAGATTAAATGTATATTGATAAATCAATATGATTTAATCTCAAATTAAATAATAAAGCATGGAGATTATGGAAAGAAGATTGCCTCCATCCATAATATGGGATTTGGCGGCAATCTCATGTAATCTCATGATATCTCATGAGATTGCATTATTCCATAGAAATCTCCAAGATTTACAACAACACTAGTTGTAAATTATTCAACAAAAATAATTCATAATTATTTTACAAATATTGCAATCTTGCCATTGTAGAAATTGTGAATCACATTCACAACCCAAAATAAAATGTGAATTACATTTTCAATTAATTGTCCAATGTGAATCCAATTCACATCAACATTTAATTAACAAATGTAAATTACAAATTGCTCTCTTTTATATATTATAAATCTCATTATAATATATATGATTAATATGGATAGTGCTATACACATTATTCATATCCATGATAGTTAAATCACACTTAATTATTTGGATCGCTATTCTCATGTGTCCAAATAATGTGAATCACATTCACATTATATACATCTTTGATAATTAAATCACATTTAATTATCTAAGATAACTCTCCTTATAATATGAATCAAATTCATATTATTCATGATAATTAAATCACATTTAATTATCCAATTTCTCAATGCTCGGATACATATATAAACAATGAAATTATCCTGAACTCTTTCAAGGATAATGCGCTTTCTCCGCGGATACTTGGAGATAAGGATAGGACGATTGTATTGTTCCATGTATAGTGACTTGGATATTAAGATCACATCTTAAATCCAGATCTCGGGCCTCCCATAGATGCTTGATTAAATCAGGACCGCAAATGTAATCTTCTCATTGCATCTGAATCACATTCAGATCAATGTCCAACATTTAGACCATGATCAGATTACTTCTCTACTGAGAGGAGTCGCTAAAATCCAGAACCGTTTCATCACTCCCTAGGAATGGAAGCGTCATGGTTATACAATCATTTATGATCACATCACCCACAGGTATTCCTAATACCTGTACATCCTGCATACTGGAAGACCCAGAATAATCCTGAAGTATAAGATCAATTTTGCACTGTCTACTTCAAGGATTTATCATTAAGTTTCTCATTCGATCGTTGGGAGTTGGTATCGATCATATACTGTCCAAAAACATATATCATACCTAGGTGTTGATCATATACTTTCCAAAAGTATATATCAAACCTTACAAATTCAGTCAAGCTTCCAAAGCAAGATGACCACGCGCAGAATTTTATTCTTCCCAATATCTCATGAGTGAGATCATGTCTTCCGGTTCAGTAAATGAACCTGTATGATCCCTTTGAGAGATCGTATTACTCATATGCCCTTGTATGCACACCAGCGCGTTGGTGTATAGACCTTGATTAGGTCATCAACCTATTGGTCTGCCAAATGTACATACTCAGACATATAGTAACACATCTATCTCTGGTCAGAGGATGCGTGCCTATATCGCGACAGCATACGTCATAGGACATTGGTTATCTCGATCTCATTAAGTCAACTCTTTGACGTAACTAATCTGACATCTCTGAATCTCTATTCCCATGCAGAGGACTTGCATCAAGAGGTCGGTCAGATATCAGCCTAAATGAGAAAGGAGTGCCATCTCCTACTCAGGTTGTTGATCATCTCTCAACAATCATTTGACGATGCTTGATGAGTTCTTAATCTAACTCTTTAGATATTCATCTAAGCACCAACCTCTATGTTTCAATAACTGAATCAACAACTGTATGATCATCAATATGGCCATGGTACATGACCCTAATTGTACTAAGGGACATATTATGCAAATTGGTTATTCTTCATTTCAGATCAGGGATTGATATTCACAATAACATTTATTGCATAATGGCTCACCGTGGGCTCGCATGTCCAACAGTGGTGGGGTGTTAGAACCTGCATCACTGAAGGTTGGTCGTGGTGGAGGACGTTGAAAGACTCAACCTTCATGATAGGAAGATGATCCATGTGACTGTTCATATGAGAAAGTTGGTCGTATGCTTTGTTGATGGTCACATGAGATGCTGGAAAGTAAGGGGCACTTGGCCTTGAAATGGCCCGACTGCTGGCAGTAGAAACTCCTACGATCTCCTGGCTGAGAAAAGGAACCTCCAGAGACTAGGCTAGCACCTCTCGTCTTGCAACTCTGGGAGTGTGTAGAAGAGGAGAAGGAAGTAGTACCACGACTCTCCAGGCCCTGCCCCAAAGTAGGTGTAGGAGCAAACCTGCTAACGGTAGGAGTGGTCACCACTGGGTGGAAATGATGCTCTATACAAGCTCTATAGAAATCTCGACGACTAGATCTCCCTTACTGACGTGGCTGGAAATGTGATGGACTCTCCTGAAGATGACTCTGAGTTGCCTCCATCTTGGTAGCCTTAGGAGCTACCTCCTTGATGTAAGTGAAATCCAATGCAGACAGCTGGTGTTGCACATCGTCATGCAATACCCAGATAAACTTCTATAAATTCTCCTCAAGGAAGGTAGTAGTCGCTGGTGAGGGGCGAGAGAGTTTAATGTAGAGAATAAGGTATTCTTGGACCATAATTGACCCCTGCTTCAGCTCAGCAAACAACCTCATTTGATCCTCAACCCAATGATCAGGATAGAATTAGCTACGAAACTCGTCAAGAAATATTTCCCATATTATGGGATCCTCCAGATGTTCCTTGGTGGCATACCACCAATGTTTAGCATAACCTACTAGTGAAAATTCCACGAATGTAAGCCAAGACTCTTCAGGAGCATGGATCATCCGTAGGACCTTGGATACGTGATCCATCCATAGTTCAGCCTCATGTGGTGTGCCGGTACAAAAAAATTGTGGTACCTTAGACCTCTGATATGTTGCATAGGCCGTCTGATGTTTTCGCAATGCTTCTAGGTCCTCTGATCCTTCCGGGTCCAGAGACACCGAAGGATGAGCACTGTCCTCCTCCTCACAAGAGGGATGATACGTGGCGTCATCCTGTTGAAGGAGCCTTTGCTCCAATACCTCCTGATGCCACTGTATACCTTGCACGACATGAACTAGTAAGGCCAACTGTTGTGCAACATCAGGATCAACACGAGATGGCATGATTCCCTGCAGAATCATTATATTAGAAATTATTTCCATGGTTAGAGAGATAATGGACACATTAAACATGACTTGAATTATTCTCCTTAATTAATGCCAAAGTCAGAGGACTTTGTCGCTATATTTATATTTCAAATACTGTTAATATTCTAATATGCAAACGAGAGAATGGACTATCAGACTCTGATACCATCTGCAATGCCCCATCCCTCCGGCTACCGAAACCGATGGGACGAGAGCGTCGGGCCTACGATCCAAATACGCCCATTATCTATGATACTCAACAAACTATCTTATGAACATTAGATCAACATTTGAAATATATAGAGTAATAGGAGAATAATATAAAATGGAAAGTAAAATCAAGCATCCATTCTCATTGATAATAATCATCAAGTCCATATCCATACAAAATGAGATACAACATATAATTATAAATTTGCAGAAGAAGTTCTCCAAATATTTCATTACATTGTCTCTCAACTAGAATATGAAATATTGTAGGAATAAATAAAATACTCTAAGTAGGACGCACCATGTTGATGAATCTGTATTTCATCATCTGTATTCATTTATTTTAGCTTAAAATCCCTTATAAAACACCTGTATATAACATTAACTCCATATTCTTACTAACTTGCATCTGTGTGTAATTATTGTATACTTCTTACCATTTTAACCGAAAATAAATAAAAAAAGAAAGGAAAAATAAAGAAAATAAAATTAAAAAAAGAAGGAAGACTACATATATGTAATAGATACAGGCTGGCCCGAACCCTGAGAGATGGTCAAGACTTGACCTGATCGACCGGGAATAAAGTACGGGGGGATATGGTCCTTAATCAGAAAATAAAAAAATTGTGTGCTGTGTATATTTATGTACTACATATTTTATTTGTATATAAATTGACATCAAACAAAATAATTTCAAAACAAAAGTTTTAAATAAAATATGTCCTAAATTATAAAAATAATTACACAATCAAATCATGTACAGAATAAAAGCAACCATACTTGGAAAAAGCCACTAAGCGATAATTGAAATACAAATTCTAGCTCCATATGAAATCAAATTGAACCAAATTCACATCCATTGTAGTCTAAATTGAATTATATTTAAAATGACTGTGATTTCATAATTTTTGGAGTTACGGGTGAAAAGTTGGTTTTTTCGAGTGGTTTATGAATTTCCCATGTATTTGTATATATTGTATTTTGTAAATATTTTTACTAATTATTTAAAATAAAAATAAAAATTTTAAAACAAAAAAATTAATTAATTTGCTTATTTACCCATGTAGATAATATCATATATGTATATATCATATGTATATGTTTAACTTTCTTAACTAACAACCACAAAAAATAAAAAAAAGTAACATTTTTTATTCAAATTAATAAAGTGACGAAAATACAAAAAATTGGTTAATTTTTGTAAATAATTTTAACATTAATCTTCTTAATTTATCTCATTTCAATTTTTTTCTAATCTCTTATCTTCATCCAAAAATTCAAAAATTCAAAAATTCAAGTCATATCTTTTCTATTTATATGGATCCTTCTCCGTCATTCCAACTTGATCAATCTTTGATGAGAGGAGCCCGATCTCTGAGAGTCTTCTTGTCACAGAAGTGTGCCTAGCCTACGAGCCGTCCGGTGACAGCGAGTCGGCTTTCGTCGAGGTGATCAAGGTCTTTTCCGCTCCTAAGGTGAGATCCATCATTTTCTTTTTATTTTTCATCTCGATTAACCTTAGTTCAATTTTTCGCATTTTAATTTCATCATCATTTTATTTCTAGATCTTAATATCCATCACGATTTGATCGCCACCAACTCGATTTTTCATCTCACTTTTTCGATCTCTACGCATTCTTTTCTACCTCGCACGATCACCCACCTTCAACCACGCACGGTGGTCAGTGATCCGATTCCATACACCATTCAAATCGAAACCGAACGCATTCACATCTTCGTGTGATTTTAGGACCGAGTCATCATGCTCGTGTCCTAATTTATTGATAAATAAAAATAAAAAAAGGTAAAAAAATACATGTTTGTTTCCTTTCTCTCTAACTTGTTTTGTAGGATCATCTAAAATAAATAAATAAACATATAATAAATAAATAAAAATTCTACCATTCTGTTAAAAAAAGATAATTTTTTTTATTTTCTATTTTTCATTTCTCTATTTCGGATTTACAAGAATAAAAAAAGTTTTTTATTACTGTTTACAATTTAAAAAAATAAAAAATAAAAAAAATAAAGAATGGCAGCAAGCGTCGCCTGCGCTCGCCGCTCCTCGTCGGTCCGCCATCACCACTGCTTAAAGCGGCCCTCCTCCCACGCGCACTACCTCTGCCGCAGCGTGCGACACCGTCCCCACGCCCTCGTGATCTCAGCCCGTGCCCCAGCGCACCCAACGGACACCGCGACCGCGACCAACCCTGCAGGAGATCCACCCGTCGCTCTTCCATCTGGGCGGAGTCCCTACACCACCAACCTCCTACCGTGTGAGCGTCGCCTTTACCTCCCCCACGCAACCCACCGCGTGCGTCCTCGTCGGCTGCCATCTTCATCCACCACCTCGACGCTCAGGTGAAGTTCAACCAATCACAACATCATCATCTGAATCACCACGCCAACCGCCATCATCGAACTCCATCGTGCGAGGTTGCACGCCCAGAGCGCCTCCAGTCTAGCCATGGAAGCCCTTCCCAGCCATCTGCCATAGAACGAAGCCTCGCACGTGCGCCGCCGATCACTGCACGGAGGAGACGCCACTCAGACCACAAATCTGTCGTGGCTGGAGAAAGGAAACAGAGGGGCGGTGGTGTGCACCTCTATGCCCTTGGCGACCCCTCTTGATTTGGCTTGAGAAAGAAGAAACCCTACGGGGATTAAAATATATATTTTAGAAAATATCAGACAATCCCCCGAAGGTTTTCATATTTACAAAGACCCACTGCTCCAACTCAAGCACGTGCTAGGCACGCCTTTTGCTAGGTAAATTGCAAATGTCACCATCTGTTTTATTTCTATTAATTATTCAGTACAAAAACATTAACTAATTGCATATCAGTCCTAATTTGTCAGACTTGATTTTGCTTGTTTTTCTTATTGAAATAAATGTTATTGTTGGACAATAAATTTCCCAAAAATCGTTATACTCCTGATTTGCTTATCTATTTAGCATAAATTTTTCATTGCATTTTGTCATCATTTCTTATTATTTAAAAATAAAAAACATTGTCTTTTTTTCTTCCTAAAGTTTAAAAATTCATAAAATTTTGAATATTTCTCTAAAAATTCCAAAAAATAGATTTATTTCCTTTCATTGTCTTTTATGCAAATTTCATGCAAAAACTCTTTACAAAACCCAACAAAATTGAAAAAACATCCAAAATCTTATAAAAATAATAGAAATACTTCTACAAAAATCCAAAAATCATGACTTCAGTTCATGTTTGTAGATATTTGCATATATTTCATCATAAAAATAATTGGCAGTAGTTTTGGGTACTTAAAATATTTTTAAGTTGCAAATTACTCTAGGATGTGTAGTGTTTATCATTTTTGCCATTGTTTGATTTTCAAGAAAATACAAAAACATCTGAAAAATTCTACAAAAATTCTCCAAAACATTTCAAAGTCTTTAAAACCAAAAAATATTTTCTCTAGATTTTTGTGAGCATTTTTTATATAATTGCAAAATACAAAAAGTGTTTGAAATGCGTAGTTCTTATCTTGTGCATATTTTTCCTTATTTGAAATTTAAAAAAAATGCAAAATTAAAATCACTAAAAAATTAAAAATCAGAAAATTAAAAAATATAAATAAAAAAAATAAAAAAATCCTTAAAAACCAAGGATATTTTGCCTTTGAGATTCTTACTTTCTTTTAACTGATTTTCTTTCGATTATTTGAACAATCCTAGGGAATTGTAGCTTCCCTGAGTTCGATCATGTTTGCTATACAGGTAAATCAGTAGCAAAAATATTTCTCTTGCTTCATTATTCGCTTGTAGTTAATTTTGCAGTGAGAGAAGAAAAAATTGTTTGTTTGTCGCAGGATTATTTGGGTCAACGACACTTTCATATATCATTTAAATCAAAACCTGAAAGATCCTGCTCAATAAAATGGCGTCATTGTCGGGGAGGCATGACGAGGGCAGTTAGGTTTCTCTTTTGACCTGCTATTCTTGGTTGTATACACCTGTTTATCTTTTGCCACATTAGTCCATTGTTCATATTCACTGTTTTTATTTTTTTGCTCGTATTTGATAATTGTGTTTCTTACACATTCTCTCTTTTCTTTTTCGTGTAAGGGCATGCGGAGTGATGGAGGCGATCCTAGAAGAGCTAAAGCACCCAAGCGATCCTTGATTCTTCATCGAGCCGCAGGATAGCGTGAGAGGAGGAGAAGAAGAATTGAAGGAGACAAAAAAGAGAATTTATTTATTTATTTCTAGCATTTGAACCATTGTAAATGGGCATTCATTTGTTACGGGGTTTGTTTCGCCAAGTGCCGGTGCACTTGGAGGACCTCATCGATTTTGTTTTCATCGCCTTATTTTTCTTTGTTTTACACGGATTTCATGAGCTACCTATTGATTGCTTTAATTAATTTTCTTGAGCCAGGTAATTAATTAGGTCCGAACACCCTAAACAAGAATTTATGTACCTGTTATTGCTCGTTAATAGAAGCTATTGATTAGGACGATTCACTTGCATTCTCATATGGGTTAGTTTATTTTTCTGTATTTTAATTCTGCACGGATCACTTGCATGTAGAGTGCTGGCGACAAGATACGAATCTCTAACTCCTGCATGCATCATTGTGTTTAATCGCACATTGGCATTTTTGATCTCCTTGTTTTCACTCACATAAGTTAAAAAGGAAATTGGACACTCGGTAGGCGATTCATTGAAGATATTTTAACCAAGTGACAACTTCCTAAAATACGAGACTGTTAAAGAAAACTTGACCCTAAAATAAACACAAGGAAAATCATTATTTTAGGGAGAGTAACCTCCTCATTGTTTGGTTTGTATGTAGTGAGATAACGACCCGCACACTAGGATAGAATCGCACCCGAACTCTTTTCAGGCTACTATTTTGAATTAGTCGTTCTCTAGTGAGGATCTCTCCGATAGCCGGTAAATCTGCCCGCGACGTCCTTAACAGATTGAATTGATCAGGTAGCCGGTAAACGATCTGAAATATATACTGGTTGGGAAAGATATAACTTTGGGATTAGGCCAGTCTCTTGGGATCATTGGGTTCCTAACAACTCACTTTAATCGCTCTGATAGATTGTACTCTCACTAAACTCTAAAATTGACAAGATAATTGACCGAACCTTCATGGTCCTCACATTGCGTTGAGTTGGTGAACTGAGGGTTTGTATTCTGTTTGATTGCTAGTGATAGAGATCCTTCTACGCAATTTGCGCCTTCATTCACTTTCACTCTTGCATTGACCTTCGTGCTCTCGCATCCTGCCTATTAATTTCGAAGATGTCAGATCGGCATATTTTTCGTTTGGACTCTACAAACTCATTCTACACTCCGAGCCGTTCACCTTCACCCTTCACGACATCCGTAAACCCACTATTTGAGATTGGCTTTAATCTTGAACTAATATATGAGAGTCCATCAATTTTGAGCGCTAATCGAGTGTCATGCACATTTTCAGAGTCAGACACCGGACACTTGATGCCACCAAAGGGAAAGGGAACCATGTTAGAGCAGAAGTGAGATCAACAGCACCTGGTTAGCCTCCATCTAGTCAATTCAAACCCAGATAACAGAGCAAGCTAATTTTCAGACCGCATTGAGAGATATGATTCTCGAGCTGAGATAGGAAAGAGAAGATAGGGGAGAGGTGTATAGAAACAACCCTGGAGGTTGGAATGGGGAAGAAGAACCTCACGTAGAACCTAGGGCTAAGCCTACATTAAAGGATACTTATAATCCAGGGGCAGGACAAACAAATTCTTGGATACAAATCCCTACAGTTCATGGGCATTTTTGAGCTTAAGCCTACCATTTTACCTCTTCTCCGAATATTCCATGGAAATATTAGTGAAGAACCTTATATACACCTCCGGCAGTTTGATCGCATTTGTGGAACAGTACACTACCCAAATGTCCAATTACAAGTAGTGCAGAAGACCGTCTTTCCATTCAGTCTGATGGACAAAGCCTTATATTGGTTAAATCACTTGGGGAAGGTTGTCATTACTTGGGAAGAGTTGAGGTCTGTATTTCTGAACAAGTATTATCCACTTGGATGACTCAACCAAATGCGATCTTTGATTGCTAATTTCTCCCAGATGCCCCAAGAGCCTATTCACGAGGCGTGGGAGATCTGACTTAGAAATGCCCTCATCATGATATACCAAAGACCAGCCTTGTACAGATTTTCTTTGGTGGTTTAAGCATTGAGAATCAGAAGCTGGTAGATGCCGCTTGTGGGGGGAGCCACTTCAACAAGGATGAGGAGTCCTTTATCAATTTTTTGAGGAGATGGCAGAGAGTTCAACAACTCTTTTTTCTTCACGTGCCTTTCAGAAGCATCCCGTCACCTCCCCTGCAGTACCCCACAAGGATGTCAATATGACGACAACACAAGAAGTGGATAAGGTGGATAGCACTGATCTGGCCATCACTGGAAACCACCTATCCAAAGTGGACATTATTGAGAGGCGATCCAAGGAGCTTAATAAGCTTCAAGTGATCGAGAAGAGGACGAAGAACCTGGATAAGTTGGATGAGATAACAAAGCACCTGGAGCTTCTTGTGAGTAAGATCAGTGCAGTTCACAGTGTGAGTGCAGTAGCCGACACCTCTACTAGGGAGCAGACTTCTTCCACCCAGCAGAGTAGCGGAGGACCATCCACAGTTCAACATGTCTACTACATGCAGACACCTGATCAGGTTTAACAGCATTCACATCAGATAGTTCCTTACCAACATGAAGTAGCCTACATTCCTGAGCAGCAGTCTCCACCTCCACCTGTCATTCAGGAGGTGAACGGCATCTGGTTCGACCATGAGCGAAACCAGCCCCGTCCGTCAGGGCAAGGCCAGTTGGGTTCACAGTAGGGTCAGAGACCCGCCTACCAGTTTCAGGGAGGCCGACAGTAGCAGTACCAGCACTAGCAGTTCTAGCCTCATTATTAGTCTCCACCACAGTTCCAAAACTGGAGACAAGGCCAACCACAACAGCAGTCTATGCATTTTTCTCATCCTACCCAGCAACGAACTGCATATCATGGACAATATCCTCATCCTCCTCCTCCTCATTATCAGAATCCGTATGGGTACCAAAAGCCTCCGTACTATTAGCCTCAGCGACAACCAATAAATGAGCAACCTGAGGACCCTTCAGTCAATCCAGCACAAGACCAACTTGCATTGCTCATGAAGAACATGAATGAACTGACTCAGCGGATCGACGAACCAGTACAGGTCGAAGCCAACCCCAAGAACTTCAGACACAAGGAGTAGGTAGCTAATAGCCCACCCACCCCCAAGACAGGTATGTCTCTTGATTTTACATGTTAATCTGACACCATTCATCTCAGGAGCGGTAGGAGTTTGAAGCCGCAAATGCAGCAGTTAGGGTTGGGAGATCGAACCACTGAGAGAGCATCATCTTCCACATCATCTCATTCACCAACAGTTGAGAGGCCCAGTGTAGCAGCACCCGAGTCTGGAGTTTCACCGCCTTCGCCACCACCTTCACCAGGCAGATGTAGATCACCATCAGCAAAGGAGAATATACCAGTCGCAGATTCTTCCTCTTCACCAGCAGCAACATCCCGTTCTGTTTTAGATTTTGTTTTTCCTTCACCTAGTTTAGACAACACTATACAGACTGATTCTGGTTGTCCTTTTGTATGTGAGGATTCTACTTTGAATAATGGAAATGAACGTTTGCATGTTTATTCTGATTCCATGCCATTTCCTTCTGCTCTCAAAGCTAAAAAAATCAAAAATTAAAAACAACACTATTGGATCCTGGAGTGGTTGAAATCTTACAGAACATCTTTTTAGAGATGCCACTTCTTAAGGCCATGGAATACATGCCTACAATAAAAAAGAGAATGAAAGAGGCATGCACCCAAAAGCATCAATTAAGGAAGAACAGACGAAAGGAAACAGAGAAACACATCTTGACCATGGCCACAGTTCATGCCATCAGTAACCTTCCACCTAAAAAGAAAGATAAGGGAGCACCTCACATCCGTTGTCATATCTTTGATCAAGAATTTGATCGTACTCTTCTCGATAGTGGTTCCTCCATTAATCTCATGCCTTCCTCTTTACTAACTGAATTTCGGTTAGGGCCTCTTAAAACAACCGGTATGATCCTTAAGTTTGCTGATAGATCGATTAAAAGGCCAAGAGGCATTTTAGAGGGTGTCATTGTAACGGTGCAGGGAATGAAATTCCCTGTTGATTTTGTTGTCATGGATATGTACACACCTGCACCGTTACTCCATATCCCGATCATACTAGGTCGACTGTTCCTCCGAATGGTCGAAGCAACAGTTGATTATGGTACTGGAGAGATCATCTTTCATTCTTGCAGTGACAAGGTGAAAATTGAGATGATCTCTAATTCTAGACCATCACTGCCACTAGCAGCAGATGATACAGAGAAAGTTATATCACAGCCATATGACTGTGATTTTCTTGCTGAATTCAAAGAGACAAGATCTTTTCACTGATTTTATAGATACCCAGGAGTTCATTTCCCAAAAGGACTCTATGGAAAGCACAATCGACATGAGTTCCCTTGGTGGTCCAATTGAGATAGTTGCTGATGAGCAGTTTGAGATGATTTCTGAGGATCAATCTGAGTTTTTAGAGGCACCTTCTAGTATTCCATTGACAAACTTTTCTGAGACTACTAATGATATGCCACCTCCTTAGAGTTCTGAGGTCCAAATATCTGAGCCATTAGTTTAATTTCCTGATTTATGCATAGATGAGAGACATCTTTCTGAGATTATTGCTGAGATATCTGAGCTGTTCATTGATAAGAATATTGAACATACTGATGAGCCCTTCCTTTCTAAACATAGATCATTCATTACAGATCTATCAAATATTCTATTTGTTGAGCCGTCAGTAGCCAAGGTGGACAGTCCATAGAGTACATATCAAATACTGTCTATCAGTACAGTGGCAAAGGTTATTGCAGATCCGATTCAGACCCCATCTGAGCTCAAGGTTTTACCATCAACGTTGAAATATGCCTTCCTTGCAGGTCCACCCAAATGATTCCATTCATCCTCAGCTCGTAGTTGACCGCTGAACAAGAATCTCACATGCTAGAGGTTCTTGAGAGAAACTGCAAGGCCATGGGATGGAATAACTCGGATCTCTGTGGGATTAATCCAGCATTGTGCTCGCATCATATCTACCTAGAGGATGACTGTAAACCCTCCCGTGAATGTCAGCACTGTCTAAATCCAAATCTAAGGGAGGTTGTCATGAAAGAGATCAGAAAATGGTGTGATGCTGGCTTTATATATCCCATTTCAGATTCCAAGTGGGTGAACCCTTTATATGTGGTCCCGAAGAAATTCATGATTACGATTGTAAAGAATGACCGTGGTGAGGAGATTCCGATCCGGGTACCTACTTCATGGCATGTCTGTGTAGATTACCGACACCTGAACTCAGCTACTAAGAAGGATCACTTTCCACTGCCCTTTATTGATCATATTATTAAGAGGTTGACATGGAAAGAGTTCTTTTGCTTCTTGGATGGGTACTCAAGATACAACCAAGTTGCTATCTCTCCTGAGGATCAGGAAAAAATTATTTTCCCTTGTCCGTTTGGCACCTACGACTTTAGACGGATGCCCTTTGGATTGTGTAATGCCCCCGCTACATTTCAAAGGTGTATGTTCGTTGTTTTTGCCGACATGGTGGGTAATTTTCTTGAAGTCTTCATGGACGATTTCTCAGTCTACGGGGATAGTTTTGACATATCTTGCTTATTTAGACCGATTTCTTCAACGTTGTTGTGAGGTAAACTTGGTGCTCTTATGGGAGAAGAGTCACTTTATGGTGACTAAGGGAATTGTATTAGGCCATGTCATCTTCAAACATGGTATGGAGGTTGACCCGAGTAAGATTGATGTAATTTCAAAGTTAGAGCAACCGCTGAATTTGAAGTAGTTGAGGTCATTTCTGGGACACGTAGGATTCTATAGGTGATTCATAAAGGACTTCAGCAAGATCTCTAGACCTTTGACTGAGCTTCTGTGTAAGGAGAGTGATTTTGTTGTCAATGAGAAAGTTCTCCTTATATTCAATCAGATGAAAGAAATGGTTACTAGTGCTCATATCTTGCAGCCACATGATTAGTCTCTTCTTTTTGAGATTATAACGGTCGCATCAGATTTCACAATTGGAGATGTTTTAGGATAGAGAAGGGATGGGATACCATTTGCTATATACTATGCTACCAAGATTCTAGATAAAGCACAATGGAATTATACAATCATAGAGAAGGAGATGTTAGCAGTTGTGTTTGGGTTAGAAAAGTTCAGATCTTACCTCATCGGATCATATGTTATTGTATACACGGATCACACTGCCATACGATACTTGCAGGCAAAGAAGGATGCCAAATCACGCCTTATCAGATGGATCATTCTTCTCTGGGAAATTGATTTAGAGATTTGAGATACACCTGGAGTGAAAAATGTTGTGGCAGATCACCTTTCCCGTATCACAGATGCAGAGACCTCTGAGTAGAACATGATCCCTTTTTCCGAAACCTTTCCAGATGACGCCATCTTGTCTGTGGACTCACTTCCATGGTATGCTGATATTATGAACTATCTTGTCTCCAAGAAAGTTACACATGATTGACTGAAGTACAAGGTAGACAGATTTCTATCATAGATTCATTATTACCAGTGGGAGGATCCATACCTATTTTTTGCGGGGTGCGGATTGTATCAAGAGAAGGTGCATTCCTCAAGAGGAACATACCAGTGTACTTGAGCATTGTCACAAACTAGAATCTGGTGGGCATCGTTCGGGGAAACGTTCGGCAGCAAAGGCTTTATAGAGTGGCCTATGGTGGACCACATTGTTTAATGATGCTACAGAGTATGTTTGAGGTTGTCAAAAAATGGAAGGAAGTGTTGGTTCCAAAGATACCATGCCACTAAGATATACACAGATTTCTGATGTTTTTGATGCTTGCGGCATAGACTTCATGGGCCCATTTCCTGTCAGTCAAGGATTTCAGTACATCCTGCTCGCCATGGATTATGTTAGTCGATGGGTGGAGGCTATCCCCACCCGAGCTGCAGATAGTCATATAGTGTGTTCCTTTCTTACGGACCATATTATTGCACAGTTCGGTATTCCCAAAATACTGATTTCAAATGGGAGAAGCCATTTCATTAATAGAGAATTGAGCACAAAGTTGTGTCTCCTTACCACCCTCAGATTAATGGCTTGGCAGAAATTTCATATAGGGAGATCAAGATGATATTGCAAAAACTTGGATGTCTAGATAGGAAGAACTGGTCTCAGATGCTTGATTCAGTTCTATGGGCTTATCGGACGTCATACAAGTCTCCTTTGGGTATGTCTCCCTACATATTGGTGTATGGAAAGCCTTGCCACCAGCCAGTAGAATTAATTCACAAATCTTTATGGGCACTCTGTGTATGCAATCTAGATTATGAGAAGGCAGGAAAGAATAAGAAGTTGGATTTGAATAAATTATTGGAATTCTGAGACTTTGCATATGATAACTCACTCATGTATAAGGAGAAAGTCAAGCGTTGGCATGATAAACACATCCGAAGAAAACTTTCTCCCCTGACCAGAAAATTTGGTTATTTGATGCAAAGTTGAAGCTATTTCCAGGAAAATTGAAAAGCAAGTGGTCAGGACCGTTCATTGTGAGAGCTGTGCGTGACAATAGGAGTATTGTCATATCCACGTTGTCATCTGACGCCCGGCCATTTATTGTGAACGGACAGTTGCTGAAGCCATATCTAGATCATGATGCATTCTTGTTCGTCGTTGATTCTGTATCTCTGGTATTAGATGATGATCTTTTGAGTCCATATTCTGCGTCTGATACACGAGCATCCACTCCTTTTTGTATATCCTTTCGTTTCACTCTTTCTTCTTCCATTTTATCGTTCACCCCTTCTCTATGTGTGTATATATGCTATACTTAGGATGTGCTTTATCCTAAGTATGGGGGTTGAATGATTTGTGCTGTTCACATTCGTCCTGTTCATCACTCTTGTCATTGCCTATATTAGGGATACTCTATCCTAAGTATGGGGGGTGATGTTTTTCATATCGTGTCTTTTTATTTTTGAGTCCGTACATTCTCTACATCGATTTTCCCTTTTGTACAATCTTCTGTACTTAGGATTACTTGATCCTAAGTATAGGGGGGATTATCGACCTCTATTCTTTTCATTTTCTCTTTGAGTAGTTGTAGCATAAGAGTCTTTTCACTTTTCTATACTTAGCACGAGTTATGTCTTCCTTTGTCACTCTTTGATCACTATGAGGACATAGTTTGAGCTAAGTATAGGGTATGTCGTATATATTGTATATATACTTTAGACATAACTCGTACTTTTAAATATGTTTATTTGGGGGGATATGTATATAAATTCGTAAAATCCACATGTGTGTATATAGACTTTGATCACCTTGAAAAAACAAAACAAAAACAAAAACACATAAAATAAAAAAACAAACAAAAAAACAAAAACGAAACAAAAACAAAAAAACAAAAACAAAACAAAACAAAAACAAAAAATAATAATAATAAAACAAACAAAACACACACAAAAAAAACACAAAAAAAAAACAACAACAACAAAAATAAAAAAACAAACAAAAAAACAACAAAAGCAAAACAAAAAAACCAAAAAAACAAAACAAAGAAAACAAAATAAAAAATTCTTGTACATACTTGTATATATTTTACTAACCTTTTTTCCTTTTTGAAAAAATACTACAAAACCAAAAATCTATAAAAAGTTGCATAAAAGAACTCTTTTGCATGTGCATCATTTTTCCTTTCTTCTCTAAAAAACACATAAAAAGTTCAAAATTGGAAAATTGTTTCAAAATAAATTCTTTTCGCATATTTCTTGCATTTGCATGTGCATTTTTCAGGATGGTATTGACATTTAAACTAAGTCTGGAATAAAATTGAAGAATGGAGCTTAGTTGGGCCTTAATCCACTTAATTTCAGAGAAACCTCAGGTCCTAGTGACTTAATTCTTTGAGTCCATAAGACTATGTTCACATGCCATCTTGATTAGTGTAAGTAGAACATTTAACAACACACGCATGATTCTCTCAGACCGTGGCTTATCTCGGACAAGCACTCTACACGTAGTTCTTCATGGAAGAGGTAGTGAGGAGGCAGATTTTTTTGGCTTGGGATAGCATACAAGGGTAGTACATCTAGGCGAAACCTCTCGTCTTCCTTTAGGGAGGGAAGTGCATCTCAACCTGGTCTAGCGATGTTGAGGTCTAAAGACAGGATGTTGTGGTATTGCAATAATACTTCAAAAGAGGGATAGTATACTAGCTCAAGAGGAAAAACTCCTTATGTACATGCTGCACCTTGTATATATTTTCAAAAAAAAGAAAAAAATGCAGAATCTTCAAAAGTGGACAAGCCTGATGAAAAGTAAAATGCTTGCCGGAGTGTTTATACAAGGGTAAAAAGAAGAAGAAGAAGTTAATAAGAGCTTCAAAGTTTTATATTTGTAAGCTTGCAATTGGATGACTTGGCTACACTGGGCATGCATCCAAGGATAGGTAGCAACACTGGTTACCGTCCATTCTTTTCTCCATCTCCTCTTCTTGAGCTGGTTGTACTTGAACTTAGATGGGAATATCCCCGCTCCTCGAGGAAAGAGTTGCTAGACCGGGGGACTAGAGTTACCTTGTTCAGGGAGGTTGTTTCTTTGCTACTTTTGAGATGGAGAGCTATATATTTCACTTACACGTACAAGTAAAGATGCATAGTCATAAGAATTTGTGTATATAGACTTGTTCTGACATGATTGTTGAGGAGACCTGAATAGGAGTCTTATGGAACTTAGAGGTTGTTAGGTTTTAAATCTATTTCCAATTAAGGTTCCGCCGCACTAATAATCCAAAGGTCCGACAGATCTCCACACTACAATTTTATGAAAAAAAGTTTAATATTCAATATTGTCGTAATTTCTTCATTTTTTCCTTTATTTTTCTTTTTATTCACTTATTCTTTCAAATAAGTGTTTGCTAAGGGACTAACAAAGGTAAAGAATAGGGGATGATGAATATGCATTTCATCATTTTTATTCATCTATTTTAGCTTAAAATCTCTTATAAAACACGTGTATATAACACTAACTCCATATTCTTACTAACTTGCATCTGTGTGTAAGTATTGTACACTTATTACCATTTTAACCTAAAATAAATAAAGAAAGAAAGAAAAGAAAAATAATGAAAATAAAAAAAGAGAAGGAAGACTGTATATATGTAATAGATACATGCTGACCCAAACCCCGAGAGAATGTCAAGACTTGACCTGATCAACCAGGAATAAAGTAGGGGGAGATAGGGTCCTTAATCAGAAAATCCAAAAAAAAATTGTGTGTTGTATATATTTGTATACTACACTAATTTATTTGTACATAAATTGACCTCAAACAAAATAATTTTCAAAATAAAAGTTGTAAATAAAAATATGTCCTAAATAATAAAAATAATTGCACAATCAAATCATGTATAGAATAAAAGCAACCACACTTGGGAAAAAAACCACTAAGCGATAATTGAAATACCAATTCCGGCTCCATATGAACTCAAATTGAACCAAACTCACTTCCATTGTAGTCTAAATTAAATTATCTTTAAAATGGCCATGATTTCATAATTTTTGAAGTTACAGGTGAAAAGTGGTTTTCTAGGATGGTTTGTGCAATTTTCCGATGTATTTGTACATATTGTATTTTGTAAATATTTGTAAATATTTTTACTAATTATTTAAAATTAAAAAATTTAAAATAAAAAATTAATTAATTTTCTTATTTACCCATGTAGATAATGTCATATATGTATGTAGCATATGTATATATTTAATTTTCTTAAATAACTACAACAAAAAAATAAAAAAATTAACATTTTTATTCAAATTAATAAAGTGATGAAAATAAAAAATTTAGTTAATTTTTTGTAAATAATTTTAACACGAATCTTCTTACTTTATCTCATTTCAATTTTTTTTCTCTCTTATCTCTTATCTTCATCCAAAAATTCAAAAATTCAAATTTCAATTCCTATCTTTTCTATTTATATGGCTCCTTCTCCATCATCCCAACTTGATCAATCTTTGGTGAGAGGATCACGATCTCCGAGAGTTCTTCTTGTCACAGAACGGTTCTAGCCTCCGAGCCGTCAGTGATAACGAGTCGACCTTCGTCGAGGTGGTCAAGGTCTTTTCCGCTCCTAAGGTGAGATCCTTCATTTTCTTCTTATTTTTCATCTAGATTAACTTTAGTTTAATTTTTCACATTTCAATTTTATCATCATTTTTTTCTAGATCTTAATATCCATCACAATTTGATCGCCACCAACTCGATTTTTCATCTCACTTTTTCGATCTCTACGCATTATTTTCTACCTCGCACGATCTCCTACCTCCAACTACAGACGGTGGTTGAAGATCCGATTCCATCTGCCATTCCCATCGTAACCGCGCACATTCACATCTTTCGTGTGATTTTAGAACCGAGTCATCATGCTCCTATCCTAATTTGTTGATAAATAAAAATTTTAAAAAAATAAAATATCTATTCGTTTCCTTTCTCTCTAACATTTGTTTTGCAAGATCATATAAAAAAATAAATAAATAAAATAAAAAATTCTTCCATTTTGTTTAAAAAAACAAAAAAAACATTTTTTTTATTTTTTGTTTTCAATTACCCTATTTCAGATTTACAAAAATAAAAATAAAAAAAATTTTATTACTATTTACATTTGAAAAAAATTTAAAAAAAATAAATAAATAATAGCAACAAGCGCCACCCGCGCCCGCCGCTCCTCGCCGACCCGCCATCACCGCCGCTTGAAGCGACCCTCCACCCGTGTGCACTGCCTCCGCCGTCGTGCACGGCACCGTCATCGCGCCCTCGCAATCTCAGCCCGCGCCCCAGTACACCCTATGGTTGCCGCCACCGCGACCATCCCTGCAGGAGATCCACCCGCCGCTCTTCCATCTAGGTGAAGTCCCTACACCGCCAACCTCCTGTCGTACGAGCGTCACCTTCACCTCCCACGTGCATCCCATCGCGCGTGTCCTCGTCGACCGCCATCTTTATCCACCACCTCTGCGTTCAGGTGAAGTTCAGACGGTCACAACATCATCATCTGAATCACTGCGCCAACCGCCATCGCCAAAATCCTCCACGCGAGGTCACACGCCCAGAGCGCCTCCAGTCTAGCTGCCGAAGCCCTTCCTAAGCATCCACCGTAGAACGAAGCCCTACGCATGCGCCGCAGATCACCGCACGGAGGAGTCGCCGCTCAGACCGCAGATCCATCATGGCTGGAGAAAGGAAACAGAGGGGAGGCAGTGTGCACCTCTGTGCCCTTGGCAACCCCTCTTGATTTGGCTTGAGAATGCAGAAACCCTGCGAGGATTAAAAATTATAATTTGGAAAATATCAGACAATCCCCTGAAGTTTTCATATTCACAAAGACCCCCTGCTCCAACTCAAGTGCGTGCTTGGCACGCCTTTTGCTGGATAAATTGCAAACGTCACCCTCTGTTTTATTTCTATTATTTGTTCAGTACAAAAACATTAACTAATTGCAATTCAGTCCTTATTTGACAGACTTGATTTTTCCTGCTTTTCTTATTGAAATAAATGTTTTTGTTAGACAATATATTTTCCAAAAATCATGATATGCTCCCGATGTGCTTATCTTTCTAGCATAAATTTTTCATTGCATTTTGTCATCATTTCTTATTAATAAAAAATAAAAAAATAATATCTTTTTCCTTCCTGAAAGTAAAAAATCCATAAAAATTTTGAATATCTCCTTAAAAATTCCAAAAAAATAGATTTATTTCCTTTCATTGTCTTTCAATTTCTGTGCAATTTTTATACACTAACTCTTTACAAAATCCAAAAAATTGAAAAAACATCAAAAATCTTATAAAAATCACAGAAAAGCTTACAAAAATCCAAAAATCGTGATTTCACACTGTTTATCATTTTACTCCAAGCTGTGCAGTGTTTATCATTTTTATGTAAAATTCTACAAAAATTTCACAAAACTTCTGAAAAATTCTACAAAAATTTTATACAAAACTTCTGAAAAATTCTACAAAAATTTCCAAAAACATTTCAAAGTCTTTAAAACCAAAAAGAATTTTCTCTGGATTTTTCTGAGCATTTTTGATATTATTGAAAAATACAAAAAAGAGTTTGGTGTGCACAGTTCTTATCTTGTGCATATTATTCTTTATTTGAAATTTAAAAAAAAATGTAAAATTAAAATCACTAAATATTCAAAAATCAGAAAATTATAAAAAAAAGAAATAAAAAAATAAAAATAAAAAAATCCATAAAAAAACCAGGGGTAGTTTGCCTCTGAGATTCATGCTTTTTCTTTTAATTGATTGTCTTTTGATTATTTGAATAACCTTCGGGAATTGTAGCCTCCCTGAGTTCGATCATGTCTGCTATACACGTAAATCAGTAGCAAAAATATTTCTCTTACTTCATTATTTGCTTGTAGTTAATTTTGCAGCAAGAGAAGAAAAAAATTTGTTTGTTTGTCGTGGGATTATTTGAGTCAACGACACTTTCATATATCATTTAAATAAAAACCTGAAAGATCCTGCTCAACACCTATCTGGTGCAAGTGCGACATAGGAAGTTTAATCTCCTCTAAAGGCCGCTACTGTTGCGGCTGCTGCTCAGGTACACCAGTTGGTTTCATACAATGGTAACGTTATGAGCAATTGCCCAGTAACGAGACAAACACTATAATAACTAATGCAGAAGTAGTAAGGCATGTGAACTTGATTCTATCTATTGAGTTTTGCATATATTTTAGAAACTAAAATCTACTGTATTATTCTAACTTAGTAGGGGTTACATGGTCGCAAATTTCGTTTATTAATATAATCATTATTTGATGACTACCACGTTGGTCTTAATATTTCTGTCCGTTAATTAGAGTTCACGACGGTATACAAATGCAAATTTTTGATATTCAATCATGCAACATTTCTGGCATTAATTTAGCATGCGCAAGTACTCGACTATCATGCCTCATCTAAGCAAGAACTTCTTTGCCATCTTGAGTAAACCCTCAAGAACTTTTGTTTGACTAGAACAAGAAAACGATCGAAAATCTCATTTCTCCAACTTCAAACCACATCCTGGAACACCTCTCACAATAATATTACTCGAAATAGAATTTGATGCGGCCACATCTAATTCTACTCCAAGTCCTAATATCGTGTATAAGTGTGAAACCAAGAAGGTCAACCGTTGCCACCTGCCAGCTCCGTTGAGCACCTCTGAATACAACCGGGCTGCTAGGTGCAATGTCACCCAACTCGTCTGTTGATATATGCAATTTATATAAAAGTTATTTGAAATATTTTCAATTATCGAGTGGGTTATTTATAAAACAACCATTTATAAAATAAAGAAGGAGACATTTAACAAATCTAAAAAAAGGCTTCAGTGAAATTTTACTGCATACTCGGTGATATAAAAAATATCACATTTCAAGACATGTATACATTACATTTGGTAGAAATTTTAACCTTCAATTTTTAGATTTAAGTAGAGAATGATCATTAGACAATATGTTCCTAATGAACGTCTACTCAAACAAATTATGTACATTAAATCGTTAGGCATCACGATGGATCGATAAGACAACATGATACATATGATTGTAAGTGCAAATATTCATGCAGTCACAACGATTACGAGGTAACTTCCTTTTTTTTAATTAGAAACGTATCTTATTTTTTTATAGATGGTGGAAAGCTAATTAAAAGCAAATTAAAAGTGACGATACATTTCCATTCTAGGTCACTATTAGTGTAAAGAAATAGAATATGACATGTATATCAATTGACAACTTTCCTTTAACAACAACTATGCAGGCATACTCTTAATTTAACTTATCGTTAGAAATAAAAAAAATCACAAAAGTTCTTTGCGTGATTACTCAAGCCATATACTTCGAATATATGGTAGATCAAGAAATATGATCTTCTGTTCCCGAAATTAGAAAGAGGAGTTACTTGTGATATGAGAGATGCCCAAACCAAAGAATTAATTTTATAGTCATATAAACCCTAATTCGTAGATTAACTAATAAAATTAGAGTATATCATAACCTGGACTCGATTATCCTTGTGGTCGGTTGGAATTTTTGTCATGTTATTATTTCTACATCACCCACATTATTCAAAACAATTAGTTAACAAGGAGAGATTTTTAACAAGAAGATGTTTGAAAACATAGTCTACAATATTTGGGTAATGCACGGATCAATATCTAAATGGTGACATCCAGATTCGACAAAGATTACAAAAAAAAACAGAAAACACCTTACATCTCTATTAATCACAAATCTTGATTTGATAAATCATGTAAATCCAACATCAAGGTGGTAAGGGTTTCTTTACGATTAACATTCACGGTGTAAAGATACCTAAGACTCTAACATGTTCCAACATAATCTCAAAAATCGTGTGAAACCAACAATAAGAGGGTTGTATTTACCGTTACCTCCAAGGATGTTCCCTCGGGATCTCTTCTTGCAAGGAAATGCTATTTTCACCACTCGATCGCAGTGCGGAGGCATGCACCACGGTGACCTCGAGCTCTCATACATGTTGGTGGTCGGGGATTTTCGATCGGGGCACCTTCTGCGCTGTCGATGAAGGCCATCCGACGACTAATAGCCAAGACGGTGGTGCTCCAACGAGAGGGAAGGATGGTGGTGGCTAGAGATTTGAGAGAGTAGTCTATCATCTCCTATTTATAGAAGGAGAGATGAAATTGGATGCTAATTCGGATTCGGTTCGGATCCATATATGGGTCCCAACTATGATACTTAAAATAACGATAACCTGATCTAGGAATGTCGGAATTGGATGTTCATAGGCTCGTTGGAAAGATCTCGACGAGATCTACGTAATGTCTTGATTATTGAATTTTTTGGATATCAACCATACTCCAGATTTTAGAAAAAAATACGGAGTTTCACAGTGTTGACCCAAGAGACTTACCTTGTTAAAAAAGAAATGTTTTTTGGTATATCTTTTAGCTACATATTTGGGATTTGACGAGTGATACATTCTACCACATTTCTCTACACATTGTTAAATCTTAGTTATCAGTCGATCATGTTGTCAAGGTTGATCGATCAACCCTGTCAAGGTTGATTGATCAGGTTGCAAAGGCTGGCCGACCAAATTTGTTTTTCAAGCAGTTTGTGATAACGAAAGTTCTCTTCTTAGTATTCTATATTACAATAGAAAGAATTAAAACAAGGATTTACACAAAATAATTCAACATTGATAAATAACAATATAGGAAGAAACATAAGAGCACAAGTCCATGAGTAACTTTAGTTTGTATAGCATGAATAATCTATATTACAATAGAAAGAAATACAACAAGGATTTACATAAAATAATTCAACTTTGATAAATAACAAGAAAGGAAGAAACTTTTGAGCACAAGTTCTTGAGTTGATTTAGTCTGTATAGCATGAATAATCTATATTCTTACAAAACAATTCTAGAGACAAACGAGCTGCTTGTGATAGATGTGTGTCATCTTCAAAACCAAATAAAGAAAATGGTAAGAAATAAAGAACTAATAGAAATCAATATCCAAACCTTAGTACCATCATCATCTTCAAGTTTAGCTGAATATCTGTCAAGGCATGACATAATTTGCTCGGATGCACTAGCTTATTGGAACTACAAAAACATCTATGGTTTTTGACTTAGACACTACAACAATCCTCCATCAATCTGGAAGTGATGTATAAATCGTTGCACCATTAGTAGGAAACACCATAGATTTAGAACATTACGAATCTATGTAAAACAAGTACACCCGAATCAAATTTACCTAATCAATACCCAAAAGATTTCAGATAAATTACATTTTGTGAACCTAAACATTGAGAATAAATTAGAATAACATATTCAACATAAGAAAAAGCAAAAAGGAAATAATAATAATTTAGTCGAATTTGTATATAAATGCAATTTAAATTCTTGTAAATATCACTAAAATACTTTTATCTTTTTCATACAAGTTCAAATTGAAGTATTTCATTTTGTAACTCTTAGGTACAAATAAGAAAGGGATATTTACCCTGCGGATCCTATAAACTTCATAAATTATCTTCTCGACCTTTGAAACAACATAAATCCCCCCTTGACCCCGTAAACTTCTTACTCTTACCCCATGAAACCTGCAGTTAATCTACTTGAAGTTCGTGGGGATTCTTGAGGTAATTTATAGGGTCGATAAGGTAAATATATTGTGCAAAAGGCCGTAGAGATAATTACAAAGTTTATAGGAATCATGGGTAAATATCCCAATGAAATGCCAGAAACATCAATTTAAATAATTCAAATCTTAATTATACAAATTGCTAACTACCTAAAATCATAATTAGTTATTGAAACCTCAAAATTAACTAGACTCTCCTTTCAAGTTCATCAAAAGGGTGCGCACTTTAAGTGAAAAATACTAAAAAATATAAAAAGCTTAAGATACAAAAGATATGTTATAAAAAAGCAAGCTTAAAATAATCTTATCTTTTAGAAATAAACTACTATTAGAGTAATTCTTTTTATCTTATTAAATAAAATTTGACACAAGTAGTAAAAATAATAAACAATCCCAACTTTAATATTTTAATAAAAAATTGTGACTCTAGTTTGACATTAGCAAAGTTGGCACTTTATCTTTTTCACGGTGGCTCCAAATCACCTCTACTTACTTTTAAATTCTTCTTATAAAATTTAATTATTTTAGTAAATGATTTAAAAATAACTTGATATGTGAAAGTTGAATTTTAGACATTTTTTAAACCGACCTTTAACTTCAGAATTTTGTACTATTTCCATATAATTTATTTTTACATATATCTAATTTTATTACATTATCTTGATTTTTTATTTTAATTAAATATATTAAAATAGCTTAATTTTAATAAATAAAAAATATAAAACTATTTATTTAGTTATAGTTATAATATTCTTTTTTATGTTTATAATTATTATTTATTTAATTTATTTCATTTAATTTATTTTTTATTCTTATAAAAATGTTATTTATAGTAATAAAGTATTATGTAAAATTAATGACAAAAATCTAAAACTATCAACCTAGGTTTGAAATATGTATGTTTAGTCTTGTTAATTTTATGACTTCTAAATTTAGCAAAACTAGAGATTTTACCTCCAAGTCTTTTATAGATCTTATATTTATTTACTATTTTCATTTACATGATTTTTTTATTTAGGTCCATTTCAAACAAGTATCATTCTTCCATTGCATTTTCTAAATAATGCTTGGAATTTTGGAGGGCCATCTTCTTCCTCCACCTTCTTTCCAAGCTTTAAATTGGCCATCCTACCTACTTCTTAGCTTGTACCATGACCAACATGGCACCAAATCCCTCATTCTCGTCGGCACTTCCTACTCGCCCATCAAACACCTATCTTCTGAAAATACCTCTTTTATAATCTATAGAGCTTCAACCCCTTGTCATTTTGATCTTTACCATTAGGATCTCATCTTCATGTTGGATAGAGCTCATTCTAATGGCAATGACATTAATGAGCAGACCTAGGCCTTCACAGGTTGATCAAAGGCTCACCTCAAGCTCGATTTTGATGAACAAAACCATTATAATTCACTATTTGCAAAATGACTACTATTTTAGGTAAAAAGTGCAAATTAACCATGAAGAGTTAATGTCTTGAACAATGTGGATTGTGCATGTAAATGATACATATCAAGGTTGCAGAAAGTGGTAGTCGGTAGTCGGTTGGCAGGGTCATCCACTAATCAGCAGTCGGGCAACTAATCAGATTTAGTCGACCATTAGTTGGTTTTGAGTTTTTAATTATTTTAAATATATAAACCACTTTTTATACATATATTCCTATATATTAACATAGATTTCAACATTTTCTATACTATCATTATGAAACAAAAGAAGCAACTGACTTTAGATATAACATTAAGCATATTAGAATAAACTCATCAATTGTTTGCACTCGACAATCGACACTTGGCAGCACTCGACAATCGTTCGTTCCCAATCGAAAACCTATGCATTTGTGCCATGATTCCACCATCAACAACATCTTTCATTGTGCAAATCCTAAAAGTTCACTGGATCAAACATCAATGATTGACTCATTGCAAATCACCTAAAGGCACAATGTACCCCTTTTTTCTTTCAAATGTATGTTTGCTTCTACTTCTTTAATATAATAACTTCATTGTTCGGTGTTGGCATGCTGTTGTACATAAAAGTTTTGATTTGGATTCAGTATCAAAAATATAATAATAAAAATATATTTTCAAGATAAAGTAATACTATTATTTAATGGAAAGATTCAAAATTAGAAGTAATTAACAATTCACACAATAATTTCTAAATCGGCTTTAACATTGTCGCGACTTGCAAGTTGAAATACCAAAAATTCTTTGTATTTATTTTTATTTTCCAACTAGAAATAATTAACAATTATTACATATTTAATCATGTATTATTGTTTTAGCTGTATTATTGGTTTGTTTCAGTTAGAATATGTTTGCTTTAAAAAAGTAAAAAAAAACTTGATGTAAAAGTCAACCGATTAGTCGACTGACCAGGCCGGCTAGTTGGCCTGACTAGTCGAGTTGACCGACTAATGGCCAACTAGACCTAGTCGAGTCGGCTACCCCGAGACTCGGCTAGTCGGGCTGACTAGTCGGCTGACTCTTACAAGCTTGATACATATGTTGCACAAAGTTTAGAGCTACAAGGACTAAAGCTGATGACAACGATTAGACGAAGCTCAAGTGCAACTTGAGAGAAGATCTAAAAGGGATCTCAGAGCAAGAAAACAAATAGGTGTTTGAAACTGAAGAAGCTCAAGTTAAAGCTTTGACTCAAAATAACAAGAAGCTCTAATTAAAGCTTTGACTTGAAGGTAGAAGAAGGCTTGAAGTACTTTTGTTGTTATCTTATGTATTTATTTTAAGCATAGAACTTGGAGTTGATCTTTCACTTATGTTAATTTTTTTAAATGGCACAAGATTCATAAGTCTCAAAATAGTAGTAGTTTGGTTGCACAGGTCCAAATACATGTTAACAGTGATAGTTGGTTAGTTTTACTTTCCCTTTTAACTGTATTTTCCTTAAACAATGTAACTATTTTGCTATGGAGTTATATTTGCAAATAATTCTAAACCAGTTTAGTATGCAATTGTTCTTTAAAATTGTTTAATTGTTTCATAGGTTACTTATTTTTCCATGTAATTATTTTTTTTATGACAAAGAGGGTGATCTCCTAGTATGGGAGTCACCGCAAAATTATATTAAATCAATAAAGATCAAGAGTACATCGTAAGTTATCAAGACTCCCTGAAGTTCAACAGATCCCTACAATGTGATGCAATATTTTCTAAGTAAAATTCTGACTTTTGAAAATGAGCTCGTTTCTTGCCAGCCAGATCATCCAAAGTGCCGCAAAAGGTTTTGAAACATCATCCATGGAGCTTCCTCCCACCTTCCTTATTGCTTCCAAAAATCTCATCGATCCACTCGCGTCTAACCAAGGGATAACCAATTCCCTCCAGACCTTCGCTGAAGTCTCGCACATGAAAAAGAGATGTTCCGTGTTCTCCATTTGTTCCTCACATCTATCACAACTCATCTCTCAACTCCCCAAGATTTTTGCCCTCCTCACATTGTCACACAACTTATTTTTCCTCAAACACCATAATAAAACTTTGATCTTGCTTGGTATCCTGCATGTCCAAATGATATTCATATCTTTGCCTATGTCGAGATCTGTTATTCTCGCTCCTCCATTTCTCAACTCTTCATAGTTGCTTGACCGAGAATCCGTTGCTTGTCCAAACATAATGATCCATGTTTGTAGTGAAGTCACCTACCAAATGCGCCGCCTCCAAGAGTCTATCCAAATCCTCCCTTCTTCTGTCAGAAAGGACTGCTGCAAAAGGAATTCTCTGTTCCCCACTTTGTGTTAACTCCCTTAAATTTGCTTCCTTCGACACAGCCAATGCATAGAGCCTTGGTAACAGCCTATCGAGAGTCCCTTCACACGTCCAATCCTCCCTCCAAAATCTATAACCCTTCCATCGCCTACCTATGGCGATAGTCTATGTGAAATTAGCCTGAGCACTTCACGCATTCCTTGCCACAATGATGACTCAAAATGAATTGCTTCTGTTGTGAGATCTTCGGTCACCCCATAAATCTTCCTCAACATTCTCATAGCCAAGTCATCATTTGGACCCCCGAACACGTAGCATCCATTTAGCCATCAAAGCTTTGTTCATATTTCCAAATCTCGTACACCCAATCTGCCCAGCTTCTTAGGACGAGTGATCTCATCCTAGGCTACCAGGTGCATGCCAGATTTCTGTTGCTTCCCTTCCGACCAGAAGAATCTTCTCATCATTTTTTCTATCTTCTTTCTTACCCCTACTGGCATCAATCTGGTAGAAAAAAAGAATATAGGGATGGCTGATAAAACATGCTTCAACATAACCAGCTTCCCACCCCTAGATAATGATATCACCTTCCAACCTTTCAATTTACTTTCCACCTTCTTTATCACTGCACCCCAATCTGCAACCTTTTGTCTTCCTGCCACCAATAGAAGCCCTAAATACAAAATTGGTAGATCCCCTAATGGACAGTCAAGCAATTCTTGTATCCTGATCCTTTCTTCATTTTGCAGACCGAAGGTGATGACCACCGACTTTTGTAAGTTTATCTCCATCCTTGATAAGCTATAAAAAATATCCAGAAGTTGTGTCGATCCACCCATCATCTTCTCCATCCCATCTAGAAAGAGCATTGTGTCATCTGCATACTGGAATAGAGGTACATATATATCGTCTAGCTAGAACCCTTCGCACCACCCACCTTTCAACTACCTTCCTGAACATTACCGCCAACGCATATGCTACCAGCACAAAAAGCAAGGGTGCAGAGTACACCCCTGCCTCACACCTCTCTATGGCTGGAAGAAACCTCCCTCCAGTCTCCCATTCACTAACACTGAGAGGGATGAGGTAGTGATATACCACTTCATCCAAGCGATCCAAAGTTCCGGGAAACATGTTCTCCTCAGTGACTGCCATAAGAATTTTCAGTCCACACAATCATAAGCCTTAGCAAAATCAATCTTCTACAGCACTCCCTTCACTCCCTTTCTTTTCCACTGTAGACAAATTTTCGATGTCACTACCATCGCGTCGGTCATTTTCCTCCCCAGAATGAAGCAGACTGACTTTCTATCACAATAGAATCCATGACAATCTTGAGTCTATTTGCCAAGACCTTTGCTACAATAAGGTAAATCCCATTTGATAGTGCGATCGGTCTGAAGTCATCCACCCTAGTCGGGTGATTTTTCTTCGGGAGTAAGAATAACAATGCCCTGTTAACCTTCTCAAACCCCATGTTCCCTTCTCTAAATTCTTCTAGAACCTCCACGATCTAAGTCCTCACTAGGTCCCAAAATTCCCTGTAGAAGAAGATCGGAAATCTATCCGGACCCGGTGCTCCGTCCGTATTCAGATCACACACTGTGGTTCTAATTTCTTTTTCCGTGAATGGATTCACCAGCTTGTCGGCATGATCCGTCGATAGATTTTTCACCCCTCTCCCCCGCCACCCCAAACCATATCCTTTCCTTCTTTGTGAGGCCTCCACAAAATGTCCTCTCAATGCGCTCCCAATTCGTGCATTCCCATACATGCTCCATCCCTCCACCTCCATATCCCTGATGTGATTTATTCTCTTTCTGTTAGAAGCCATGGAATGAAAGAATGTGGTGTTTGCATCACTCTCCTGTAGCCATCTCTGTCTGGACTTCTGTTTCCATTCCACCTCTTCTTTCCGATCTTCTTGTAAAATCACCCTCCAAAAGCCTGGATCTATCTGCCAGCTCCTCTTAGTCCAGCCCTCTCTGGTCGTCCATCCCATCCAATCGCGCTACCTCCTTTTGTGCCTCTTCTCTCTTCTCCCTTTTTTTAATTCTAACATTTCTCCCAAACTCCTTCAAAAAAGATTTTACGAGCTCCAGCTTTGATGCAAATCTACTAACCGCTGAGCCAGTTGGGTTCCATCTCCTCCATAAATCAGCCACTATTTCCTTGAATCCTTCCTCCAACATCGAAGAATGTTCAAAACAAAAGAAGTACTTGTTTCTACCAACCTCACCCGATGACCAGACAATGGGTGTGTAATCCGAGTGAGCGTGCGGAAGGCCCAAACTTGTGAAAGCGGGAATCTTTCCACCCCCTCAATTGAAATTAAGAACCTGTCCAATCTTGACCTCGATCTCGCATTCGCCAAGTGTACATGAAACCTGTAGCATCCAATATTGTTAAACCCAAATTGTACACCAATTCTAGAAACTCCGCTGAGCTGACATCCTTTCCTCCCCCACCCCTAGGGCAGTCTCCATACAACAACGTAATGTTCAGATCTCCTCCCAAGATCCACACCCCGTCGAACTGAGTAGGGTACACCTGTGCCAAGTCGGACGCCAACAAGCCCCTTTCATTACCACAAGGACCGTATACATTAGTGACCGCCATAGAGAGGTCATCCGCCTCATGCCTAAGACACACCGTAAGCGAGAAGGATGTCCTCAATATGGCGACTACCTCAAAGTCATCTTTACTCCATCTTGTGATCAAGCCTCCTGACGCCCCTTGTGCCTCCGTCTCTACCATCTCAAACTTACAACCCAAGCCCATATTTGGTCCACCCCCACCCATATTGCGGGACAACTTTGTCTCTTGGAGCATGAAGATGTTTGCTTTTGCATCCCTGATCTGATTCCCAACCAGCAGACATTTTTCTGGCCTGCCCAGTCGCCTCACATTTTAAGAAAGTATCTTCATCTAGCAACTGTGGAGGCCTTCCTATATGGGATTGGTTGCACCACCCCTAAGCATTCCGCGAAGCTACGGTCTAACAGGCTGAAACGATTAGGCTTTCCCCAAGGTGAAGTTCCTTCTATCTGAGTCTGTGATGCAATGGTTGTCCTCTCTACCTCCAGCAACACCTCCACCCTTCTCCTTCTTCTGGGTGATTTCCATACATCCCTTCTAGCACCCCTTCCCCTTACTGCTTCATCCTCCTCTTCTGACTGCCACCCTACTGAAGGCTCTCCACTAGATACCTCGCCCATTGCCCTTTCGATCATTTGTAACCCCTCTTCGACCTCTACCCCCTTCTTGCCTTCTGCAACACAATTCTTTGTATTGGACCTTTTCGAGCTTCCTGCTAAGCCCCCTGAACCTCCCAACCTTCTAGCCATGCTCCGCCACCCCTCTTTTCCTCCAAGCCACCGAATTCTCTGGACCTTCAAACCTCCATGTTCCTCCTACCTCGGAGTCAATGACGGTATCCCCCAACCTTCCGAGCAATACCCCCCTTTTCCTTGTGGTTAGGGGTGTAAACAGACCGAACTTGAGCGAACCTATATTTTTTAGGTTTGGTTCGTTTATTTAATGGAGCCTAAACTTGTGTTCAGGTTCGGTTCGTTTATTTTCGAACCGAATCCGAATCGAACCTCTTTTTAAACGAATCGAACCTAAGCGAATATCGAACTTAAGAATTCTCTAATAAGAGGGAGTGAAAAGAAGAGAAATGGAAATATATATGTGTATTTACAGTTAGAATAAATATTCATTTAGTTTTTCTTTATCTAACTCATCTTCATCTTTGGAAAAAAATAGATTAATAAGGATTTGTCTCTTTGAAGAAAGTATAATTATAATATATTTTATATCTATTCAGATGGGGATAAGGAATAAGAATAATGTGGAGATATTCGATAAGTAATGTTTGTACTTGTTCTGTTGATTTGAAGATAAAGAAGGGAAAAGTACTAGACCATAGATGATAGATGTTGTAAACACGATGTGACTATTTATTTTTGGATAGTTTATACCGAGATAAAACCTAGTTATCCTGTAAATATCTAGTTATCTCTAGACAAAATTCACTTACCCTAGGATAAAAACCACTCATCTCAAATAAGTCCACTTCTACGGATAAGGATTTGTAAATATGTATATGTGTATGTTTATCGAGCTTTTAACGAATCTAACCTGAGCGAACCTATGATTTTTAGGTTCGGTTCTTTTATTTAATCGAGCCTAAACTTGTGTTCAGGTTCGATTCATTTATTTCCGAACCGAATCTGAATCGAACTTTTAGCGAGCCGAACCTGAGCGAATATCAAACTTGAGAATTTTCTTACACCCCTACTTGTGGTTGTCTCCATGTTCCCCCACCAACTCTCCTACCTCTTGTGTCTCTACAATCAAACTTCTAGTTCGAGCCCAAATAACCCCCGTCCGATGTTGTCGCAAGGTCCTTCGCCACCAAGTTGTGGCCTTCTTGCCAACCTGTGCTATTATGAGTTGCCACCTCTGTACCCACTCCACCGTTGAAGACCCTTCCTCTCCAATAATCGTCGTCTCCGCTTCGCTGGAGGTCCAAGACCCCAACTCCCTACATGCATCAGCTTCCGTCGAATTAATAGACCCCCTTCACTCTTGGCGATCTTGATCTGAGACGCTCTCCAGAGTAAACCCCCTCTGTAAATTCTACCGGATTGTGCTTCACTTTGTCCAGACCGGTGAAGTAGGCGGCCCTGCCTTCTCTTGTCGGGCCGAGATCCGGGTCAGAAATTGCTAACGAAACCTCTAGTTGATTCGTTACCACTGCAGGCACATCTGCATGGGCTCCCCAATTTAAGGGTCGTTCATCTGCTTTCTGTAATTCATGCATTATTGGTTCTTTCCCCTTCCCAACGCCCGATGAGGTAGGGAGCAACCTTGCCTTTTGCGACCCAAATCTTGCATGCAGAACGCCATGTAGTGACTGAGGTATACACCCCGGTGATTGTACTACCTGCACTTTATTTTCGTTTAAGTATACCTGCAGGACGTCGGGGGTACTTCAGACCGAGTGTGGTCCATCTACCCCTCCATCTCTTGTCATGCCTTGATCCGCTCTAGTTCCTGCTATCAAATCGTCGGCCTTGGACACTTCCATATCTAACCCTTCCGTTTGAACGACACCATTGAATGCATGACCAGCACCATTGAATACACAACCTTCTGGCTTTCGTGGATCACGCACCTGGGTTGGTCCTGTCTTTTTTCATATTTCCAATCCCACGAGGTTGCGCACCTTTTTGTTTTTCCATTTGGGATTTTTAGCCGACAGACCCTATAAACTTTTTAAATTATCTCTACGACCTTTTGCACATCGTAATTACCCCATCGACCCTGCAAATTACCCCAAGAACCCTCACGAGCTTGAAACAGATTACCCGGAGGGTTCATGGGGTAAGAGCTGGCAAGTTTATGGGGTCGAGGGGTTAATTAGGTTGTTTCAAAGGTCGTGGAGGTAATTGGCAATGTTTATTGGGTCTGTCGAGTAAAAATTCCTTTCCATTTCCACGCACCCAAGGGAAACAGCAATGGACCTGTCGTTTGCTTCCCATTAATGGCATGCGTAACGTCAGGGATTGTGTGCGAAATTCGAGGCCGTGATTGCAAATTTCCACGTGCATTCCCATCTCTCCTTTCTCCCCGATCAACGATCGACGCCAGCCAAGGCCGTGGCGCCTCCGCCACTGATAGCTATACCTCGGACACATGTATACCTGCTTCCCATGGGTCGCGATATCCCATCGTCGCCACCTCTATGTCCATCTCCATTCCACGATGTCACACCTTCCTCCAACCCAACTCCGATGGGTGTACCATGTTGCGAGCTAGGACTATCATATCTACATTTTGGCCTGGTTCAATGCCACTTGATATGATCTCCGCTACCGACATCATCGATTAGATGATCTCATGTGATTCCACTGCCCCTCTCCAGACGAGAGGGATACCACGAATTTGCACTACATCCACCTTTCTAGCTGTCAAGCACGCGTCGAACAAACCTAGCCGACGCCATTTCAGGAGTCCTACTGTTGAGACTCAACCACAATAGCGTTTTCGATTCGTGTACCGTGAGACCGCGCGCCATCACATGCCAAGGATTCAACGAAACAATGTCTCTACCAAACCACCCTTCAGATGCCAAGCCCACGTCCGTCGTCCCCGAAGAGAGCGGCCGGGACCTGCTACCTTCGTTGATGAGAATAGAACTTTCTTGGGCCTCTTTGCGACTTCCTTTGCGAGGGCAGACCTTAGCACAGTGGCAGTACCCACGGCAGTGAAAACATCTCAAGGGCTCCCAGCAGGGGGCCACCCAGTGACTGACGGAGCCGCACCGAAAGCATCCTTTTCCAAAAGGGTGATCTTGACGCCCCTTGTGCTCCATCGCTCTTGTGACGCCGCTTTGTACTCCCTCTCCTTTCGATGAACTCGCCACCTTCAGGCTGCCGCTATTGTGGCTCCTCGCTTGTCACTTTGAGCGGACCATGATCCATGGGGGCTCCGACATCATGGCCCCCAACTCTCCCCTCGACGTCTCCTCCAACACCCGATCTCTCTCTCGCACCATCCTCTCCGAAAGTGTCTACTAAATTCTTCAACACCATAAGGTTTCCATGTAATTGTTAATTTGTAAACCCATTTATCCTACCATGTTCATAAGAATGCAGTTCCGCTCCTTGTTTAAGGATGTGACATCACATTTCTCTCGAAATTAAGATGATTTAGGTCTTACATCAATGCATTCATATTGTAAGTAGGAAATTGTTGCCGACTTAACATTTGTTGTTTGAATTGGAAGATTAAAGGCTAATATAACCAAGGCATGCCAGGTGGAGTGAGATGATTTCTTTTCTCACGTGAAAGAGGGAGAGCTTTGCAACATATTTTACGGCTGACTTAACCTTGCATGATTAAGGTTTGAGTCCAACTGATAACCGTGAAATAATTATGTAATAAGCACCTTGCTACTAAAGATTATTGATTAGGATGCATGTTATTCTTCAAGATAGATTTTTTGGCATTGGCTCGTAGTTCACTTGAAGGTTTTTGTCTAGGCATAACATTATATCAGAGTGAGTGTACAATTTGGACCCTAGAGATTTCTAAAATTTTACATCCTATAGTGGAAGGGATCGTGCATATATCTTCATCTAATGGATTTCACTTACTACAATAGTTTTTACTTTGGCAGTGGCATTAAAGACAGAGTTTGGACAAAAGAACCTCACTACAACTCCATGGATTTGAATGGGAATTATTTGTACAATCTAGATGTGGTTGAGCAGTTTAAAAACATCATCAACAAAATCAGACAGAAGTTGCAACATGCTTAGATCCAGAACAAAATCATTGGTCATCAGAGACAAGACTTGGAGTTCTAAGTTGAAGATCCTGTACATAGTAAGAGTATATTCACACTGTCCATCAGTCATTTTGAGCTTATACGAAAATAGGCAACTCCGCTTACAAAATGGCATTAACCCTGAGTTTGTCAACGATACATTATGCCATTGATGTATCCATCTTGAGAAGGTAAATCAACCATCCAAGGTTTGTTATCAGCCATGAGGTGTTGGAAGTTAATGGGAAGGAGGCATCCTCAATCAGAAGAAATCTCTGGTTTGCTATTACATCAGGAAATAAGAGTATGAATATTTTCACCCACGAGAAAATGAAAAAAAAATTAAGATAATAATTACACAGACAAGTAAGAAGCAGTCTCTGCTTCAAAGTGCTGCACATACAACAAATTATCTATTGCTCAACAATCATAACATCTACACTGAAAACTGCACCATAAACCAATAACTCATTGAACTATAAACAAGCCAAACAAAGGCCTAAAGCCATTTAATGTAATGATTACAAATACAAGGAATCGGTTTACCATCCCCCACTTCGGGGAAACAAGTAGTAATCCAATTAATAGCAGGATGTGTATCATATGATCATATCATATTTTGCGCTTGTTCCTTCCAATGCCAAGGCCCAAGCCTAATGGAGCACCTTCAGACTTGTCAGGGCTATGGTTACGCTGGGAGGAACAACTGTGTACATGTGACCTAGCAGGACTCTTGTCAGCATCCAGACAACCATGGCTATGGATGTTGCCATGAGTCTGGATTTCACCATTTTCCGGGTTTCTGTTCCCACTAATCTGAAGCATTCCAATTCCCTCGGAGGAGATTGCACCTTCCAGTTTTACTATATCTTCATTGTAGCCCTTTACAAGGAAGTCACAGCAGTTTCTGCGAATTCCATGATCATATGGATTGCGGAAATGGCCACCTGGTCCTCTAAGATAGGTATAGCGCATAGCATTTGCCGTTTCATTTGTGGTGATATTACGAGCAATCTGAAGAGTAAAATTATGAGTGAGCAAATTGACAAACTACCTTATTGAAGGTATTCCCATATTGTTGTCTCCAGATACCTGAGATGCCTGCACAACTGTCAGTACAGCGACCCCAAAGAAAAGAAGAAAATCCATGGCCAAGAATGATATAGCCCCAGGATGTTGGGAAGCCACATGCTTTATCCACAATCCGAAAGAACTGGGAGCCCCTGGGTCTTGGCAGATTCCTGCGATCGAGGATCCACTCATTAGCATCTTTGAAACACATTGTGTGAGCATAACTGCTGCTACTTAAATATAAACTTATGTATTTAAAGGGATTTGGAAAAAACCCACTTGTAAAACATACTAGTAATTGTAGCAATTGCTGTAATCACCATTGCAGTAACTTCGAGCACAAGAAACAAGAAGAAATCCCACTTATTTTTCTGCAATAGAAAAAGCCAAGCACTCCAATTATTACAACGTGCTAGGTGGCATGTGCAAATCTTATAAAATAATAAATAGTTCTATTATGGACACAAATTTACCACGACAGCGTAATGTTTGGGAAACTGGGAAATATAAATATGTGACACTTGTATCAGAAGAGTAGACTAAAAAACTCATGTCAGCACAAACCCTACAGTAATCTCGAATATGTCTACCACCCTAATTCGAGATGTATAAGAAATTTAAAAAGTCATAATGTGCAATTGAGCTAATAGCGAGTCACAGTGGCTTTGATAATTTCTAGTTGCATTATGCACTCTCTCCTCATTATCTTCCCGTGTTGGGCTTGCCATATTTTTTTACCACTCTACCTATATAAAGAGGGATCCCATAATATGACTTATTCTTTTCTCCTAACATGGAATTAGAGTAGTGATCATAATTGGTGGTCCGGCACTATCAAATATCAAAGCCTCTTTGTTGTCTCAACACAACTGAAATGATGGCAAATCTTGAAACAATAGACATACCTTGCCAATGCAATTCGACACCCATGGACAGTGGTGATCAAATTGTTCAACACAACGATCACAGGTTGAGCAATGCTTTGACCGCAAAGGCCTAACAATCTGAACAATTAGTATTAGCATTTGTATAATGTCACATAATTTTGCTTTTCAGAACCAGCTACATAATTTGACGAGGATAAAGAGGCTGAAGAAAAAAAGATACCTTGCATGTAGCACATAACTGGGACCAGTTTCCAGATAAAAGGGCGGGTTCATTCATCTCCATTTTTAATAAAGGCTCCTGTAAAGATGACATGAGGTTTTCATAAGTTTTAGCTTTCAAGGTAAAGCGAAACAAAAGAAGATTTTGTTGAGTAGAGAATGTTCTTTCCCAAAAAGCTTCATCTCCAATGGAATACAATCACATCAGAAATAAACAAAATGCTATGTTTTCTGTATAACTTATTTTATTGGTCACATGCATGGACACACATGTCTGTACGTAAATATACATGAGTATGGAGAAACAGACACCTGATTTTCTACCTACCCACAAGCATATTCATACACCTCATTCACCAACCTAAACTAACTTAAACATGCATACAACACGTGCAGGTGGAAACACCAACACTTTACAACACGTGCAGGTGGAACTGGAACATAAGTTTTAGCTTCCATGGTAAAGCGAAACAAAAGAAGATTTTGTTGAGTAGAGAGTGCTCTTCTTTCCCTAATAGCTTCATCTCCAATGGCAATACAATCACAGCAGAAATAAACAAAATGCTATGCTTTCTCTATAACTTATTTTATTGGTCACATGCATGGACACACATGTCTGTACGTAGATATACATGCGTATGGAGAAACAGACACCTGATTTTCTACCTAACCACAAGCATATTCATACACCTCATTCACCAACCTAAACTAACTTAAACATGCATACAACACGTACAAGTGGAAACTGTAGAGAGTATTATTATTATATGTGTTATGTACTGTTTAGTATTTCCGTATTGTTCTCTGGACTACTCTGTACTTTACCCATTAGGTCTCTCCCTACATAAGAGAGGCCAGGGTTCTCTTGAATAATAAGTTGCTCATTTCCTCCAATATGGTATCAGAGCCTAAACCCTAGGCTCATCCCACCCGCCACCCGCCGCCCCCCCTCACCGGCCCCCTCCTCTCGCCGGCCTCCCGCTGCCGCCGCCACCCTCCTCTCACCGACCCCCCTCCTCTCGTCGGCCCCCCCTCTCCGTGCCCTAGCACGGACCCCACCGCCGCCGTGCCCTAGCCCGGCCCTCCACCGTCCTCGTGCCCTAGCACGGACCCCGTCGCCGTCGTGCCCTAGCTCGGCCCTCCACCGTCGCCGTGCCCTATCCCGACCCCCACCGCCGGAATCCCCTCAACGCCGTGCCCTAGACCGGCCCTCAAGTCCCGCTTCGGGATCTCGCCTCCGCCTTCACTTCGGTCATGCCCTACTAGGCTACCGGCCCCTGCTCTAGCCGTTACCGCTGCGCCTCCCGTCGGCTTGATCGTAGCCCGCTCGTTCTCCGGATCTATGTGTTTGGGTGCGTAATGTCTACATATGCACTCAAATCCTATGCAGTCTCTGTAGACATTTGTAACTCTGTCTACAAACCCTAGTTCTTCTCCAGCGGCGATATGTCAGAATCCAAGGTGGATATGCCCTCCATAGGTGCGTTCAAAGGTCCCACGCCAATAGTGAAGATGGATGGTTCGAACTACGAGCTCTGGGCGATGCAGTTCATGAGTCTCATGAAGTCAAAGGGTAAGAAGCACATTCTTACCGAGGATGAGCCAGCAGAGAAGACAGGGATTTATGACTCGTGGGAGGCTGATGATTTGTATGCCAAGGTTTGGCTGTTAGGCACGCTGTCGATGGAGATTGCCAATGATGTCCTCCATCAGCCCACCACCAAGGCGATGTGGGATATTCTGGCTGCAACATATTCACAAGTGCGGAATGAGACCAAGATATTACAGCTTCAGCATGATATATTCACAATGAAGCAGGACGGCAGACAACTTCACTCCTTGTACACGTCCCTGAGAGGGATGTTTGAGAAGCTATACAACACCATTCCACTCACAGCAACCCCTGAGCAGCAGAAGACGTTTCGAAATGCCACCATGGTGGGCGTTCTACTTGCAGCCCTAGACCCTGAGTACGAGGCTGCTCGCTCTCAGATTTTGGCCGATGCAGTTATTCCTCCAATGGAGGATGTTTACCAGAGGCTCAGTCGCATATCAGTGCCTTCCAGCTCATCTACTCCACCCCCATCGGCGATGGCAGTATCGTGTGGGAGAGGTGGTCAGTCTTCTGGTCGTAGACGTGGACGTAGAGGTGGTAGGGGTTGTCGCTTTCGTCACCGTTGTTCGTATTATCACCGCACAGGCCACTCGGAGGATACATGCTACTCTAAGCATGGGTTCCCAGCATCGGCGCATGTAGCTGAGCATGTTCTGCCCCAGTCACCATCCAATGCAGACAACCGTTTTGAGGAGTTTGTGGCATGTCTACGTGATATTATGCCATAATCTACTACTGATTTTCCTGTTAGACCTTCTGATGTTGCTGCCTCTGCCTCTGCCAGTTCCTCGGTTGTCGCTAGTACCTTAGGTAGTGCTACTGCATTTACCACTTGTCATGATATATCTGATTGGATTATAGATTCTGGTGCTACACATCACATCTATCGAGATCGAGAGAGACTTGAGTCCTACAGGGACATTCCCCATGACCATTCAGTACAGATCGCAGATGGTAGTCATTCCCCCCTAATTAGACAGAGGGAGGTCTTCTTATCTCCTTCTATGCGTCTACAGAATGTTCTACATGCTCCTCAGTTCTCCATGAATCTGTTGTCTATTAGTAATATTATGAAGGATTTGCACTGTCGAGCTATATTTGACCCTTCTCTTATTTTTCAGGAAATCTAACGGGCAGAATGATTGGTTGTGGCTCTGAGCAGAATGGTCTGTATCGCTTGGTCCGGAATTCTTATGCGGGTGTCTCTTCTTATTCCGCCGGACCAGTATCTCCGTATATCTGGCATCTTCGCTTTGGTCATCTCCCGCTCCAGAAAATACGATATCTTCTGCCTCAGATCTCTCCCAGTTCTTCCTTTCGCTGTGATGTGTGTCAGTTGGGAAAGCATCACAGGTCTAGCTTTCCTAGTCGTCAGAGTCGGAGCAGTAGCTCCCCGTTCGAGTTGTTGCATATTGATATATGGGTCCAAGTCGTGTTCCCGATCATCAGGGACACAGGTTCTATCTGGTTGTAGTGGATGATTTCTTTCGTGTATCTTGGGTCTTTCTTTTAAAGAATAAATCTGAAGCAGGAGATGTGATTAAAAATTTGATTAATGAAGTGCAGAATGTTTTTTCCTCTACAGTCAAATATGTTTGTACAGATAATGCTCTGGAATTCTGCACACGGTCTCTCTCTCAGTTCCTCTCCTCAAAGGGCATTATTCATCAAACTACTTGTTCTTACACATCTCAGCAGAATGGTGTGGCAGAAAGAAAGCAGCCGTCACCTTCTTGACATTACACGAACCCTTCTTATTCAGAGTTGTGCTCCTATATCTTTCTGGGGGGATGCTGTTCTAACAGCTTGTTACCTAGTCAATCGTATGCCGTCTTCTGTCCTAAGTGAGAAAATTCCTATGTCTATCCTTTTTCCTGATAAGGAATTATTCTCACTTACTCCTCGTGTCTTCGGTACTGTTGCCTTTGTTCATCTTCTCACTCCAGAACTTGACAAACTCTCTCCTAGAGCTGTCAAGTGTGTCTTCGTTGGTTACTCTCGGACTCATAAGGGCTATCGCTGTTATGACCCCATAAACAAGCAATACTTTGTCAGTGCTGATGTCACGTTCTTTGAGTTTGTTATGTATTTCTCTCCTGCAGGTAACAGGTTGGTACCATCCACTACCAATGACGATGTCTATGTTCCTCCACCTCCTACATAAGGTTCACTTGAGTCTACTCCTGCACCAGTTACTACGTCATCTTCACCACCACCACCTCCGCCACCACCACCTCCACAACCTCCTATTCCACCTTTACCAAAATTCTATACACGTCGGTCAGGTCCTGCTCAGGCTACAAGTCCGACATCCAGCACGCCTCAGGTATGTGTTGATGACATTACTACTGACGTGTCAGATATGGTACATGTGCAGGATTCTTTACTGCAGGAGGAGACTACACCATCCAATTCAGTGGACGATGACCTAGATATTCCTATTGCTATCTGGAAGCAAAAGAGGACGTGTGCTTCTTATCCCTTTGCTTCTCAGGTGTCTTTTCATCGCCTCACAGGCGATATCCAGAGATTTGCAGCAGCTTTGTCATCCGTGGACATACCACGGACCTATCAGGAAGCTTTGAAGATTGATGTCTGGCGATTGGCTATGGAAGACAAGATGCGGGCCTTACAGTCTCGTGGCACATGGAGCTTGGTTACTGCTCCTCCTGATGCATCCATTGTTAGCTGTAAATGGGTATTCACAGTTAAATACCACACAGATGGCAGCCTAGATCGCTACAAGGCTCGGTTGGTCGCTCGAGGCTTCACACAGACATATGGTGTGGACTATATGGATACATTTTCTCCGGTGGCTCGTCATTCTACACTTCTCCTATCAGTTGCAGTGGTACGTAACTGGACTATATCTCAACTTGATGTCAAGAATGCTTTCTTGTAGGGAGATCTGCAGGAGGAAGTCGACATGCAACAACCACCAGGGTTTACTGCTGAGGGGGAGAACCATAAGATGTGTAGACTTCACAAGGCAATTTATGGCCTTAAACAGAGCCCAAGGGCGTGGTTCCAGAAACTTTCTCATCTGATTGAAAGACAGGGGTTCAAGAGATCGAATGCAGACCACTCACTGTCAAGGTTTGAAAAAACGAAAGGCGGAACGAGGCGTTTTCCCTGGAGGCGAAGCGAGGCGTAGCCTCGAGGCGGTCGAGGCGTAAGCCTCAGTTTGTATAGAAAAATACTTACAAAAAGTATAATAAATATATTTATAATGAAATTATCTTAATTGATATACATGTAATATATAACATTGTAATATATGATTAAATTATGAAGATAAGAACGTGAAAGAAAGGGTATGTAAATTACATAAACCTATCTACTAAATTTCTACCCAATCAAAAATAGAATCATTAGCTATAATTGCCATAAAAATATCATAGACAACCTATTTTTCGCTAAAAATTATTGTGATGCATAAAAAATTATGATTAGATGTATTTATTATATGACTAATATATAAAATATGACAACAATGACATGCCTTGAATCTAATCTTGTTTTTTTAGTTAGTATATTACGTTTCTCATTATGTCACCTCACTTAACACTAGCTTTTCTTTAAACTTTATGGATCGTGTATTTAAAAGTGTAATATTAAGAATTTCTTGGAAAAAACAGACAAGTTTAATGCTTAATATGAATATGAACAAACTTAAAATTCCAAACATTCATCTTGAAAATATATATCCTAGACAACTATACATTTATAAGCATCTAAAACTACCAAGAAGACAATTTAAATACTTAAAAATGCTTTAATTTTCAGAAAACGCCTCACTGACCGCCTCGCCCCGCCTCGACCGCCTCACCGCCTAGGACCGCCTCGACCTTCTGAGGCGTACGCCTCATCAATTCCATCTGAGGTGTACGCTTCGAGGCTAAAAATTACCGCCCCGTTCCGCCTCGACCGCCTCGACCGCCTCGAGGCTAGCCTTTTAATACCATGCTCACCGTTTATTCAGAAGTCCTCTACAGGTACGGTTGTCATCATGGTCTATGTTGATGATATTCTGGTTACAGGAGATGATGTTGAGGGAATAGAGAGGGCAAAAGCGTTCCTAGGCCATCAGTTCGTCACGAAGGACCTTGTTGTAACATCCATATTCTAACAAACCCGAACTCGTCCGATTTTGGGTCTAATGAACCCAAAAACGTTGTCGGTCAATACTAAACAACCTAAAACGACCAATTGATCATGAATCAAAAGTCGTTCGGGCGAAATCGACCGAAAATCGGTCACTTCGTACTGCGCGCCGCAAAAAGCCGCGACACAAATTTGGAAACAACAAAACGAACCAAGACCGTCATTAGATCCGATTCGGCGATACAAGACCAACGGAATCGACCGTTCGTCAATCGGAGGTCGTTTGATATTTTTAATTCGTAAAATTTAATACCAAACCAAAACCGTATCTCGAAAATCTCGGACATCCAAACTCGGTCAAAAGTATATCAATATTGTACTCAAATTGATCGTCGTCCTGAGACGATCAAAACGAGATATTTCGTGTCGAAATCGGAGAATCGAGGTGCGACTACGAAGCATTTTTGTATAAAAAAAATGAAAAAAAATAATAATATTTTTTTCTAGCTGCTATACACAGCTCACGAACAGCCACTGGACTTTTGTTCCATTAGTTTTCTAAAGTCTTACACTTGGCGTTATGTCCCTCCATTTGGCCAAAAATTAAGACCTCTACCCTTATATATATACCATCCATACCCTTGGTATTTCCCCCCTCAAAATCCCTACTTTTCTCTCCAAATTGCCACCGAGACAACTTCTCTTCTAGCCAGAGCTGCTGTCCATCAGATCTGGAATAGCTGCTGCAACCCAGTTCTGTCTCCTTGCTGCACAATTGTTGAAGTTGATCCTTGCCACAGCTGTGGTGCTTCCTAGCAACCAATTAAGCTGCTACAGCCTAACAATTGGAGGTACTAATGTGCTGCTACATGTAAGAATGCTCCCCAGAATTTGAGGACTTCAATGTTCAAGTTAAATCTTTCTTTTGTCGCTCCCAACTTCAGGTGCAACTGCTGCTTTATCTCACACTGTTGCATGCCAAATTTCTTCTCCAAAATTTGATCCAATTAGGTACATCCCTTCCCTCCTCCTTGCTGCCATGCATGCTCATTTCACTTGATTTATGTACCATCATCTTCCCCTCATTGCTGCCATGCATGATTATTGTGCATGATTTTATGTAAAATCTTAGCCTCTTCTTGCTGCCATTTTATGTGACTTTAAAATCTAATTCAAATCAAATTTAGCTTCTGAGTTTCAGATTTGAAAAGAGTAAAATTTTGGGATTTCCATGTGAACTTTCACTCTTTGAAAGCTCCCAAGTGTAAAAGTCAGAGAAATTTCAGATCTGATTAGAGCTCCTGTACTTGGGTTTTTAGAGATGAAAATTGGGAGATTTTGTAGATGAATTTGGATGATGAAATTCTGTTGAAATGAAGTTGAAATTGAGGGGTTTGCATGCGACATTATGCTCTTCAAAAGTCACTGATTTATATAATTCTAATCTGAAATCAGATCAGATTTTAAGTTACAGATCTCACATTTTAGAGATAAAAACTTGGGGTTTTAGAATACTACTTGGGCCTAAACTCAGAAGTATTATTTGGCTTCAGATCAGTTTTAAAGCCCATGTTCATGCAGTTAAAGATGAAATTTTGGGGATTTCTGTAGGTCATTAGATGTAGTTCAAATGTCGCAAAAATGGTGAATTTAGACCAAGTAAAAAGTTCCTGATTTCATGTTTTAAAAGAGGAAGAGTTGGGGATATTTTACATACAATTGAGTTAACTTATACCAATAATTGGCTACAAATTTCATTCTTCAAAGGATAAAAAAATTGGGGATTTAAAAGGTATTATCCTAAGAATTATAGATCTGAACTAGAGCCCCAAAACCTAGGTATTTATCAGACTAAAAAAATATATATATATAATTATGGTTGTAGTTGTATGGATTATAAGGATGGTGTCACTAGTTGATGTGATTCATTGAAAAGTGATAGACACCTAAATCACTCGTGATTAATGATGTTAAATCCTACACCACACAACAACAACTTTTAATCCATCACATTTTGCACATTGTTATATTATTTTCCAGAACCTGAAATGAATGGTTATTTGGACAATGTTGGATCTATGGACAGTAACAGGTCTTGAAAATTTTACCTTGGGCAATATAGTTGAGTTCTTATTATTTTGGTTATACATGTTAAAACAAAATGTTTGATATAAAATTGTGTATAGGTAAATATTGCTGGAAAATCACTTCAAATTTTCATCCTTTTATCATATGGAAAGGAATCTGTATAACCACACCTAGAAGAGTCGAGTGATGGACTTGAAGTTCTAAATGATATAATATCAAGGAGTTATACTTAATAATTATAAGTATCCATAAGATTTTCTTAAGTGGGTATAAGCTTAAAGGGAAAATTATTTGAAAAAAAAAATTAGAAAGAAAGGCTAAGATCTTATGAATAACAATCTTCAATCAATTGATCCTTGAGTATAACTTACCTATATACATAAAGATAAGTTGTGACAAGTACCAAGATCAGTGAAGTCAATCATAGAAGAAACTGGGAAAGTATTGAGCGGGTAAATAAGTGAGTTGATATTGAATCAGTGATAATAAATATTGCCGGTCAGGGTGACCCTAACATGTGAAAATCCATCATCTGGAAATGTGTCACTGTTATCTCAGATAATATGTTATCAGAGTGAATTACAATTATTAGTGCCGATCATGGTGATCTTTACCATGATCGTGCGAGGGCGCGGTGACTCTCACCTGGGCGGAGGAAAGGAAGCCCAGTTTGGGCAGCGGCCGCCAAGTGCGCGGGTCTAGGATCCCAGTCCCTTTTCGGTTTTTTACGCGAGCTCGCAGTGTTTTTACGCCTCGTTGGGATCCCGACTTTAGACCATTCCGCTGACCCTGTTTTAGGATACCCAGGCGGGGGATCCTTGGTTTTCAGTTTTACGTACGAGCTCGGTTGCCCGTTACCGGTCGGGCTGTTTTTCTAGAGCGACTTCCCGGGAAGTCCCTCTCACCCGTCTCAGTGGCGTAGTTGGGGAGTAGACCTATCCCTCTATTGGACCGTCCTTCCAACTAGAGGGCGAGACGGAAGAGCCATTTGTAGGCTTCTTCACCGCTTGGGTTTACCTTCGCCAAACAGACTTGGCGATTCTACATCCAGATCATCCATATCTACATCTACATCTAAATCATCAAGAGTTGCATCTAAGAGAGTTAGAGTGAAGGTTTGGAGGAAATTACAATTAAAATTGAGTTGATTGGAGGTAACTTTAATCTGATTCGAAATCCCTATAAGTTAGTGGACGCGTTGGGAACTTAGTTAGGATGCATTACACAACACCGCATGCCTACGGAGGCCCCCAACCCTAAGGTAGTTTAATACCTTAGAGTCATAGTGTGAGGCTACACACAGACCAAGACCACGGACTATCCACTAACTTAAAAGGAATAAATAGAATTAAGGATCAAATCAGTCATCATTATATCAGTCCATCATCGGAAACCATGACATGATCTCAATGACAAGAAATTAGCAATTTCATGTGCCATCATGTTCTACGACATGATCTCCAAGACCCAGAATCATGATCTTTATCTACATCATCTGGAGTTATATCTGAAACAATTGAAATTAAGAATTGGATGCCTATCTATTGAACTTGGGAATCAAGTAATCTATAAATATTTCATATTCCATCTTTCACATCGACAAATCCACAGATTTGATATCTGGTTAATATAATAATAGAGATATATACTTATATGCATACTCCTATAATTATAATTTATCAACATTTGATTACAAAATAAATATGTCAAATATGAAAAGTGTTTGGATAATGAGAGTTTATGAGAAATGCTTACAAGTCTGACTACCTTTTTACTCACGCAAATAGATGTAAATAGTGCTTATTCCACCTTTCTACTTGCTCTCTTTTACACATTAAATTACTTGTTAATTTTTTTAAACTACGGGTTTGTATTCACAATTGTGACTCCTTTTCTTCCTTGCACGCATGGCAGGAAAGGAGTCTGTTGTTCAGTAGCTATACAGGGTTCCAAGAGACAAGGTCTATACTAGACGGTATGTTATTCTTTTTGTCTCAGTTTTTGTTCGGTTGTTAATGTTATATGCTTCTTTTCTCTTCAGTCAGATTTTGGGATATACTGTACAGGTTGAAAATGAAATGAAAGTTAATGAAATAAATTCTTGGTGACATTTATCTTTATTATCTTGTGGTTGTGAATGTGAATGTCGAATGTCACTTGCAAATATATTCAAAAAAAAAATCCCCATAAAATTATGTTGTTAAATGAGATGTCATAAATGGAATTTCGCGAATTGTGTCGTAAACGGGTACCCGGATCCCGGGGGTTCACAAGTTTGGTATCAGAGCAGTGGTACCCCGATACGCACATTTGCGGTATTTCAATTCCGATCGCATTAAGTTCTCGGATAGAGACAGTCTCCCGACTTGTCGTGAGTCCGAGAAGGGAAAATATGACATTCATATTCAATTACCACAGAAGTCACCAACTTCATTAATTTTCATATTATATCCCAAGAAGAGAAAAAACATATATCATATTATCTGCGAACCATAAATTTTTATGACAAAATGGTTCTCATACAGAGCCATGTCATCCCGACCAGACCAGGAGATGACTAACCAACTAGCACACATACTGACTACTGTTATCGACCTTTTCATGTTCTATTTGATTCTAGTGTGACACACTCTTTTCTTGCTTCGAGTCTACTTGCTTCTTTAGGTAGAGTCGCAAAGACTCTCTCTTCTCCATATCACATCCGAGCGCCAGGTGGCCAGTTGTTAATTATTTCACTGATAGTCAGGCAGTTGCCCATACTGATTGGTTGTCACGAGATGATCGCAGATTGTCTACTTCTGCAATTTGATGAGTTCGACTAGATTTTGAGCATGGATTGGTTATCTGCTCATCATGCACTTGTTGATTGCTTTAAGAAGACGGTTGTCTTCAGGATTCCAGATCTATCTGAGTTTACTTTTGAGTGTATTATACATGACTTCACCATGGAGTACATTTCAGTTTTGCGAGCTCAACGACTTATTGATCAGGGTTGTGATTCATACCTTGCATTTATGCGAGAGGTATCTGATCAGGAGCCGATGATACAGGACATCCGAGTAGTATCCGAATACCCATATTTTTTTTTCCAGATGAGCTACCAGGACTACCTCCTGAGAGAGAGATTGAGTTCGAGATCACATTGCTGCCAGAAACACAACCGATCTCCATGGCACCTTATCGCATGGCACCAGCCGAGTTGAGGGAGCTGAAGGTGCAGTTGCAGGAGTTACTTGATTTGGGATTCGTGAGACCAAGCACTTCACCTTAGGGTGCTCCGGTTCTAATTGTCAGGAAGAAGGATGGATCCATGAGGTTATGTATTGACTACAGGCAGCTGAACAAGAGAACGGTGAAGAACCGTTATCCTTTGCCGCACATCGATGATTTATTCGATCAGCTCCAGGGATCTTCGATTTTCTCGAAGATCGATCTTCGCTCAGGCTACCATCAGCTGAGGATTCGCGAGTCGGACATTTCGAAGACAGCTTTCAGGACTCGCTATGGACATTACGAGTTTGTGGTGATGCCGTTTGGGCTCACCAATGCACCTGCGGCTTTCATGGATATGATTAACAGGATCTTCCGTCCATACTTGGACAAGTTTGTAGTGGTGTTCATCGATGATGTGCTCATCTATTCACGGAATGAATGAGATCATGCGAATGATCTACGGATTGTTTTGGATACATTGCGGGAGCACAAGCTGTATGCCAAGCTGAGCAAGTATGAGTTCTGGCTATCCCAGGTCTCATTTCTCAGGCATATCATTTCTGGAACAGGCATCGCAGTTGATCATGCGAAGATAGATGCAGTTATGTCTTGGGAGCAGCCCAAGACAGTTACTCAGATTCGGAGCTTTCTCGGACTAGCAGGTTATTATAGACGCTTCGTCAGCGGATTTTCACGCATCGTCCGTTCATTGACACGATTGACACAGAAGGGAGTTCCATTCATTTGGAACGATTCATGTGAGCAGGCCTTCCAGACACTGAAGGAGAGATTGACTACAACGCCCATTCTTGCTCTTCCTTCAGGCACTCAAGACTATGCAGTCTACACAGCTGCATCTGGGGAAGGTCTGGGAGCAGTGTTGATGCAGAGAGGACATGTGATTGCTTACGCATCACGGCAGTTGAGACCGCACGAGCGGAACTACCCCACACATGGCTTAGAGTTGGCGGCAATTGTCTTTGCCTTGAAGATCTGGCGTCACTACCTATATGGGGTGAATTTCGAGATCTTTACAGACCACAGGAGTCTGAAGTACATCTTTAATCAGAAGGAGCTGAACATGAGGCAGCGCAGATGGCTCGAGCTGCTGAAGGATTATGATTGCACGATCTCTTACCATCCTGGTAAGGGAAACGTGGTGGCTGATGCACTTAGCAGGAGAGCGCATGCTGATGGTACGGCGAACTGGCTATATACATGGGATACGCTTGCAGCTTTGAGCGATTGGCATCCTCAGAAGAGCGCATCCATTTCTACCGCCGTGCCTCCACGATACAGCAGTCTTTGGGATCGTATTGTAGATGGACAGAAGACCGATCCTTGGATTTATGATAGATACATGCGCGCTGTCAAGGACGAAGTTGATGATTTTGTCGTGGCAGAATCTATTTTATGGAAGGCAGGACGGGTCGTTGTACCCAATGACAAGCAGCTTCGCAGAGATATTCTGGATGAGGCACACAGTTCACGGTTATCTATTCATCCAAGTAGTACGAAGATGTACCGTGATATGCGTCGACATTTCTGGTGGGATGGGATGAAGCGCGATGTGGCGCAACATGTCAGCAAATGCATGACCTGTCAGGTGGTCAAGGCCGAGCACAGGAGACCACCAGGATTACTGCAGCCTCTCCCTATTCCTGAGTGAAAGTGGGAGAGTATTTTTATGGATTTTGTCACGAGATTGCCGAAGACACCGAGTGGTCATGATTCTATTTGGGTCGTTGTTGATAGGTTGACCAAGTCAGCCCATTTCATACCTGTCAACACGACTTACACTCCATCCAAATTGGCCAAGCTGTATGTGTAGAACATTATCAGACTACATGGTATACCACACGAAGTGGTGTCTGACAGGGATTCGAGATTTGCATCTCATTATTGGCATCAGTTCATATCAGCACTTCAGATAGAGCTGAAGATGAGCTCTGCATACCATCCGCAGACAGACGGACAGAGTAAGCGCACCATTCAGACGCTTGAGGATCTACTTCGCGCATGCACTTTGGAGTGGAAAGGGTCCTAGAAGGACCATTTGCCTTTGGTAGAATTCACATACAACAACAGTTATCACTACACTATTGGCATGGCCCATTCGAAAACCTATACGGGCGGAGATGCCTCACACCTCTCAGTTGGCGTGAGGTAGGTAAACATGCTTTATATTCCATAGATCTCTTGAAGGAGACTGCATGAGCTGTTGATCTTGTGAGACAGAGGTTTCAGACGATACAGAGCCGCCAGAAGAGTTATGCAGACCGTCGGAAGAGAGACTTAGAATTTCAGGTAATCTAATTATTTTCTCCTCATCCACTCAATTATGATATCTATGTGTTCAACTTAAACTCATATTAATGACACTTCTATCGATTATAGGTTGGAGATTGGGTATTTTTGCGAGTATCTCCCATGAAGGGAGTGCAGAGATTCGGTGTTCGTGGCAAGTTGGCGCCGAGATATGTTGGACCTTTTGAGATTCTGGCTAGAGTGGGGTAAGTGGCATACCGAGTAGCCCTTCCTCCACATCTTTCAGCTATTCATGATGTTTTCCACATATCCAATCTGAGGAAGTATGTCCACGACCCTCGACACGTCATCAATTACGAGAATCTTGGCGTATAGCCAGATCTGACTTGTGAGGAGAAGCCTGTCCAGATACTTGACCGTGCCGTGAAGAAGCTTCGCAGCAAAGAGATTTCATTGGTCAAGGTTTTGTGGCACCGTCACGGAGTCAAGGAAGCGACATGGGAGACTGAAGCCGACATGCGGGCACGATACCCGCAGCTTTTCTGATGTAATCATCAAAACAAGCTTTTGTAATTAGATACATTATAAATATATGGCTTGTTTTCTCTTTGAGGTTTTTATGAGTTCAAAACCCTTTGAGGTTTTTATGGACATATGAAATTTAAACAAGTCACCGAATAGCCTTAACTCGAGTCTCGAGGACGAGACTCCCTTTGAGGTTTTTATATTTGTAACATCCATATTCTAACAAACCCGAACTCGTCCGATTTTGGGTCTAATGAACCCAAAAACATTGTCGGTCAATACTAAACAACCTAAAACGACCAATTGATCATGAATCAAAAGTCGTTCGGGCGAAATCGACCGAAAATCGGTCACTTCGTACTGCGCGCCGCAAAAAGCCGCGACACAAATTTGGAAACAGCAAAACGAACCAAGACCGTCATTAGATCCGATTCGGCGATACAAGACCAACGGAATCGACCGTTCGTCAATCGGAGGTCGTTTGATATTTTTAATTCGTAAAATTTAATACCAAACCAAAACCGTATCTCGAAAATCTCGGACATCCAAACTCGGTCAAAAGTATATCAATATTGTACTCAAATTGATCGTCGTCCTGAGACGATCAAAACGAGATATTTCGTGTTGAAATCGGAGAATCGAGGTGCGACTACGAAGCATTTTTGTATAAAAAAATGAAAAAAAAATAATAATATTTTTTTCTATCTGCTATACACAGCTCACGAACAGCCACTGGACTTTTGTTCCATTAGTTTTCTAAAGTCTTACACTTGGCGTTATGTCCCTCCATTTGGCCAAAAATTAAGACCTCTACCCTTATATATATACCATCCATACCCTTGGTATTTCCCCCCTCAAAATCCGTACTTCTCTCTCCAAATTGCCACCGAGACAACTTCTCTTCTAGCCAGAGCTGCTGTCCATCAGATCTGGAATAGCTGCTGCAGCCCAGTTCTGTCTCCTTGCTGCACAATTGTTGAAGTTGATCCTTGCCACAGCTGTGGTGCTTCCTAGCAACCAATTAAGCTGCTACAGCCTAACAATTGGAGGTACTAATGTGCTGCTACATGTAAGAATGCTCCCCAGAATTTGAGGACTTCAATGTTCAAGTTAAATCTTTCTTTTGTCGCTCCCAACTTCAGGTGCAACTGCTGCTTTATCTCACACTGTTGCATGCCAAATTTCTTCTCCAAAATTTGATCCAATTAGGTACATCCCTTCCCTCCTCCTTGCTGCCATGCATGCTCATTTCACTTGATTTATGTACCATCATCTTCCCCTCATTGCTGCCATGCATGATTATTGTGCATGATTTTATGTAAAATCTTAGCCTCTTCTTGCTGCCATTTTATGTGACTTTAAAATCTAATTCAAATCAAATTTAGCTTCTGAGTTTCAGATTTGAAAAGAGTAAAATTTTGGGATTTCCATGTGAACTTTCACTCTTTGAAAGCTCCCAAGTGTAAAAGTCAGAGAAATTTCAGATCTGACTAGAGCTCCTGTACTTGGGTTTTTAGAGATGAAAATTGGGGGATTTTGTAGATGAATTTGGATGATGAAATTCTGTTGAAATGAAGTTGAAATTGAGGGGTTTGCATGCGACATTATGCTCTTCAAAAGTCACTGATTTATATAATTCTAATCTGAAATCAGATCAGATTTTAAGTTACAGATCTCACATTTTATAGATAAAAACTTGGGGTTTTAGAATACTACTTGGGCCTAAACTCAGAAGTATTATTTGGCTTCAGATCAGTTTTAAAGCCCATGTTCATGCAGTTAAAGATGAAATTTTGGGGATTTCTGTAGGTTATTAGATGTAGTTCAAATGTCGCAAAAATGGTGAATTTAGCCTTCAATTTAGACCAAGTAAAAAGTTCCTGATTTCATGTTTTAAAAGAGGAAGAGTTGGGGATATTTTACATACAATTGAGTTAACTTATACCAATAATTGGCTACAAATTTCATTCTTCAAAGGATAAAAAAATTGGGGATTTAAAAGGTATTATCCTAAGAATTATATATCTGAACTAGAGCCCCAAAGCCTAGGTATTTATCAGACTAGAAAAAAAAATATATAATTATGGTTGTAGTTGTATGGATTATAAGGATGGTGTCACTAGTTGATGTGATTCATTGAAAAGTGATAGACACCTAAATCACTCGTGATTAATGATGTTAAATCCTACACCACACAACAACTTTTAATCCATCACATTTTGCACATTGTTATATTATTTTCCAGAACCTGAAATGAATGGTTATTTGGACAACGTTGGATCTATGGATAGTAACAGGTCTTGAAAAATTTACCTTGGGCAATATAGTTGAGTTCTTATTATTTTGGTTATACATGTTAAAACAAAATGTTTGATATAAAATTGTGTATAGGTAAATATTGCTGGAAAATCACTTCAAATTTTCATCCTTTTATCATATGGAAAGGAATCTGTATAACCACACCTAGAAGAGAGTCGAGTGATGGACTTGAAGTTCTAAATGATATAATATCAAGGAGTTATACTTAATAATTATAAGTATCCATAAGATTTTCTTAAGTGGGTATAAACTTAAAGGGAAAATTATTTGAAAAAAAAAATTAGAAAGAAAGGCTAAGATCTTATGAATAACAATCTTCAATCAATTGATCCTTGAGTATAACTTACCTATATACATAAAGATAAGTTGTGACAAGTACCAAGATCAGTGAAGTCAATCATAGAAGAAACTGGGAAAGTATTGAGCGGGTAAATAAGTGAGTTGATATTGAATCAGTGATAATAAATATTGCTGGTCAGGGTGACCCTAACATGTGAAAATCCATCATCTGGAAATGTGTCACTGTTATCTCAGATAATATGTTATCAGAGTGAATTACAATTATTAGTGCCGATCATGGTGATCTTTACCATGATCGTGCGAGGGCGCGGTGACTCTCACCTGGGCGGAGGAAAGGAAGCCCAGTTTGGGCAGCGGCCGCCAAGTGCGCGGGTCTAGGATCCCAGTCCCTTTTCGGTTTTTTACGCGAGCTCGCAATGTTTTTACGCCTCGTTGGGATCCCGGCTTTAGACCATTCCGCTGACCCTGTTTTAGGATACCCAGGCGGGGGATCCTTGGTTTTCAGTTTTACGTACGAGCTCGGTTGCCGTTACCGGTCGGGCTGTTTTTCTAGAGCGACTTCCCGGGAAGTCCCTCTCACCCGTCTCAGTGGCGTAGTTGGGGAGTAAACCTATCCCTCTATTGGACCGTCCTTCCAACTAGAGGGCGAGACGGAAGAGCCATTTGTAGGCTTCTTCACCGCTTGAGTTTACCTTCGCCAAACAGACTTGGCGATTCTACATCCAGATCATCCATATCTACATCTACATCTAAATCATCAAGAGTTGCATCTAAGAGAGTTAGAGTGAAGGTTTGGAGGAAATTACAATTAAAATTGAGTTGATTGGAGGTAACTTTAATCTGATTCGAAATCCCTATAAGTTAGTGGACGTGTTGGGAACTTAGTTAGGATGCATTACACAACACCGCATGCCTACAGAGGCCCCTAACCCTAAGGTAGTTTAATACCTTAGAGTCATAGTGTGAGGCTACACACAGACCAAGACCACGGACTATCCACTAACTTAAAAGGAGTAAATAGAATTAAGGATCAAATCAGTCATCATTATATCAGTCCATCATCGGAAACCATGACATGATCTCAATGACAAGAAATTAGCAATTTCATGTGCCATCATGTTCTACGACACGATCTCCAAGACCCAGAATCATGATCTTTATCTACATCATCTGGAGTTATATCTGAAACAACTGAAATTAAGAATTGGATGCCTATCTATTGAACTTGGGAATCAAGTAATCTATAAATATTTCATATTCCATCTTTCACATCGACAAATCCACAGATTTGATATCTGGTTAATATAATAATAGAGATATATACTTATATGCATACTCCTATAATTATAATTTATCAACATTTGATTACAAAATAAATATGTCAAATATGAAAAGTGTTTGGATAATGAGAGTTTATGAGAAATGCTTACAAGTCTGACTACCTTTTTACTCACGCAAGTAGATGTAAATAGTGCTTATTCCACCTTTCTACTTGCTCTCTTTTGCACATTAAATTACTTGTTAATTTTTTTAAACTACGGGTTTGTATTCACAATTGTGACTCCTTTTCTTCCTTGCACACATGGCAGGAAAGGAGTCTGTTGTTCAGTAGCTATACAGGGTTCCAAGAGACAAGGTCTATACTAGACGGTATGTTATTCTTTTTGTCTCAGTTTTTGTTCGGTTGTTAATGTTATATGCTTCTTTTCTCTTCAGTCAGATTTTGGGATATACTGTACAGGTTGAAAATGAAATGAAAGTTAATGAAATAAATTCTTGGTGACATTTATCTTTATTATCTTGTGGTTGTGAATGTGAATGTCGAATGTCACTTGCAAATATATTCAAAAAAAAAAAATCCCCATAAAATTATGTTGTTAAATGCGATGTCATAAATGGAATTTCGCGAATTGTGTCGTAAACGGGTACCCGGATCCCGGGGGTTCACACTTGTAACCCTAAGATACTTTCTGGGGTTGGAATTTGCCAGGAATGCAAAGGGTCTAGTGATGACCCAAAGGAAGTACATTACAGATTTCTTGACCGAAACATGCATGGTTGGATGTAGACCATCGAGTATTCCCATGGATCCGAGCATGAAGCTGTATGATGATGACACTGCGGAAGTAGACAAGAGGAGATATAGAGAAATGGTGGGTAAGCTCATTTATATTACAATAACTCGACCTGATATTGCCTTTGCAGTAAGCCGGGTGAGTCAATTTATGGAGCAGCCAAGGCAAGTTCATATGGATGCCATATACATGATACTGAGGTATTTAAAGTCTTCTTCAGGTTCAGGGTTGCTATTCCGAAAGGGCACATATCTATCTATTTCAGCATGTGCAGATGCCGATTATGCAGGTTTCCCTAAGGATAGAAAGTCAACCTCAGGATTTGTCGTTTTTGTTGGGAGCTCTTTGGTCTCTTGGAAAAGCAAGAAGCAAGCCGTTGTGGCAAGGTCCAGTGCAGAATCTGAATATAGGGCCATGGCGCAAGCAAGCACGGAAATGACGTGGGTTCGATCTGTGCTAGAGGATCTACATGTAGCCGTACCTGTACCTATGCAACTTCTGTGTGACAATCAGGCAGCATTGTTTATTGCCAACAATCCAGCATTACATGAGAGAACAAAGCATATTGAAGTTGACTGCCACTACACTAGAGACTTGATCCAGAGAGGCTTGATTTCTACATCTCATGTGAGCTCAGGGGATCAGACTGCTGATATACTTACCAAGCCGTTGCTCAGAAGACCCTTCCAGAGATGTTCTTCCAATCTGAGCATGATCGACATCTATGCTCCACCTTGAGGGGGAGTGTAGAGAGTATTATTATTATATGTGTTATGTACTGTTTAGTATTTCTGTATTGTTCTCTGGACTACTCTGTACTTTACCCATTAGGTCTCTCCCTATATAAGAGAGGCCAGGGTTCTCTTGAATAATAAGTTGCTCATTTCCTCCAACAGAAACACCACTACTTTACAACACGTGCAGGTGGAACATAAGTTTTAGCTTCCATGGTAAAGCGAAACAAAAGAAGATTTTGTTGAGTAGAGAGTGCTCTTCTTTCCCTAATAGCTTCATCTCCAATGGCAAACAATCACAGCAGAAATAAACAAAATGCTATGCTTTCTCTATAACTTATTTTATTGGTCACATGCATGGACACACGTCTGTACGTATACATGAGTATGGAGAAACAGACACCTGATTTTCTACCTACCCACAAGCATATTCATACACCTCATTCACCAACCTAAACTAACTTCAACATGCATACAACACGTTCAGGTGGAAACACCACCACTTTACAACACGTGCAGGTGGAACATAAGTTTTTAACTTTTAACTTCCATGGTAAAGCGAAACAAAAGAAGATTTTGTTGAGTAGAGAGTGCTCTTCTTTCCCTAATAGCTTCATCTCCAATGGCAATACAATCACAGCAGAAATAAACAAAATGTTATGCTTTCCCTATAACTTATTTTATTGGTCACATGCATGGACACACATGTCTGTACGTAAATATACATGAATATGGAGAAACAGGCACCTGATTTTCTACCTACCCACAAGAATATTTCATACACCTCATTAACCAACCTAAATTTACTTAAACATGCATACAACACGTGCAGGTGGAAACATAACCACTTTACAACACGTGCAGGTGGAACATAAGTTTTAGCTTTCATGGTAAAGCGAAACAAAAGATTTCGTTGAGTAGAGAGTGCTCCTTTCCCTGATAGCTTCATCTCCAATGGCAATACAATCACAGCAGAAATAAACAAAATGCTATATTTTCTCTATAACTTATTTTATTGGTCACATGCATGGAAACACGTCTGTACGTAAATATACATATGAGTATGGAGAAACAGACACCTGATTTTCTACCTACGCACAAGCATATTTCATACACCTCATTCATCAACCTAAACTGATGCAGCGTGAAATTAATAAATAGGGCTTATTTTTTGAACATTAATTAGAGTACAATTTTATTTATGATTAATCGAGTCGTTGAAATTTTTATTTAAATAAAAGAAATCGCATGTGATCTCAATTAGCGGTCAAATTAGGTAGTTAATCGGTTAGAGTCAATTAGGATAAGTAGATTTGAATTTTGAATTTATCTGTTTTTGTAATCCCACCCCTCCTATATAAAGGGGATGGTAGGCAATTGTTTTAAACAATTGAAGTTGAATTTATTTTGAGAATTACCTCATCCCTCTCTTTCTTTTCTTCTGTGACGCGACTTTATTTGCATCAATTGATATCAGAGCATGTGATCCATCTGTGACGCGACAGCTACCTAGGGCTCCCCGAGTCGGCTCGCTGGCGCCATTTGAGACTTGACCCAGCCCGTTGTCGCTGCGCTTGTCCGGAAACCGCGCATTGTCGCCCCTTCGTTGACGTATGCTACCACATAAGCGTGATCTTGGTCCGTCGATGCTGCAAGAACCCTAACAATAGGGTTCAGCGCCGCCTACGGAAGGAGGAATGAATCCCTCGGACTCTTAGTATATCTCCCAAGAGCCAATCTCGTGAAATTAGGGATTTGGCATGGATGTCAAAAAATTGCAGAAGTATAGTTCATTTTAAAACCTTTTGTATAAAGGTTAATGATGGTGGGCATTTAAGAGAAGATATTTTAAATGAAGGGTTTATAAAATTGCATTTCACCCTCCTTATGCAGGAATATTTAAAAGGAAGTGATGAAAGAAGGAAATTTAGGTGGCTTCCTCATCCAATTAGGATAAGAAATGCGGATTTCACCTATATAAAGGCTCCATGGCTTGGTTCATTACCCACATCTCCTCTCCTCCTAACCTTGTGCCATTCATTTGCTATGGGTTTTCTGAACGCTGCAAAACTCGAAATGAAAATGTCGCATCAATTTTTTCCACATCACATCAAGGGAGAAACTTGCGCATGGGGGTCGCTACCTATGCCACATCTATTTTTCCAACACGAAGCGGACGACTCTAACCACCGCTCCAAGAATGCCTGGATCCCGCCATTTGCTCCACATCTATCATTCCAAAAGGAGACCGAAAACGTTGAAATCAAATCATCCAGCTTCGAAGATTAAGCAATTCGTCGAGAGGCGAATTTTTCAAGCAGAGGAGAACTGATGCAGCGCGAAATTAATAAATAGGGCTTAATTTTTTCACATTAATTAGGGTCCAATTTTATCTATGAATAATCGAGTCGTTGTATTTTTTTATTTAAATAAAAAGATCACATGTGATCTCAATTAGCAGTCAAATGAGGTAGTTAATCGGTTAGAGTCAATTAGGATAAGTAGATTTGAATTTTGAATTTTATCTCTATTTTTGTAATCTCACCCCTCCTATATAAAGGGGATGGTAGGCAATTGTTTTAAACAGTTGAAGTTGAATTTATTTTGAGAACTATCTCATCCCTCTCTCTTTCTCTTCTTCTCCCTCGCAATCTTCGTGCTTCTTTTCTGATTATCGCGCAACCGACGCACCTTCTTTCCTTCCTCCCTCCAATTTCTTCTCCACCATATTTTCCACCATCAAATTATTTATTTTCTGTCATTGCAAATTTTCGATTTGCATCACTAAACCACCTTAAACGTGCATACAACATGTGCATGTGGAAACACCACCACTTTTCAGATGGGCGTATATATTAGAGAAAAACATCCCGACATCGTAAAAATAAAATTAATTCGACCAGAATTAAGGTTGATGAATAACTAGTTTGAAATTTCAATATATTTTATCTCTAATTTAACTGCAATAATCATTTTAGGATTGCCAAATGCAACAATAACAACATAAAAGTCTTTTCCCACGTTAAGTAAGATCGAATACATGGATTCCTTGCTTCCATTCAAATCTATCTTGGATCATTCTCGAGCTTAGATCCAAATAACTAATATCCCTTTGGATAGTGTAACGAATTGCTTTCACAGAAAATACTAATAAAATTAAATTAAATGCCCTAACAAACTCAACATGTCACCTTTTGGTGAGATAAAGAGAAAAAAAGGAAATAAGCCAAGCTAGTTATTCCTATTATCCCTTAATTAAGTCCTAATTATTGATGTTAAATATCTCAATGATGGTACATTTAAAATCCATGAAGCCCCAACAACCTCCTTATCTTCCCTTAGTCCTGAGAGGGAAAGAGTTTTAGAAAGAGAGACAGAAAGAGGCCGGCAATGACATCCTTTCGTTGATGCTGTTTGTGAATCCGGCGACAACAACCTTCATCGTTGGCATCGAAGCTTGGATTCGGCAAAATCGGAGGAGGAACGACGTTGTCGACAATGGCATGGATAGAGGGGATCGAGGTATCCTTGTCAGCGGATTGCTCGTGCGGTCGAGGTATGTGTCGAACCTTTTAGGCTTGTATCATGAGAAAACCACTTCATATAGGGAACTTATCTTAAAGATTACTACCGAAATTGTTAATGGCGTGATCATAGATCACCTAGACATTGATTAAGTTAGTGCATAAATCTATTAATTTTAGGTGAGATCTTTGCATCATTAACCAAAGTTGAGAATTTCTATATTTATTTCGAAACAAGAGCAATAGGAGCGGATACATATCAATAATCACGGATCTTCTCATTGTTGATTTTTCTTCGAAATTTATCAATGAGCAAACGTTCGATTTTTGTAGGCAGTTTCTCCTGATTGTGTTTGTTATTTCGAATGGGGCCACTCTTATACCTATTACAAACCATACAAATGTTGTATAGATCCTTGGTGATTGCCTCCCAGTAAAGGGTTGGAGGGTTGGGCGATGGTTTCGATTCAGACCGAAGTGTCTATTAATATAAGTATATGTTTCCATAACTGTAGGGAGTTGTTGGGTTCTTGATATTATATTCGAACCTATTAAACAACCTACCCGAGTACTGGATAATGCCCGAATATCTAGTTTGGGTGGTCTGCGATGCCGGGTGGTGCACGAAGGGAAGTGAAAAGGCCACTATATATTTGGGGGCTCAAGTGGAAGGGAATGTACATATATTCCCAAGAGGAAGCCTTATCAAAAAAAGACATGTAGTCCTCGCTCTCTGGGCCTCCCAGAGCGCTAGACCGAGCCTTTAATGAGATATTTTACGAATTGGACTGAGCTTGCCTATAGAGAAAAGAGCCCAGACTGAATAGACCCTAGGTCCCCTTCGCCTAGGGTCTCAGCTACTTTGTCCCCTTCGCCTAGGGTCTCAACTGCTTTGTCCCCTTCGCCTAGCATCTCAACTACTTTGTCCCCTTCGGTTGAGCGAATATAACTGAGTTCGATTTCCAGGAAATCGTATTACTTGTGATCCACCATGGAATACCTTGTTACTAAGATCCTTAATAATAATTTTCATTACATCCCTTGTAATCACATTTCAATTTGATAATAGGTACGTATATAAATAAACATTCCATAAAGAGAAGACACATACATCATTTTATCTATTATGAGAAAATCAATACACATGTTAACTTAGCAACACATTATAATATATTATGCATCCATTCCAGTACTTGAATTGCAACATTTATTCATCGATCATAGCATATGATACAACAGAGTTGTTTATTCTATTATATAAATATACTGGGAGTGAATTAATATTTACGATCTTGATATTATATAAGTCACAATATAAACGACCAATATGGATAAGAAAAATTAACCAGAGAAAGAAGCCGATAAAGTAAAATGGTCGTTATGAATAACAAAAAAAAATATGTTTACTTTATATGTTTTTAAGATGGCGTTAAGATGTTGCATTGACTCGAACTAAGGGGTCGTAAAGGTCTAAAGGGCCAACACCTTCCGGAGACGTGAGGTAAAAGATAAGTCCTCTACAGCTGTGGCTACACTGTCATGTTATGTTATATTTATAGACCGCTTGTGCTAGCGGTAAAGCCATTAAAGCCACCTAACAATCTAGCAATCAAGACAACACAATCATTGTTAATGTTAAGGGCATATGTGTTTATGTTAATGATATGGGCATATGCGCAATTTATGTTAGTGATATAGGCATATGTACAATTTATGTTACTGATATGAGCATATTTGCAAGTATGTTAGTGTTATGGGCATATATGCAAATAAGGCAAACTTTAAGGGTATATACAGAAGTATACAAAGATCAATTTGTCTTATGCACAATTAAGTCCATTGATGATCTTTATAGTGATATCAAATAACTTACGCAACATAGCAAAGGTATAGAACGAAAATTATAAGTCTTTATTGTTGGAATAATTACCCTTATGTTATGGATGGAATTATGAGTTGTGACTTGCTTTCTATGCTAGACGGCTTGACCGCAACTCAGCACATCCTGAATGTTAGGCTCATAACATATTTTATTACTTTTTTAGGGGTACATGAGGATTAATTTGTTTACGGTTCAAGAGGAGTTCACTACCTTCGAGAAGTCGAACTGGTATGGGACTGTCGTTGGATCTTTTGGAAGGACTATCTTTATGCCAACTGGAATACGAAAATCGAGGATACGATTTCATCTAGTTTATCTACCTTTTTCTTCTAATTAGGAACTCTTGGACTTCTAACATTATTATTATTATGGATTTTTTTATAAAAGTTGGTTCTTTACTGCTCTTGTATGTTATGAGTAATGATCCCGAAATTATCCATTGTTTTCTCGCTTCCGCATAATTTTCGGATGAACGGGTTCATTACAATTGGTAGCAGAGCAGGAGTTCCTCTGGGCATAAGATATCCGACTAAATCAAACCTAGGTTCTTTAGTTTTATAAAATATAAGTATTTGACCGAATATTTCACACTTTGTCATTGTAGATGACGCGTCGTCGTGGGAATGAGGCAAACGAAGATCGTGACTCTTCTTCAACCCACGATATGGCTATGGACATGCAGCGACAAATGCTAGAATTGATGACTATGATGACTCAACAATAAAAGCATCAAGGACAGAGCTCTGGTGGATTGACCCTGAAGACTTTCATACAACATGACCTGCCTATCTTCAAGGGAGAATCCAAGCCAGATAAAGCTGAGCATTGGTTGAGGGAGATGGAACTGGCATTTGAGGCAACCGATTGTCCCGAGGAAAAGAAAGTGATATTTGGTACCTATCGTCTACGGGACAATGCCAAAAATGGTGGACTTCATGCAAAAGCATACGCTTTACTAATGCAATTACCATTCAATGGAAGGACTTTGTGGGGCGTTTCACCGAATGATACATTCCTCAGCATGCCCAAGATACAAAGAGACTATAATTCATCGAGCTTCGATAAGGGAGTATATCAATTGAACAATATGCTTCCAAATTCCAAGAGCTAGAGAAGTACGGAAAAGGGATATGCGCAAATGAAACGCATCGTGCTAAGAAATTTGTGGAAGGTTTGAATTCAGGATTGTGCAAGAAGGTGCTTACTAGACCTATCCACTGCATTGGGAGTCTTTCTAGTTTCTCTTGACTCACAGTATGAGGCGGCTTCTTCTCAGATTCTGGCAGATGCTACCAATCCTCCCATGAGGAGGCCTTTCGGACATTGAGTCGAATCAACATCTCAAGCCCTACTACTGTGCCAAATTCTTATGCTATGGCAGCCTCTCGAGGAAGAGGCAATTCATCTCACTTTCGTGGACGAGGACCACGTGGTAGGGTTGGTCGTGGTCGTGGATCACATTGCACTTACTGTCATCGGACTGATCATAAGAAGACACATGCTACTCCAAGCATGGTTTCCCAGCATCTGCTCGTGCAACAGAATAGATCCAGCATCATGGTGCTACACCAGCGTCGGATCCACGATATGATGACCTAGTGTCTCGTCTGCGTGATATCATGCCTCCAGCCAGTGCTCCTCCAACTGTTTCAGAGAGCAGCTTCGATGTTGCTGCTACTTTAGAAGCTAGTTCCTCAGGTAGTGCTCATACTTCTGCTTTCTACCAGGGTTCATGTACCTCATAATGGATTGTAGATTCAGGTGCCACACATCATTTGTGCGGAGATAGACACCAACTCACATCCTACAAGCAAGTTTCCCCAGGAAGGACAGTCGTCATAGCAGATGGGACTCATTCTCCCATCACAAGACAGGGACAGATCGCCTTAGCGCTTTCTATGCAGTTGCAGAATGTGCTTCATGCTCCTAATTTCTCAATGAACTTACTGTCAATTAGTCATATTACTAAGGATCTACATTGTCGAGCAATATTTGACCCATCATCTCTTATGTTTCAGGACATTCTCACGGGCAACGTGATTGGACATGGCTGTGAACAAGGCGGGTTGTATCGATGGGTCCATACACCTTACGCTGGAGCACCTTCTCATTCCACTGGACATGTCTCTCTTTATCTATGGCATCTGCGCTTCGGTCATTTTCCGTTTCAGAAACTGCATCAAGTCCTTCCTCAAATCTCACCTCGCTCGTCCTTCAATTGTGAAGCTTGTCAGTTAGGGAAGCATCATCGGTCTGTCTTCCCTAGTCGTCAGAGTCGGAGCAGTAGCTCTCCTTTTGAGTTTTTTCATATTGATATTGTTAGAGATTGCAGAAGATTTCTTTCTTTATATTATATTGTAATCCCACTAGGGTTTTTATTTTAACAGAATATTCTATGTGGCTATTTGTTAAGAGAATATTATATAGAGCATATTCTATAGAATATACTCCTCTGAGCCCTCTAGGGTTTAGTCCTATATAAGGATCCCTAGACCTCTTGAATAAACAATGAATCATCTTTTCTTATCATCCTTCCACATGGTATCAGAGCAGCTGTCCTAGACTGGTGTTCTGACCAAATCACCCCTCCGCCACCGCCAGCCCTCCAAGTCCCTCTGCAGCCGCGTGCCGCCTCGGATTCGCGCATCCTGCCTCGGGTCTCGGCACCTCCTGCCTTAGGCCCGCACCGCCTCGGGTCCCCAGGCCATGCCAAGTCTTCGGTACACGCGAGGGGTCCAGGCTGAGCGTCGCCAAGCTGCTCTAGGGCAGCCAGGTACCACCGCCAGGCCGACCAGGCCCGCCTCGCACCTCCTCACGGTGCCAGGCACCTTCGCCATCCCTTCCAGGGCCTCCTTGCGCCCCCAGCCACCTCCGCCAGGCCCCTCCATGGCCCCGTTGTGCCGCCTTGCATCGCCCAGCACCGTCAGGCGCCTCCAATAGGCAGGCCATGCCTCCCATCGTCGCCAGGGCCTCCCATTTATGCCGCCTCGTGCTGCCCAGCGCCGCCAGGCGCCTCTGCCAGGAAGGTCAGGCCCTACTCACATGAGGAGGCCGACTCCACCAGGCACGCCAGGCCCCCTCTTGTTCCATCAAACGATCATTACCTTATCCTTCTTACTCCTTGATGAGAGTTTAGATATTTGATGATAAATTGAGGCAAGATATACTTTCTAGGTCTCTTTTTCTTGACCTAAGCCGCCACGATGTCGTCTGCCGAGATCAAGCCTACGTACCCTACTTCTTTGCTAGTATAGGGCACTTCTATCAACTTGAAGGGCTCCGAAAATTATGTTCTATGGTCTCGGTCCTTCAAAGTGTTTGTTGGTGGCCGGTGCAAGAGCTACGTTCTTACAAAAGTTCCACCTGCGGAAACAGATAAGGACAATGAAACTTGGTTTGTTGATAATTACCATTTTATCACTTGGATGACGAACAGTGTCAATCCAAACATTGCTGCGAATCCTCTTTACAAAGACAATGCTAAGGCAATGTGGGAAAACCTTGAGCGTACATATTCTCAGAAGATGATTAAGTCTCGTCTGTCAGACATATACACAAGAATTTGGTCTGCTACTCAGGGAGAATCAAGTCTTATTGAATACTACAGGCTTCTTACAAGCCTTTTTGATGAACTCCTTATTTTTCAGCCTGCATGTTGTGATAAACAAGTAGGAGAACGTGCTGAATGGCAGGTTTACGGATTTCTCTCGGGACTAAATCCAAAATATAAGCCTGTGAAAGATCAGTTTCTGATGGCTGATACTCTACCTACTCTTGAGACAATCTTCAGATGCTTACAGGAGCTAAAGGCTCCAATTGAGCACTCTACCACCCACACCTCTACAGAGACGATGGCTCACTATACCTCCTCAGGATACAGAGGGCGTCATAACTATCAAGGAGGACGGGGACGTGACTCAGGGCGTGGACGTGGTCGTGAATCTGGACGCAACCGTGACTCTGGACGCGGACGCAATTATGGACGTCGTCGTGATTCTTCTGCTCAGTATCTAACATGCGTACACTGTGGACGCTGGAATCGCCCTTCTGATCGTTGGTGGGCAACGTTTGGGATGCAACCTAATGCCAACAGTGCCTATGATGAAGTATCGTATGTTGCAACTGTATAAACATCTACTCAGCAAACCAGCGAGGCACAAACCCCAGTCACTGCTTCGGAATATGCTCGCCTATGACAACTGCTGCAAGAATCTAGTCCTTCTGATAGTAATGCCTCTGCCCCTACTGCTAGCCTGGCTACTACCTTAGGTACAGTAGTAAACTCTGTCTCTGCCTCTAAGCATGCATGGATTATTGATTCTGGAGCCTCTACCCATATGGAGAGAGAAGGAAGTTTGCTAACCTCCCCCCAGCCGTCTTCCTCTGTGAAGACTGTTCGGGTTGCTAATGGGGATCATTCCCCAGTGACTGTTGTTGGCACTGTTAACTTTTCTTCCAAGTTGCATCTAACAGATGTTCATTGTGCCCCTGCTTTCCCTCTCAGCCTTTTATCAGTACAGAAGCTATGTCGTCAGCTTAACTGTCGTGTTATTTTTGATGAGGTTTGTTGTTATTTTCAGGATATCCAGACGAGGAAGATTTTTGGTGGGGGTCATGAGAGGAACGACCTCTATTACCTCGACATCCCTTCTGATTCCAACTTTGCTGGTGCGGTCTCCATCTCTGAAGATCCTTTTCTATGGCACATTCGTCTTGGCCACTCTTCTGCTAAAGCTCTCTCAATGATGTTCCCTGAACTTTCTATGCTGAAACCCTTTGAGTGTGAAGCATGTCAGTTCGAAAAACATCATTGAGCCTCCTTTCCTGCACGGACTGAGCCTCATCGCCGTACTCCTTTTGCACTTGTTCACTGTGATATCTGGGGACCCTGTCCGGTCCGAAGTCTAAGTGGTCATAAATATTTTGTTGTCTTTGTGGATGACTACAGGCGATCATCTTGGGTTTTCCTGTTAAAGGAACGTTCAGAAATTAACAATATTGTCAAGAATTTCTTTTACTATGTCAAAAACATCTTCTCCACTACTGTTAAAATATTTCGTTCTGATAATGCACTGGAATTTACACAAAATGATTTAACATCCTTCTTTGCTTCCCAGGGTGCTATCCATCAAACCTCTTGCCCATATACCTCCCAACAGAATGGGGTATGTTGGAGTATTTGTTATGTGCGTCTATTGTGTTGTAGGAGGGTAAATGGATCCCTTGGTTTTATTCGAGATTCGATTTAAAGATTATTGAGATTCATGTATTGTTGAAGATCGGCACACGTTAGAGAGGTTCTAGGGTTTCCAAAGAAACCCTAATTTTTGTTGGGCTAGATCCTTCATGCCTCCTCTCCTGTTCATCTCCGCACAGTCCAGGAAATCATCTTCTTGCCGATTCTCATGCGATGAATCGATTCTCATCCAGGCGCAGGCGCACCCTAATCTATGCAGATCTCTCCTATTCACGCAAAAAGGCCCACGCGCAAAGTCAAGAGAGGGTCGATTCTGGAGGAGGTATGAAACCCTAATCTATGCAGTCCCTAATTCGAAGAAGATCATGCGATGGCAGCAGGTTCCCCGCAAGGCCCTGCGAAGTTCTCCATCTCTCCAGGCAGACAGGCAGGTGGCGATTCGTCTTCATGTCGCGAATACCACAGGCACCAGCCCCGCCCAGGCGACAGGATCCATCGACGTGGGCTCCAGGCGCTCCTCCCGATATCACGTGAATTCCATCCCCCAAGCGGCAAGCCCTAAAACCTCCAGGCGGAGGTTCTCCAGACGACGCACCCCCAAAGGCTTCTTTATCTCTCTCTTGGCAGCACCGCTTCGGCTCCAGCAACCAGGCGCCGACGACGCCTAGACGACGGTGCCGCTCCAAGCTCCATGAGGCACTGCCTCCTCATGCGAGTTCAACCAGCAGCAGCAGCTGCCAGACGGGCGGCATCCTTTGCAATCGAAGCAAAGCTCCATCGGGGCGGCGGTCCCGTTTACCCCCCTTTGGCGGCACACATTTCCATGGAAGGGGGTTCTCATTGCGGGGAACCCTAATCGGGGCCCGTCATTATATATATAAAAAATTCAAGCGAGCAAAAAAAAAAAGGAAGAAAAGAAATGAGGGGAAGAGAAAGAAAGCCCTCTTGGGATGTTGCATTTTTTTCTGGCCCAAGTGGGCCGAGTACCAAAAAAAGGAGGTGCATTAAAAAAAAGAAAAAAAAAGGCGCGTACAAAATGAAAAAGCCATACGCAAGTATTTTGAAAAAAAAGTCGCGTACAAAGAAAAGTCGTACGCAATTTCAAAAAAAATTGAGTTGCAAAAGCCGATAAAAAAATGATTAAAACGGCTTCTAAAAAAAGGAATGACGGCTTTATAAAAAAATTTGAAAAGCCGCAAGAAATGTTTCGAGGATATTCATGTTGTATTTACCCCCTATTTATCTTGTCTTCTCCCAACTTGGTCGATGTCCATGTTTTCAGACAAGTATGGGAGAAAGGGGGAGTATGGTGTAGAGTCACAGGTATGTTACATTATTCCAGATTCAGATTCCAGTCTCCAGACCATCCAGTTGATCAGATTCTACAGTTCGGTTTCAGACTCGACGATCATTGTTCCGAGTCTCCAGTTTCAGACACGCATGAGTGTGCGGTCTTCAGTTTCGTGGTCCCCATCATTCCTCTTGTTGTCAGGCCAGAGTTTTCATGTGAGCCATAGGGACTTCAGAGCAGAGGACCATTCCCTATGCCATTGAGAGCAAGGGTTTTCATGTGGTATCATAGGTACTCCAGAGTAGAGCATCATTCTCTGAGCCAGATGGGAGAGACCCAATTCTCCGACGAGGAGACTTCAGGCGCAGTTTCAGACTCGATGGTCAGATTCCGAGTCTTCAGTTGACTCACACTCCAGCCCGTTCATCCTCCTCACCTGCACGGCATGAGAAGCAACGTCCTCGACTGCAGCAATGTGCACGTTGGGTTGATAATGTCCGTAGTGTCCTGTAGCGTTGAGTTGAGTTTCTGTCTGTTTTTCCAAGCTGAGCATTGCATGCTCCAGCTTGAGGGGGAGTGTTGGAGTAATTGTTATGTGCGCCTATTGTGTTGTAGGAGGATATATGGATCCCTCCAGGATCCATTTACCCCATCCAGTTGTTTAGTCCCACATTGTCCAGCGGTGGGACTTGGAGGCCCAGTGGAGGCTATATAAGGAGCCCCAGGCCTCCTGTAACAGATGAGAAAATTCAATAGAATATCCGCCCCTTTGAGGGCTTCTCTCGTGGTTTCATCCCGCTCCTTACGGAGTAGGGTTCCACGTAAAATCCCATTGTTCTTCATATTTATTTATCTTTTCCATGTACTCGCTTCCGCTTCCGATTTTCTAACAGGGTAGCCGAAAGGAAACTTCGACATCTCCTCGACATTGCCCGCTCTCTTCTTACCCAAATGAAGGTCCCCAAAATCTATTGGGGAGATGCTATTCTCACTGTTGTCCGTCTTATCAACAGAGTTCCCTCTGTCTCCCTAAATGGCTGCATACCCTTTGCCTTATTGTATCCAAATGACTCACCATTTCCTCTATCTCTGCGGATTTTTGGATGCACAGCCTTTGTTCACAACTTTCATACTGCAGACAAATTATCGTCACGTGCAATTAAATGTATTTTTCTGGGTTATTCCCAAACAAAGAAAGGGTATAGATGCTATGATCCTTGTAGTAAACACTATTATATATCAGCTGATGTCACTTTTTCGAACAAACTCGCTTCTTCAATCAAGATGTGTCTGACATACCATTAGAACTTCCAACAAAGAAAGGGTATAGATGCTATGATCCTTGTAGTAAACGCTATTATATATCAGTTGATGTCACCTTTTTCGAACAAACTCGCTTCTTCAATCAAGATGTGTCTGATATACCATTAGAACTTCCTCCTCCGCCAATTGTGTATAAAAGAAAACATGTGTCCCCTCTTGTTCTTGTTCCTCTACCTGTTCCTTTGTTGCAGGTTAATATGCCATCTTCAAGTGCCCCCACCAACACTACCCTGGATGATCCTCAGGAGCTTCCCATTGCCCTACACAGAACAAAGAGGCAATGCACTATTCATCCTATGTCTAATTTCACATCCACTGATTGCCCATCATGTTTTGATAAAAGATATGCTTCTTATGACAATCTCTGTTCCAAGAGACTATCACAGTGCATTACAAGACCACGGGTGGCGACAAGCTATGAATGAAGAAATGGATGTTCTCAATTCCAGAGGAACATGGGATCTAGTTCAGTGTCCCCAAGGTGTCAGGCATGTTGCCTGCAGATGGGTCTTCATTACGAAACATTCTCCAGATGGTTCTATTGACAGACTGAAAGCAAGACTTGTGGCAAAAGGCTTTACACAGACATATGGAGTTGATTACTTTGAGACCTTTTTACCTATTGCCAAGATGGTGTCTATTCGTACTATCCTCTCTATAGACATGAACAAAGGCTAGCCTATTTTTCAACTGGATGTCAAGAATGCATTTCTATATGGTGATTTTGAGGAAGAGGTTTACATGATGCAACCCCCAGGTTACGAAGTCGAGGGGAGGTATGTTTGCCGACTTCGCAAAGCAATTTATGGTTCAAAGCAAAGTCCGAGGGCATGGTTTGACAGACTTAGTTCGGAGATTAGAACGCTGGGCTTTCAGAGAACTACATCTGACCATTCTGTCTTTGTCAGAAAACGATCAACAGGTACTGTCATACTAGTTGTATATGTGGATGACATGGTTGTTACAGGTGACGATGATAAAGGAGTGCTAGAAGTGAAGACTTTTCTGCAAAAGGTTTTTGTCACCAAGGATCTGGGGCAACTTCGTTATTTTCTGAGTATAGAAGTCTTACGCACCAAGAAGGGGCTTCATATGTCACAAAGAAAGTACTGCTTAGATATACTGACTGAGGCAGGACTACTTGGGTGCAAGCCCTCTGGCATACCTGCAGAACCAAAGAAAAATTCTACACCAGATGATCCTGCCTTTGAAGATATTACAAGATACAGAAGCCTGGTTGGCAAACTTCTGTACCTTACTGTTACTAGGCCAGACATATCATATGTTGTGAACAGAGCTAGCCAATACATTGAGAAACCATGCTACAACTACTGGCAAGATGTTCTTCAGATCCTTCGCTACCTGAAGAAATCCCCTGGACGTGGTCTACTCTATGGGGCAAATGGATACACTAAGGTTGTTGCTTATGCTGATGCTGATTATGCAAGCTCGCCTGAGGATCGTCGTTCTATGACGGGCTATGCGATGATGGTAGGAGGCAACCTTGTTAGTTGGAGGAGCAAGAAGCAGACAGTGGTTTCTCGATCCAGTACAGAGGCAGAATATAGGGCAATGGCCCAAGCCACATGCGAAATTACCTGGTTACTGTCTCTTTTGCAAGAACTTAATATTGCTATCACTACTCTTGTTCCTCTATACTGTGATAAAAAATCTGCCACTTATATTTCTACAAATCCTGTGTTCCATGAGAGAACCAAACACATTGATACCGACTATCATTTTGTTCGTGATGTTGTACGAGAAGGCAAGATTTCTACACCACATATCTCAACAGACCTTCATCTTGCAGATATATTCACAAAGGCCTTATCAAAGAAGCGCCTTTCCTGGATATCTTCCAAGTTGGGCATGATCGATGGATATGCTCCAACTTGAGGGGGAGTGTTAGAGATTGCAAAAGATTTCTTTCTTTATATTATATTGTAACCCCACGAGCGCTTTTATGTTAACAGAATATTCTATGTGGCTATTTGTTAAGAGAATATTCTATAGAGCATATTCTATAGAATATTCTCCTTTGAGCCCTCTTGGGTTTAGTCCTATATAAGGACCCCTAGACCTTTTGAATAAACAATGAATCATCTTTTCTTATCATCCTTCCACAGATATTTGGGGTCCAAGTCATGTTCCCGATCATCAGGGACATAGGTTCTATTTAGTTGATGTGGATGATTTTAGTCGTTTGTCTTGGGTCTTCCTGTTAAAGAATAAATCTGAAGCGGACACCACTATTATGAATTTTATTAAAGAAGTGCAGAATGTTTTTATGTTTCTATCAAAATTGTGCGAACTGATAATGCCCATGAATTCTGCACTCGAACATTATCTCAATTTCTTTCATCCCATGGCATTCTTCATCAAACATCTTGTGCCTACACGTCCCAACAGAATGGTGTCGCGGAAAGAAAATACTGCCACCTTCTTGATGTTTCTCGTACACTTCTTATCCAGAGTTGTGCTCCGCACTCGTTCTGGGGCGATGCAGTTCTTACTGCATGTTATCTCATTAACTGCATGCCCTCCTCTGTGTTGAGGGAGAAGATACCTTTCTCCCTTGTCTTTCCTGACAAGGAGTTGTTCTCTCTTACTCCTCGTGTTTTTGGGTCTGTGGCATTCGTTCACCGGTTGTCTCCAGGGATTGACAAGCTCTCTCCTAGGGCTGTCAAATGTGTTTTTGTCGGGTATTCCAGGACTCAAAAGGGGTATCGGTGCTATGATCTGTTACGTAGAAGATATTACGTTAGTGCAGATGTCACGTTTTTTGAGTCTGTCCTATTTTTCTCCCCTACAGGTGACAGGTTGGTGCCATCAGACATAAATGATGAAATCTATATTCGTCCTCCACCCTTGTATGCACCACAGCATGCTCCTACACCTCCACCACGATCCCCATCACCACCACCATCTCCACCACCGCAACCACCCCTACCACCTTCCACATCTTTGGTTCCTCCTCTACGATGCCTCTACAGTCGACGGCCAGCCCCTGCTCATAATCATGGCCAATCCTCAAGCATGCCCCAGGTTTGTTCTGATAACATTATTTCTAATGATGGGACTGACGATATTTCTCAGCAGGAGCAGGTAGGGGATGACGCGGATGTTGGTACAACTGATGCAGATCTTGATTTGCCGATTGCACTGAGAAAGCAGAAGATGTCATGTGCTTCATATCCGATTGCCTCTCATGTTACCTTTGAGTGTCTGACATGAGATTTCAGGAGGTTTGTAGTTGCTTTATCCGTTGTGAACATTCCACGGACTCACCAGGAGGCATTAGCTGATAGTAGATGGCGTTTGGCTATAGAGGAAGAGATGGCTGCTCTTCAGTCGAGAGGTACTTGGAGCCTTGTTTCAGCTCCTACTGGGGCATCCAATGTGAGTTGCAAGTGGGTTTTTACGCTGAAGCATAATGCAGATGGCAATATTGATAGGTACATGGCACGACTGGTTGCTCGAGGCTTTACTCAGACGTATAGGGTAGATTATCTTGACACGTTTTCTCCTGTTGCTCGTCATTCTACCTTACAGATTCTTTTATCTGTTGTTGTGATTCGAGATTGGCCCATGTTTCAATTAGATGTCAACAAAAATGCCTTTCTATATGGTGATCTTCAGGAAGAGGTTTACATGCAGCAGCCACATGGGTTTGCTGCTAAGGGGAAGTGTGTACAGGTATGCAGGCTTCATAAGGCGATCTATGGCCTAAAGCAGAGCTCGAGAGATTGGTTCCAGAAGCTCTCAGATTTGTTTGAGAAGCAAGGGTTCAAAAGGTCAAATGCAGACCATTCTCTCTTTGTATAGAGGACATCCAGAGATATGATTGTCATTATGGTGTATGTTGACGATTTACTCATTACAGAAGATGATATGCAGGTAATAAAAAGAGCAAAAGAATTCTTGGGCCATGAATTCGTTACCAAGGGTCTAGGAGTACTTAGATATTTCCTTGGATTGGAGTTTGCTAGAAATGAACAATGACTCGTGATGACTCAGAGGAAGTATGTCACTGACTTGCTAAGTGACACAGGTATGCTTGGATGTCGACCTGCTTCTACACCCATGGATCCAAGCATGAAGATGCATGATGACGATACTGAGGAGGTTGATAGAAGAAGATACCGGGAACTGGTAGGGATGCTTCTTTATGTTACTATTACTAGACCAGATATTACATTTGCAATAAATAAAGTGAGCCAGTTTATGGAGCAACCTCGTCAGGTACACATGAACGCTATATATATGATACTAAGGTATCTTAAGTCATCGCCAGGTGCAGGATTGATGTTTAGAAAGGAGGGCGCTATTACTATCTCAGCATGTGCAGAAGCAGACTATGCAGGGTGCCCACAGGATAGGAAGTCTACATCATGCTTTGCTATATTTGTTGGGGAGTCACTTGTCTCATGGAAGAGTAAGAAGCAAACATTAGTTGCGAGATCTAGTGTTGAACCGGAGTATAGAACTATGGCCCAAGCATGTGCATAAGTGATGTGGGTTCGCGCAGTTTTGACAGATCTACATATAGATGTTCCTCTTCCCATGTCACTAAAATGTAACTACCAGGCTGCATTATTCATTGCAAACAACCCTGCATTTCACGAGAGGACAAAGCACGTTGAGGTGGATTGCCATTATATTCGTGATATGATCAAGAAAGGCTTCATTTCTACAACCCATGTCAGCTCAGGAGACCAAATGGCAGATATCCTTACCAAAGCTTTACTTCGGGGTTCATTCCAGAAGTGTTTATCCACGATGAGCATGATAGATATCTATGCTCAATCTTGAGGGGGAGTGTAGAAGTTTATTTTATGTGTCTGTATCTTTTATCTATTGTTCATTTCGTTTGTCTACCGTATGTAATTTGCCCATAGGCCTCTCCCTATATTAGAGAGTCTAGGGCTCAAGGAAAAAACATAACTCTGTTTTTTCCCAACATGGTTCTTGAGACAAAGTGTTTCTCCTCGGGGTGTTCATGTCTTATTTGTGAAAATGAAGGACAGATCGCTTAGGCTTTACATTGATTACATAGTGTTGAACAAAGTTAACGTAAAAAATAAGTACCCGCTACCTCGCATTGATGATCTGTTTGACTAATTATAGCGAGCAGCAATCTTCTCCAAGACCGATCTTCAGTCTGGTTACCCAACTCAAGATTAGGGATGAAGAGATCAAAGACAACATTAAGGACAAGATACAAGCACTATGAATTCCTAGTGATGCCTTTTGGCCTCACTAATGCATCTACTACATTTATGGAGTTGATGAATAGAATATTCCGAGAATACCTGGATAACTTTGTGACTGTCTTTGTTGATGATATCTTCGTATATTCAGCAAATATGGAACAACACCAAGTGCATCTCCGATTAGTTCTTGAGACAATGCAGCAACACCCGCTTTATGCTAAATTATCCAAATACGATATTTGGCTTCAGGAAGTTGCATTCCTTGGTCATGTTGTATATAGGAATGGTATTTCTATGGACCCTTCAAAAGTGGAGGTTGTTTTGAATTGGAGTCGACCAAAGAATGTCTCAGAAATACACAGTTTTCTGAGATTGGCAGAGTATTACAAAAGATTCATTCAGAATTTTTCAAGGATCTCCCTACCTCTGACCCAATTATTGCGAAAAGATGTAAAATTTGAATGGTCCCAAAGGTGTGAGCAAAGTTTTCAAGAATTAAAGCAAAGATTGACGACTGCTCCGGTGCTCACGCTACCATCGAGTAGTGGTGGATTTGTCCACAGATGCATCAGTCCGGGTTGGGATGTGTCCTCATGCAGTATGAAAAGTGATGGCTTATGTTTCCCAGCCGTTGAAGGAAGCCAAAAGAAATTACCCGACGCATGATCTAAAGTTTGCAGCAATAGTTTTTGAGCTAAAAAATTGGCGTCATTATTTGTATGGAGAGAAATTTACGGTATTTACTGATCATAAAAGCCT